>CM021765.1:42822353-42913856 GCA_011076525.1 Nettapus auritus
GGGCCCGAGCCGGGCCTGCCCCCGCCGGGGGTGGGTGGCGGGCGCTGCCCCGGCGGCTGGAAGGGGTTTTGTTGTTTCGGAGCCCCGCGGGAGTTGCTCGCCAGGGTGTCGGCTCCTTTCTGTGTGTGTTTCTGGGGGTTCGGTGGGGTTTATTTCCGTATCTGCTGCCCCCCTCCTGTGGCTCTCTGCGCCCCAGAACGCCGGCTTCCCCGCCAGCTGGAGCCCACACGCATCGCGCTGCCAAGCCGGGCCACGCATGGGAAGCACGCCCCGCATGTTCCGATCAGAAACGGCTCCGAGAACCTGGGACTCCTTCGTCAGGTGCAGCCACAAATGCAACGAGCGGCTTCCCCGCAGCTCAATCCCCAGGACTGCTGCTGCACCACCGCCAGCCTTCTAGGCAGCACAACTGACACACAAACATGGCACCAGGAGAGCACTCAGGCCATAAAACCAGCCCTGTAAAGCTGATGGCTCAGCAGCCGCCCCAACCACGCCTCGGAGCAGCCCTGCCGAGACTCCTCCACCTGCTCCGAGGGGAGCGCTGGCGGCTGCCCTGCCAGCAAGGTCACGCTTCGGCAGAACACGCACGTGCCTACGGCGTTAAAGACACAACAGCAGCCAGAGCAGTTTTAGAAAACCCTTTTTTCAAGGAATCAAATTTTATGTGGTGTTCGTCCAGTGCGACCAGTGTTGAAAAGGTCTGGCAAAGTCTCCGACCACATTAGCTTGCTGCCAATTTGTTTTCCTGCTCTTAATTTTAGAGTCTACTGTAACGTTCCCCCTCCCGCGACCACATTTCCCTGATAGCGATAATATTACACGCTAAAATCCACACATAAATTAATCTTTTAAATGGCGATCTCCATTTGAAAGATTTTTTCCCCACTGCCTCTCCTCCTAACCTTCAGCCTCTCCCTTTCCCAGCTCATTACAGGAAGCAAATCTGCAGATGAAAACATGAAATAGAACCAGATCCCGCCAGAGCATCAAACATGAAATACGCCAGCGCCGCTCCACAGACGGCATAATCAATGCCCTTCTTCCCACAGCAAAACCACCAAAATTCTTTGTTCCTGCGCATAGTCGTCCCAAATCTCCACAGTTCATCACTTCCTCCAGCAGACGAGATGCCCCCCCAGAAACCATGTGAGTGAAAACGAATAATTGCCATCTTAGAATGAGTGCGTACAGGCAGCCAATAAAGGACAGAAACACAAACTCATCATTAGCAGAATGCTGCGTCGGAAAATAACAACCCTCGCCCCTCAGTCCCTATCCCAAAGGAGACCTGCAAAATACTCCCAGAAGATAAATCTCATAATTTAAACTTGTCAGCCCCTAGATACTAGAACTCGTGGGGTTAACAGAGGTGTTGCTTTCCTAGCCCATTGCAGCCTCCCTGCTGACCTCTCCCTTTGTCACCCGCACAAACAACCCTTTCTTCGCTCCTGGTCCAGCGGAGAACTAGCAGCTTGTCAGTCACTTCTGCTCACACCCTTGTGCACTCCATAGGTGCTCCTTTTTTTTCTCAAGTGGTCAAATTGATTAATATAATTAGATTAAACTAAGAGCAATTGCATCTAGCCTGTAGTTAGCTTGAATTTTGCTGCTTTCTGTCAGATCTGATAAAGAGACCCGGAGCCCAAAAGCTTGTTTGCTTTTTCCAGTTATATCAGTTGATCTAATAAAAGATATTACCTTTCTCCACAAACCTTGCTTCCCTAGGATCTTCAGACCATCACAGCTTCAACAGCAACACTTCTACTGTCTTGCCTGCTCTAACTGATTCTTCTAGATTCTCTTATTTATAAAATAGAGTAAGATAAAACATACTCTATCGATTCTTATGCTGTTTTCCCAACCATAATATTCAAGTACCTTCTAGGACTACATTAACTGATCAACTCTCACGTGTAGGGTTTGTTTTGCTTTGTCTTGTTCTCTCTCCCAAGGAAGAAAATGATGCACAGAGCAGTGTTTCGGTTTTGCGAGTTGCTTTTTTTCTCCCTCCTCTATTCTTGTTGCTCTGCATTTGTACCAGAGAAAATGAGGATGATGGCAATTTCTGCGATAGACCTTATTTCCCAGGGAAGTTAATTTCAGAGTGTCGAGCCACCCGTAGAAAGAAGTCTCCTGCACAAAGGAACATTATAATATGTCATTCCCAACCAGAGAAAAGCTAATCTGTATTCTTGACACTTGGGACAGAACCTAAGAAAAAAAACAGCTCTTCCCCTTCTCCGGAAAAAGTTTCAACCCGTGATCCTCAGTATGCGAGGTTCCGACAGATGGCTGCGAATTACTAACATACAGGCCAGCACTCCGTACAGCTATAAACAGGAATATCTGGAAACCACAAAGGGTAACACACCTTCTAATCGCACTGGAACACGCTGCCACCGGACTGCTCGGAGGGAGACGGTGGAAATAAATTATTTCATGCCACGACACAGAGGGCGTTTACTCGTGCGTAAGGAGTCACTGCCGCTCCTCGAAGAGGAACCCTAAGCAATCCCACGTGTCTGAAAGGCAGTAGCACAACATACGAGCTACTGAAAGGTAGAAACCGAGGTGAAGAGAGGAATCATCTGTGCTCAAGCACTGAAAGCAGAAATACCAGAAGACCTCAGGGAGACAGTAGACAGCAGATTTAATATGTTTTTGCAATGTGATACGGCAGCAAAAATCATGCAGTTAATTTAATTTGGGGTTGTAAAGGCAGAGACCTCTTCTCAGAGATATAGGCAATAGTCCCATTTTTTAATATAGTGCGAGACCGCAGTTTGAAGACATGTTTAGTTCTGGACAGCTCGGTGCAAGCTAGATGTCAACAACTTGGAGGGAAATAAAAAAAAGAGGAACATAAAATGATAGAAAAGCTGGAAGGGATCGCAGCGTGTGTAGGTTGGCCAAATAACAACTGTGAAGAGCATCATGGGAATTGTGTGCGAGAACTTCAAGGGTGCAGAAGCACCAGGGAGCGAGAAAGGCTGCTTATATCAATGTAAACGAAAGGAAGCAAAGGAATCGTTAGTCTGCAAGACAGCATCTCAGAGGAGCTCCCATCACCTGAGTCACAGAAGACACTCCAGAAACAGTGACTGCAGGAAGGGATTAGATGAGGACGGTATGCCTGTGGGATGTCTCGTCTCTGCCTGTCTAGCTGGGACATCCGCAGAGCAATAGGTCCCAGCTCTGTGCATCGTGGAAACTTTCCCTTTCTACTCCATTGCTGGAGATACTTGGAGACCAAAACAAGTTCGAGCAGGTGACCATGGAAGGAGTGCTGTATTCACAGGGATCCCGGGGGTGACTGTACCTTCAGAGGTTTTCCCTTTTACCACTGGGATTATCTGGCGATGTCACTGGCTCATCATCTGGTAAGGACGGCGGTGACACCACTCCTGTGTTTTAATATTGTCATCATGACCTTCTCTTGGGTTACATAGGCCTTTGAGTTGTTGTCCTGGGCGGCACTCACCTCTTCCAAAAAGTCCGTGTCATCCACAGACAGCAGTTAATTGAAATGAAAAAATAAAAATAGAAATCATAGGCTTTATGATTCCTTAATTAGAGTAATGAGATCAAAGCAAGTCCTTTTTCTAACACAGTAGGAAAGCCAACTCGACCTTGTACCCATGCCACCTTTATATCACGTTGTGCCATCACATATCCCGGCCTCCTAGCACAGGAACCCGACAGCACAGTCCGTCGCTCCCAACCAGGGCTGACACACCGCGTTGCCACCCCAAATGTACCACACACACACACATTGCTGAAAAAAATAAATAAGTAAATAAATAAAAGCCCAGACAATTTTATAAATGTTCTGTAATGGGTTTGAATGTCTTCCCTTACTGGGCCTGTATTTTTTTAACAACACCCTTAGGGAGGTATGTGCAGCGATAATTATCAGTCCAACCGCACACAAAGCACACAATGGTATAGCCCTCCGTAACTGCTGACATTAAACAGCTTTTCTATACATAGAAATGTCACAGTCCCCGTGAAGGAAACCCCTCTACTTATTTATCGAAATGAATAACACGGCCTAGCACACACAGGCATACAGCAAACACAAGCTCGCTAATATTTGGGCTTGAGATCGTCTCGTAATGAGTTGCTGAAGCATACGCTGAGATGAATTCATCACCCCCCAGCGTATCGCGGACCTCTGACTGTTTCACTTGCGCTCTGCCTAATGGCCCGTCTTCCTCTGGACAACCATGCGACAAACCTCTCTGTGATTTCATGCGCTTACATGCGGGGTTGGCTTTTGGTTTTTTGTTTGTTTGTTTTGTTTTTAATCCAAAGAGGGAAGTGTTTTCTTCTTTAAACGTAGCTTTTGTCGAGTGTTAGGACTGGCAGTGTCAGCTCTGAAAATTCAAGATTAATCAAGCAATTAAGAATTGATACCCAGTGACTTACCATGAGAGTTGCTGCATTCATTTTAGCTCCGCGTGAACCCAAAATAGCTAACCTGATTTTTATGGACAGCAGGGTTATTTTAAATCTTCTGGGGAGGAGGAGAAGAAGAGCTACAGCTCCTTTATTAAACTGATTTCTTCAAAACCCACACCTGCGTTGTGCACATTACTCAGCAGAGCGGGCGTGCGCAGAGAGCCATTCCCCAGAGCTGCCGTACTCCAGACTCACACCCTGCCTTGACCTGAATGAGCCTGAAAGCGTGCAGAAATCCCAAGGGAGCCGAAGCCGAGCTGAAGTTTTACTTTCTGTTCCCCACGTGCTAGCGCGGTGCAGCCCTGTGTGAATAAACAACCCAACCGGGCAGGAATTGCATCACATCGAGCCTGCGGTTTCCTTTTGAGTGCTGAAAAGAATGGCAAGCATTTCCATTCATCGCGTAAGGACCAGCGCTGCTTCTCCTCACGCCTCCTGCTCCGGGAGCTCGGCGTTGGGGCGGTGAGGACAGCCCTGCCGTCCCTTCGCAGAGCACCTCCGTGAGCAGCTGCAGCCATTTCTCTTCCGTGTCTCTTCCCTCTCGGCAAGCTCAGGAGCTTCTTCAGCAGTCAACAAGACTTGATGGGCTGGACGTGCAGTAATTCATCACATTCCCTCCATAAACATTTATTTGGGGAATTGCAGCACAAGTAATTGGGCTTTCCGTGGTGATTTGGCCCTTACGAGCTTCCCTGATTGCCCAAGTGGTGGGTGGCTCCGTCAAAGAGAGTGGCGACTTGTCCTGCAGCTTGGCGACCTCAGCCAGGCAGATGGGAGCCTGATCAACACCTGCGTGAGAAACCGAAAATGGAAAAGCAAGTGCTGCAGAAACTCGTGGTAGAGACTCAGGAAGAAACTTGTTATTTATTTTTTTTTCACTTATGTTGTAAAATTAAAGGGAGCTCAGCAGCTCCTGTTTACCCAGCTACTGGCTCCCACCTGGACGACCTGATGTAAGTAGGAATGTGGCTGAATTTTGCTCCCAGCTTTACCTCTGACCCTCTGCAATTTTGGAGAAGTCATTTAACCTCCTGAGTCTCCATTTCTTCACGTATGAAGCTGAAACACCAAACTGAGCCTTGCAAGGACTCTTGAAATCATTGGTTTTAAGGCACATGTCAAAGCGCTCCTGGCAGCGTTACAGGGCTCATTCCCTCACGGCTGCGGTACAGGTATTTGGGGTACAATTATTACCCCTGGAAGCTCCTAAAATTGTAGGCAGGCCGGTCTCTCAGAAGGGACAGAAAAGAGGCCCTGACTGGTTACCAAAAGGCTCGGTGTTTTGGAGAAGCCCTCATGTTGGCTTTTCACCCCGTTCCCATTTGGGTAATTACATTCTGGCCGCTTAAAGCAGGGCAGCCCACCTGCCTGGTGGCAACGCGAAGCGGCCCCAAGGTCTGCCCAACGTTGTGTTTGGACACGCAGGTACCTGATGAGGCTGTTCCTCCAGACTTCATGGATGCAAAGGAGGGGAAGGTCCCGTCCCCACGTCCCCACGGGTGCTGGCGGCACCTGGGCCGCAGAGGCAGAAGGCAGTCCTGGCGGGGGCCGTCCTGCCCGGCTGGAGGTGCCCACCCTGGGGGGTCTGTGGTCTGGGGGCTGCCAGGGGGACGTGGGCAGGCAGGGGACAGGGGAGGGAGCAGAGAGGACCTAGGGCACCATCTGGTGGCTTCACTCACCGCCTTCCCTCAGTCCCCAGCACACGGGGTCACGGCGTTGCGTGGCCAAGGGCTGAAGGAACACCAGGTCCTTCCAGAAGACAGCCCAGCAGGACGAAGGGACCCGTGCCCTTGGCCCAGACTCGCACACCCTTTGGGCACTGCTGGGTGGCCCAAACTGGAGCAGTACTAGCCTTTTTTTTTTTTTTTTTTTTTTTTTTTTTGGGTGGTGTTCAGTGAAGTGCCTCCTTTTGTAAGGTTCAGCCCTAGCTAGGTCTTTAGACGCTATTGCCATAGAGATGATTAATGACAGTGATACCCACGAGGAGGGAAAAGAAGACAATTAGGAGACAGAAGCAAGGAAGAAGAACACAGAGGACTACAGCGTGGCCATGCATTTCATTGTAGTTACCCACCACAATGAGCTCTTTCTTGTCTACAGATAAAAGGCAAAGCAGAGCCGACGTACTTCATACTGCAGAGCAGGACCCATGCAAGTTCGTTCTCTACGAAAAAAGGATGAAACCACTGACACACTCACATGCGCTCAGTTTTTTTGCCTCTCAAAGGCAAAAAGGCAAAGGCTGGAAAGCGGCGTGAAGGGATTGTTTTAGGGATGGGATGATCTCAGTGCCACCAACGCCCCTTAGAGCAACGCCAGCCAAGGCAGCGCGCCGAGACGCTGCATCCATGCCTCAGGACCGCGGGCTCGCTCCTGACGGAGAGGGCAAGGGCCCCTGCTGCTAGCACAGCACCTCCTGCAGAGGAAGGCAGACGGCGCGTTTCCACCTCGCACCACCGCTTATTTTGATAATGTGTCTCCACTTGCCTGAAATCCTGTCAATACAAAGGGATAATTTCTCTTAGCTTTCCCGGCGCCTGGGAATCAAAGATTACAGCACCGTAACCTGACAGCGCGTTCTGCGCGCGGCAGCACCATGCTGGGGGAAGCAAGCAGAGCTGTGGCCCTCAGGGACGCGGTTTTACAGGGGAATCCATTCTCAACATTCAATTGAAAGCAAAATGTGGGCAATAAACACGACTCAGTCATCAGCTCTGTCCTGTGTGGAGCTGGGGGAGCTGATCGTTAAATTTTCTTCCTTTTATTTATTATATGTGTTGCTCCACACTTAAAAATGAGCTCCTTTCCTCTTCCTAGTAACACTCATTCTCTGCATCTGTTCTCACAGACCGTACAGCCAGGTGAGACAAAAAAAGCAAATGGCCGGGTTTTTATTTTATTTTTCCTGAACAAATCTCAGCTATAAATAGCTACACCGATGTTATATAAATTATATTTACTACTTTCTCCTGCTGGTGCCTGAAGGCATTTCCTCATGCCTCCTTGGAAAGCTCTGTCGCATTTAAAAACACCCCTTCTCTCACAATCTCCTCCTTTACACCTTCCTCTCTCACAACCCCTGGTGCCACTGCTGCTGCCCACGGTGCACGATGCCGAAGAAGCGACACGAGCTTCTGGCTGCGTAGCTTCCAGCCTTCCTCCTCCTCGTGCAGCAGCCTTTTAGCCTTGCAGGGCCAACCCCAAACCCCTTGAAATCAACACAGCAACTCCCCCCGCCTTTGAGGAGCTCTGGCGCACAGCCCAAATCCGCAGCCTTCCCCGCGCTTCGTGGAAATTTTTACTTTTTCACTTAATTGATGGCAACCGGTTGTGATTTGTTCGGTTCTTCAGCGCTGACTGGTCTAGAATAGCCCCTAAATTCCAAGTACCGTTTCTTCTCATGTTTCATTTTAAACGGCTTCAGCTACTTAGTACCTCGAGCTGTTCGGACATAACTGCTATTTAGAAAGGTAACAGAAAGACGAGACAAAACAACTGCAAAGTGAGATCTCTGCCAGGAAATGTTTCGTACTAGCCCTTGTTTTTAGTATTTACAAAATTTAAAAAGCAAAACACAAAAGCCAAGCAGCGTTACTTTGAGAGTTTTAACTCTTCGTCTAATCCACCACCTTCTTCTGAATATTTCATCGCTATGCTGCAACATATTTATAATTCATCTCATCATTCTTCAAATTTGGTAAGGAAAGAAAATATTATACCTGTGCAATCCTTGTCATTTTTTGTCCGTGAAGACCAATGTTTTCTCCTCGCTTATATTTCTGGTCACATTAGTAAATATTAAAATTGTTGAGTTCAGAAATATTTATTTATAATTATTACGATCGTTTAACAAATGGAAGATAGGTCTACTAGGGCATGCAGTCTATTCATTGCTCTTTCTGAAATGAATTCCTCAACACTGGGAAGAGAAAAAGCCTTTTCCTGTGGTTAAAGTCCAAATTGCGTGTTTGAAATCTCTTCTAATAAAAAGAGCAAAGCAATAAGCGGATTATCTCTTTAAACATAGTATAGGAAGGTTGGAGGCCCCGGAGACATTTTCCATAGCCTCTATCTTTGATGCATAGCAACATTATCTTCAACTAGAGAGGGTCCTATGACCCTGGAGCTCAGTTTTAATTTGATCTTCTTTAAAGAGGTTTCTATGATTCCTCTCAAGTTATGCTACGTATTGTTATTTTGGGTTGGTTTTGTTTGGTTGTTACTTTGTTGTTGTTGTTGTTTTAATCTGAGATAAAACAGCCTCAGCTTTTTTGATCCACTGGTTTGATCGTGTTATATGGATATTTAACGCAACGTCCTCCCTATCAGAACTAGGATATCCATCAGCACAAACGGTAGCCAAGTCCCAGCTGACAGGAGAGAGAGGAGCCTGAACAGAAAATTCATCTCTAGGACCTCCCTCCTCACTCCAGTTGCTACAGATCTCAGAACCGGGGAAACTGGGGAGCCCGGCTTGAACATCTCTGGAACCTGGCCCCAGATCTGTTCAGCCCCAGCAAGGCGTTTTCCGCCTCCTTGTTCCTTTTCCTTGTTCTGGAAAGGGCACTGCCGCTGAGACACAGTGCCAGGCAGGGATATTTTCTCTGGCTTCCTTTTTTCCATCTTTATCTCTGTTCATGCATCCATTCCTCGCCGTACACTGCTGCTGTTGCTGAAGGGAAAGCATTTATTCCAAGGCACTGATTTGAGTCGGCTGAGTACGGTCACAGCAGGCATCTGTGACTACTTGATGGGATTAGCAGATTATGGGAAAGCATGTTTCACTCTGGGGTTCCCGAGAAAGGGAAAAACGGGCAGGTGGACGTTTGGATCGCAGTTAAACTATGCATGAAGGCCTGACGGCTGTGTCAGGGAAGCTGCAGGCACAGGATCAGATGGACTGCTGCAGGTCAGGATTGGAAGATCAGGCCGGCAAGCAGGGAGGTCTCTGGATCACACTATCGCTTACAGAGCATCAAGATCCAAGTATTTCAGCCAGGCCTTGGTGAGAGAAACGTGCACAGATCCCACCTGCACCATGTCTGAGATACGTACGAGTGCTTGACGAAAACCAGCTTTTCTTTTTGCATCAAAAGCTTTGCTGCAAAATATCTTCACTGCATCAGCGCAGACTGAGCCCCGGCGGGATGTGAACAGCTGTGTTCTGCTGGTGATGAAGGGCAGTTTGGAGGGAGCCCGGGGTTCACAAGTCCCCCGTGGCTGCGCCCTGAAGTCACTGTGTGTCTTCGCAGAGAACTGAGGATGCAGAAAGTAGTTCTGTCGTGCAGGAAGACGTCTGGTCCACGCAGAGTCAGTTTTTCCCCGTTAGATATTCTCATACACTGTATCAGAGGATTCTTCTAGACTTTCTTGCTTCTTAGATGTCTGCAGAATGATGAAAAGGAGAAAAAAAAGAAATGGAAAATTATTCAAAAGAAGATGAATTAATTCTTAATCAGCAGACACTGACGTTCGTTCTGTGGGAAATGGCTATAAGTGATCCACCGCAATGGAAGCCACTGCACTGAGAAATGTTGCTCCGACAGAGACGAACGTGACTAATCCAGCCCAAGGGATAAAGATGCCTCCTTTGCTTGTCACTCTTCCCCCAAAAAGCTGTCAGACAGGGAGGGGAGGGAAAATTGGACTCGGTAAAAAAAATAAATCACTCTGGATTCTGTGAAGGAGGAATTCCCTGACCTCCTCAATCCTGTTTCTTCAACAGTTGAGTCTATTCCTCACAGCCATTCCCGGTGCAGACGAGGCGCTGACAGACTGATATTTTAAGCGCCGCGTGGCACAGGCCCGCTGTAAGCAAGGTTACACAGCAAGAAGCTGAAGTGCCAGAGGGCGAGTGGAGCCCTACCTACACTAGCTTCTTCTCTGTTGCCACCACCAAAGGGAAACGTTTTAGAAAAGCTGAGCTTGGGCACCTCCAAAGCACGCACGGGCTCTGGAGGATTAACCCTTTGCCACCAGGCTGGCTGGTAGCGCAGTGACGGCTCACAAACGCCCCCATCTCAGGTGCTTTCTGCCCGGCTTCCCTTCGCGTGCAGCACCCGCAGCACGTTGCAGGCGCAGCTCAGCAATCCCAGCTCCCCGGCCCGGCACAAGCCCTCCAGCTCACGAATCACACTGTTGGGAAAACACCCCGTTACGTTCTGGCACAACAAACTCCGAGATGAATCCAGCCCATCCGCCTTTTCCATTTTCGGTCACCCTTCACTGCACAGAGATCCCAAGGCCTTGGCATCCCCCTCCACTCCCCACAGTGGCTCCTGTTTCAGAAGCCCCTTTCGGCTCCCCCCGAGGCGGGATGCAGCAGTGGGGCCCTGCTACTCACACCTCCCTCCCTTCTGAGCAGCACAAGGACCGGGCACACACTCAGTGCCCGTGACAGCCCATCCCAGCACCTCTCTTTGCTTCCTTCTCCTTTGTGTCTCCCACAGGGACCACAGGAGCCCGACCCGCTTGCACACAGATGCTTCTTTGCTCTTGTTTTGTTGCTTTGCTCCCGCTGTTTCACAGGGCTGCCGACCCCTAAAGCAGCAGCTGAGTGGTGTGGGCCACACAGAGGTGATTCAGCACAGCCCAGACAACACCACGACGGGAAAAACAAACACAGATCCTGCATCTCCTCACCCAGACTGAATCATTTAGCAGGGGGCAGCTGATAAGGGCGTACAGAAGAATAAACAGGACAGGGAAGGGGGCTCAGGACTTACTGTTCTTCCTACCCGACTAATTCAAAATGCAGCAAGAACACAAAAACAGGGATGCTGTCTTTTTCAGTGCATCTTATACACCGGAGTACAAGGCAGCCTATCACAAACCACCCTTCCCCTCAGTAGTCAGTTGCAGTAATCAGATACCTGCCCCTGCTTCTGCTTCTGCTGCCGTGGAGCCACAGCACTAACTGCAGGATGCTGGGGGCCCTGGGAGCAGAACACTGCAGCCAGCTCTGATGTAGAAGAAGGCACTTGATTTAATTCCACTTTTTCCTAAAGTTGAGAGCTGTGAAAGTGCTTCAGACTGGCTCCAGTCTGCACCCTGCTTAGTTAACCTGGGGAACTTTCCCCAGCGGGACATCCCTGGGAGAAGAAGGGGACGTTTTTCAGGAACATTTTCCAATGTTAGAAGAGTGAACGTATTTTTAAAGTAGATAAGAGGTCTGGAAGGCAAATGACCAACAAAGATCTGAGGACAGGAAGGAAACGTTCACTGGGGTGCCTGATGCGAGCCTTGTCCCTCTGGAACAGCTGATGCTTGCCAAGGGCAGGGTGCAGGGCTGCACGGGACTCTGGTCCGTGCCATATGGCCCCCACAATTATCTGTGCCTGCATATTCCCAGTTGTGGCTCCTTTCATTACACGTGGTTTGGTTCCTTGTCTCTAACTCATAACTCCCAGCCCAGCAAGAAGATCCAAGCCCAAAATATGGCCACGCTGCCTTTTCCTGCCTCTGTTCAGGCCATCTTAGCTTCTGTTACCAGGAAATGGCTCTCGGGTGCTTAATGCCAGCAAAGGTGTGCCCAGGGTCTGCCCCCAGTGCTCTGATTCCTCTTCCCTGGGGGACTTCTTAGCTGCCGAAACAATCTACAAAGGGCAATCGTGGGGGACAGCATCTGGCCAACTCGCCATGAACTTCCAGCCCATTGAGAGGGAGCAACAATGCCAAACATCTCGGTGCCTTCCAGGGAACATCACAGAGCGAAGCATCTGCCTGCCAGAACCGGCAGCGCGGCAGCAGCAAGCGTTGTGCCGGAAGAGGGGCGATACAGCACACGTGCAGCACAGCTGGCGAGTGGATGCCACGTCCCGTCTCCCCCTTTCAGTGGGGCTGGAAGTGGGGAAATAGCAGACACGCTTAATGCCAGCCAGGGCCGCGGTGACTCTGGGTTTTCTCTCCCCATGTGCCCAGCGCATAAGGGAACTCTCCAAGAACAGGGCCCCAGCCCTTACCTTCCCTGGAGGATTCCTTCTGGGTTCTAGGTTCGTGTTGCTCTCGAGGACAGAATAGACCTCGACTTGCTGCGAATTCAGGCTCTGCGAAGGGAAGAGAGGAGAGAGGAGGGTTAAAAAAAACGCTTAGGTTTCAGCACATCTGATGGCCCATTGGGTTGTTCCCGGATTCATGCTTGACATTTTTGAGGAACCCCCGATGTCTCCAAAATTCCAAAGTTCCCGTCCTGAGCTCGTGCAAAAAGAAAACCCATTTTTCCCCTGAAATCTTTACAGTGCGACTACATCACGGTCCTTTTCCAGGCTCACAGAGACAGCTGTTGATGTCGCCCACCCTGTGTAAGGCAGTGAGAGAACAATGGCAGCGTCCCTGCCTCCGTCCACTCCAAGCGGATACAACCACGCAAAACGAAGGCCCCTCTGCCGCCTGAACGGGACTTGTGCACCACGGGGGGCACAGGGAACAGGCAGCACCCTGCACTGCCCAAGACTTTAGGTGCCTGACGCCCAAAAGGCTCTTGCTTTTGGTTGTTCTGGGCACACAAGGGTGAGAAGGGAGACCATGCTGGGCTGCTGGAACACAAGGGCTGTTGAAAACAGGAAGCCTTACATCGGGCACCATTTCTATTTATTGTCTGGTTGCCGGTTTGGTTTGGTTTGGTTTGGTTTTGATTTTTTTATATATATTTCCAAGCCAGAACTCTCCTTTCTTCGTAGAGTGAGCAAAGAATAATAATAATAATAATAAAAATCAATCCACTCGCAGGCCCACAGACATAGCCACGGTCCCGCACGGATACGTAGAGCAACACACGCATCCTACATGTGTCTGCACCCGTCGGTCCCCCAGGTAATCGTGTCACAAGAGATGCATGTCAGTTTGAGTGATGTTCCAGATCTGCCTGAAGGATCAAACATAACAATCAGGAGGACTTTTCCATGTGTGTTTCAAGGATGACAGCAGGTTGCCAAGGTGGCTGTTTCTCTGGCAACGGGAGGATGGGAGGAGCTCCGGCAGCAAGAGGGGCAGATGGTATTAGTGGAGAGGCTGCAGAGGGAGCGGGGCGCCCTGCAGCACGGCCGGGGGACCAGCAAAATACGGGGGGTTGAATCTGGGGCTGACGGTCATCTGACCCCCCACCCCGTCGTTTCATCGGGAGTTGCAAGCACTCAGCTTCTTTTTGGGTCGTGGCCAGCGAGACTGAGGTTTAAAGAGGACGAGGTGATAAAGGAGCAGCAGTTGGGAACGGGGCTGTCCAAAGCCACTTGCCAGCAAGAAGCGTCCTTTTGGTGCTTAACCCCCAGAAGAGACTCCCTCCCTCTGCAAACCCTCTTCTGACGGCTGTTAACAATGCCCGTCCTTTGCCGGCCAGTCGGAAGGCCGGCGTCTCCAGCTGCCATTTGCAAATCAATTCCTTCTACTTGGCCACTGACCACCTGCTACTGTCGCAGCGGCGGCACGCGGGCCTCTCCTCCCTGCTGCCAGATGCTTTCCCGAAAAGCTCCTGTGCTCTGGAACCCGCCTGCGCCGCAGGGGGGTTTTTTGTGGGGGGGGGAAAAAAAAAAAAAAAAAAAAAAGCTTGTTTGAAGTGTAAAGCGGATGAAGCGAGGCCCTCGGATTGTTATTTCCAAGCTGCTCATTAACTAGGCAGCCGAGCGGGAAGATGGAGGAAAATACAGATTTTGGTCCAGCCAGTGCAATGAGCTGCTCCGGGGCTGCAGGAGAGCCTAATAATGCACGGCAGCGTAGCTCTGACCCCTCTCCCCCACACACATCGCAGGGTTTTTTACTTCCCTGAGCTGTTTTTCACCGCTGACATCCAACCCCGAGGACCGCAAGGCAACCTGTGGCGCCTGGAAGAGGCGGTGGGGAGGGCATTTGCTCCTAGCGATGTGCAGCAGGACGGCTTTGCAGGAGGCGTGCTAGGAGCCTTTCTGTGCCAGGGGAGAGCCCTGCTGCCGGGGAAGATAGCACGGAGCATTTAATGAGCTGCACCAGCCAGTTCGAAGCCCTTGTTTTGATGCCCAGTCCTGCCTCCTGCTGCTCCTACTCCCGGTTCCAGGCCTGCAAGAGCACTGTGACTCCCTGACTTTTTTCTGGACTCTGATCTTCTGCTTTCCCCCACGGACAGCACATCTGGCACGTGCTGGCCTCCCGTCCCTTTACCTAATCCTCTTTATCTCATCGCACAAAGTGACTCCTCACTCATCCATCCCATTCCCTTGCCTCCTCTTGTTCTTCTTGTTCATGTTCACCACCCACTTTAACACCAACAGGACCTCACAATCACGGTCTCCACCCCGGGGCTCTCACCCTCTCTTCCCCGTCACCCCCGGGTTCCGCCTTGCAGCCCCACGCTCCCACCTCCTCGCCCTGCGCCACCTCTGCTGCCGGAGCTGCTGCCTCACGCCCGAGCGAGCCGCAGCAGCTGCTCCGCGGGGCCGGCTCGCACCCCACAGCACGCACCAGACGACTCGAGGCCGCTTGCTGCTCTGCCAAAGGGGGCTGAGCCGCCTGCCCTGCACGCCGGGCTGGCCGAGAGCCCTGCGCAGCTGGCGGGCGGCGAACAGGCCATGGGGCAAGGCTGGATGGGCCAGGTCCGGAGGGATCCTGCAAGCTCAGGAGCTCAGCCAGCTCCCAGGGCTGCCTGCGCCTAAGGCTGGCTCTGCTGGCTTGCTGTATGAGCGTTCGCGGGGCCTCCTGAACAGAGCAACATGATGAAACATGTAATTAAGATGGAGCTAAGGATGCATGACGAGGCCGACTGAGCGAGAAATGGATTTGATTTTTTTTTTTTTTTTGTCTCCTTGCAGAAATCATCCACTTCAGCAGGAAACTTCCCATTCGGATTTTTAAAAGCCTGAATTAAAAAGAAATTACTTGATACAAATGAAAAGGTTTATAACCTGCAACATCCTTTACCCAAAGCATTGCTTTCTACGCAGAATAAACATATCGCATACAATATACAGGGCTTTCTTTTAAACCTCCATTCCGAAAACTGAAGAGCCACAAAACACTGCCCCCCACCTGGGAAGTGAGAACGAGAAGGGGGCAGGACTGCCTTTGTTTCCATATCTGCCCCCTATCAGACTTCCTTGCCTCCTTGGCAGGGCTTTGCTCCTCTCTGTAGTACACTCTCCAGAGCTCCACTTTGTTTAGTTTAAATGATTCATGCAGCAGAGCTTACAGGTTTTCCTTGGAGAGACTTTTCCAGTCCTTACAGACCTCACAGTCGGAAAGGTTTCCTAATATTCAGGCAACATCCTCCTCTACTCACTTTCATTTCATCCCTCCTCGTTTGTCCCACAGACCATGTGAAAAAAAAAAAATCATTCCCCTCTTAGCTGAGTGGTCCTCCCGTGGGAGTAAAAGGAAAAAGAAGGAATACGTTTTAAATGGAGCTGGATGGGCTGTAAATGTGATTAGGGGTCATGGTTACTTGAGGTAAGAGGTCTGGGTTTGACATTTGAGGAGAGCCACTCCAATCCTATTACCTCTGACACTGCTGCTACTGGGCTCGGGGGGGGGAGTAGTTGGTGTTCTCCAGTCTGGGGAATGGAAAAAGGAGTCGACTGGCTGGATTCTAAGTGATGAAAAGGAAATGTTCCAAAAAAAAAAGAGACTCCCTTCACTTTCTTCCTGCCCTCATCCGCAGCCTGTGTCCGCCTGCTCAGGACTGCAGTGGTCCATGGCACTGACACCAGCGAAGGACCTCTAAAGACCCTGGTGTTGGCGGGGGAGTTTCTCTCTCTGCTGCCTCCCTGAGTCACCAGTCTGGGCATGGCGCAAGGCGTTGGCGCTGGGATCACGATGGAGACGTGCAACAGGCACAGTCCTGAGAGGAGCTAAGCAGGGCAGAGCACAGAGGCAGGATCACCAGGCCGATATTCAGGCACTGTTTATGTTTCACCTCACAATACTGATATTTTATCACCTTGCCCGTACCTGGGCAGGTCAGGGAAAGGAGGGGTTGTACCACGATGTGGACACGGGATGGAGGGTGATTCTGGTACTCACGTCATAAACAGGAGAAGGTGGTGGCGGGCTGGCTGAAGGAGGCCGGGTTTCTATCTTCTGCCTCAGTATATTTAGCTGGTTCCTTTTAGGACACAACACCTGCTCAGGACAAGACACCAAATCACACATTTGGAGAAAAGACCATCTCCCCAGAATGAAATGAATGCAGTCCTGCCAAAGCCAGCTGCTCGCACACCCCCTGCGCGTTTCCAAAGCAAAGAATGCTGACTCTGTGCACAACACAGGCCGGCCACTTTCCTCACCACAGGGTAAAAGGAAGGAGTTTGACAACTGGCACTGGAGCATTGGGAAGGAGAACTGGGAAGGAGAACTGGGCTCTGTCTGTACACAGAAATCAGTTGCACTGACACTAAGCTGGGTGGGGGGCAGAGATACTGAACAGCACACACCAATACTGGAGGACAGGGAGAAAAGCAGGGCCACACTCAAAGCGTGAGGGGGGTTTAGAGAGGCAGAATGCAGCGACTTTTGTCAGGATTTGGCTGGGAAGATGCTCATACACAGAAACTAGGGAAAAGCACCAGGCAGACATTAATGATGACACAGTCAGTGAAACACTACGTGCCAGTCCAGCACGGAGCTGAAGGAAGAAAGCCTCTTCCTCTGAAATGTTGCTTGCATCAGATGACTTCTCCTGGAACATGCTCCATTCATGCTCAAATAAGGGCTAGTGCTGCTCAGCAAGCAGGAGAAAGAGGCAGAAAAGGCAGAAGGCTTTGCTAAGTATCTCTGTTCTAATTCGGAAAGAAGTGGGATGATTATATTCACATCACATGAGAACGATGAACTGCTTTCCAGTCCATTAGTAACTAAGGAGGATGCTAAATAGCTTCTCTTAAAGATAAACATTTTTAAACCAGCAGGTCTGAGCAAGCTGTGGTGAGAAATATGGGCTGTGTTCTGCAGGAGGGCAACTGTAATGACTGCCTGATCTCCCCGGGCCCCAAGGACAGCCCGTAGGTCTGAGCCTTGCTGGCCTACCTCAGAACCCAGAGATGCCAGGTGGCAAGTCGTGTCGGCGCCTCCCCCCTGGCCCCCACGGAGATGCTGTCTAGGCAGGCAGAGATGGGGCCCATCTCCAGCCCAGCCCCTCCGCTGCTTACTCCTTCCCCCTCCATCTGCCTGCCTGCAAGGTAAGTCTCACGAGATTTGCAGGCCTGCCAACTGCTGCCGCTCTGTCTTCCGTCTCAGGAGCTCTGACTGTGCGCGCTGAAGCCTGATGCTCCTCGGAGTCAGAGGTCTGCACCAGCAACACAGCCTCCACATGCAAAGTCTGCTGTCGTGCTGGCAGAGGGCAGCTTGTACGAGTAAATATGGCGGGATACACTAGCTAAAAAGCATCGATCCCCAGATTCCATTCTAAAAGACATCAGGACTATTTAAGCCAGCCTTGAGATGTCTGGAGGAGCGTAGAGGATATTGTTTTATTGCCTGGAGGAGGCACTACTAGGAACAGCGGATTTTGCTTGGTCAACAGAGATTCCAGTATCACAACTTCAAAGTTTTTTCCCTTGTCTCATTCAGATCTTTTGCCCCTGCTTTTGGCTCTTCTTCTCCTGCTCTATATACACTTTCTTCTCCACTTCTGGTTTCCCCTTTGCCCTCAGCTCCTCCTTACCCAACCGGTCCCAGGCTGTGCCTCTAGGCTTCTCACCCGAGTCCCTTTCCATCCAGTCTCACCATCCTCCTCATGCTCTAGCACTTCCTTGCTCTGGCTCCCAGTCCGTTTCCCTCCCAAGGCTCCTCTCTGCCATCCTCACAGAACTACTGAAGGTGGAAGGTGCCTCTGGAGATTGAGTCCAATCCACAGCCTGCACAGTCTTCTGTGGTGCCCACGGCTCAGGAAAGCAGCTGCACAGTTTCCTCACAATCCGGTCGTGCCTTTGCACCAGAGCACCCCCATCTTGAAAGAAGATTAGACATGGGGAAAGCCCTGCTCTTCCCCTGCCACCAGGGCAGGCTTTGGTGCCCAGGACACATTACCTGTCAGACTGACACCTTGTGGACAGGCGGCCTCGCGTGGGCTCCTTTAGAAAACCGAGCTGCCAAATTGACAAGAGCCACAACCGGCCGTACACATACTGCAAATTTCCAGAGACCCATCACAGGGCTGCATCTGCTTGAATATTCTCAGGGCCTGCACGCTGCTGGTGGGACTTCTTGCCCTGTGTCAGACCCTTGCTCTAAAGCAGAGCACGCCGGAGTCAAAATGGTTACCGGAATGTCTTTAATGGACAAATCAATAGCTCGATTTGTCTTTTCTGTAATCTTTTTTTCTCAGAATGATTGAACTTTAAAAAAAAGAAAATAAACCTGAGACAGACACACAGCATGGAAAATTTCAGCATGGGGAGTTCCAATCCAGCCAAGATAGAAGCAAGAGAAATAAATTCCTAGAATGGGTCACGTCAGGTATTGGTTTTTATTTGGTAATAACTTGCCTTTCTTTTCCACACGAGCAGAGCTGTTGCAGTGATGCTCAGTGCAACCAGAAGAGCGGTGAAGGTAACGAGGATGTCCCGCCCGTAGGAGGTGTTGGTGTTCCGTGTCCCTGTGGGAAAGAAGGCAAAAGATTCACGGTGAGAGTGGAAGTTACAATCCCGTTGTGTTTTTAACTCTGGCCAAAAGCCCTAGGAGAGTTAAACTACAGAAGCAGTAAAGGTTGTACGGATGCACACATGCTTCAAAACACAGCCTGACTGAACAGAGAGCAGGGTGCAGCTGCGGAATCACGCAAAGGAGACGGGAGATAAGTAGCTGCACTTCATGTTGAGGAGAGGGAGATGATACAAATATGAGAGCCAAAAAGGGTGCTAGGTAGGTAGATGCTAGCAAAGGTCTTTAGTGCTAGGGGTAGAAATGCAGACAGTGGAAAACAGACAGGCTACACAAACTAGCAGGGGGGATATTACAGGCACTTCTGACCGGTGCAGCAAAGCTCTTTCATCACAGCTCTTCCCATTTACCCTAAGAAGTTTTTCATATCCAGCCCTCAGCAATGCAAATCCTGCCAGTCAGCAGCATGCACGGCCTTACAGCATTCCTCTCATCCTGGCCAGACGCTCTCCCCAGTTTCCAGACTGCGCATCAATAGAACAACCGACCCCTTGTGAGCACATGGAGAAGGGGGAGGCATTCCGATGAGCCCTGTGTAAAGCACATTCAACCCGGATGGCTTTAAGCATTGGGCATTAGGTATTATTCCCACCTGACTTTATAGCTTGTTTGGGTAGAGGAAAAGAAAAGCAAAGATCATCTTTTCACAGCGAAGTCCAGCTGATTCGTAAC
The DNA here is from genome assembly GCA_011076525.1 of Nettapus auritus. NCBI lineage: Eukaryota > Metazoa > Chordata > Aves > Anseriformes > Anatidae > Nettapus > Nettapus auritus. The sequence goes on from CM021765.1 coordinate 42,842,109, forward strand.
TGTTCGCCCTTCCTTTCTGGCTCTTCACTTACCGCTCACAAGGACAAACACTCCGTTTCCCATTTTCTGGACGCCACTCCACTGCACCTCGCAATAGTAGGTGCCAGAAGAGGTGCTGTCAAGTGCCGTGGTTTTGTGATTGTAGGATTTGGCGATGGTCTTATTCTCTTCTCCAGGAGGGATTTGTACATTTTCTTCCCGCATATAGATGGATGTGTTCTGACCCAGTAAATCAATCCAGTAATAGGAGATTGAAAACGTGGCGTATTTCAGGGTGTAAGGGAAAGTGACTTCACAGGGGATGGACACTTCTTCGTTGGGCAGTGCAACCTGGATTAGAGGATTCTGCTGAACGTTGACATCTCCCCCTGCAAGGGTGATAATTGTTAGCAGGCACCTAACATCACCATAAGTCAGGAGAAAATTGCTGCCCCAATCACGTGGTGAAAATAAACATATGTCGGGAAGCATGTCTGGAGCAAGCACTGTTGGCCCTTGTCAGAAACAGAGTGATGCAGAGCACATGCCCTGTGTGATCTGCCACAGCTCTTAGGTCATTGCTGTGTGATTTGAGATAGGCTGTTGCAATCACAGACTTTCCCTTTTCCCTTGTGAGCTCCCCGGCACAATGCTGGCATACAGAAAGAGCAGAAGCGAAGCAGGAAGTGAACTGATTTTGTGCTAGCGTGACACTGTTTACAAAGGATGACTGGAAAGCGGTTTTCTAAGGCAAAAACTCGCTGGACATCCTCTGTAACTCCTGAGTTACAGTGCTCTGCTTGGACACGTACGTGTGCACGTGATCACAGTGCACGAGCGAAGGCACATCTCTGGGACGAGAATAAGGAAGGAAATTGCATACTGTACGCTGGGCATGAGAAATAAGACACAGCTTAATCGCTCCTAACTCTTGCTGCTGTAAACAGGCAGCAAAGCACAAGAGCGGACGCTAGACACAGTAAGTATCTGCAGGACGCTGCAGATCTTAAATACCTATGTGACAGTATTTCAGGTAGGGAGATGGGAGAGCATGCCCTCCATGCGGGCAATCACGTTGCTTGTTGAAAGCAATCTGTCACTGAAATCCCGTAGACAATCACGTCGGGTGTTACAAGAGAGGATGAGTAAGCACAGATGGGAATCCACACCATAGTTCACTTCCGTTTTGCAAAATAAAATAAAAAAAAAGAGTGAGCCATAGGCCAGTAAGGAGCCTGGGGTACCAAACCTCTTGGCAACACAGCCAAGCGTGCGTTTAGCATCAGTCACTCTCTGGTAGCTGATCTATTTGGTAGCTGGTATCCCACCACAGACAAGCCGCTGTAAGAGGGGGCCAGTGCAAAGCACTGTTGTCATTTAAAAAGGGAACTGGAAACTTGCATCAAGTCTTGTTACACAATGAAAGACTCGGGATTCTTTCCGAGACATGAAAACAGAAGGGGAAAATAGAGAGAGGGAAAGTAGAGGATGGGCAGGCTTTTCCATTCACGGTTTTGATGGGACTCTCTGGGGTTCAGCAGCTATGAACAGGCTCATAATTGGGCGTTAATAAGGCAGTCCCCGAGCACAGCCAGGCTTGCTTTCCCGTCATCAGGCAGTAACGCTGCATCGCAACAGCAGCATCACCCCTGCGTGCTGGGACTCGGCGCCAGAGGAGGCAACTCTCGACTTAACGCTACTGAATGCAGGCCACTGAGGAGAACAGAGGGCTGGGATAACAGAAGGAGGGCACGATCACTGTCCAGAAAAGACTTCAGGGAAGTAACATCACTTAAGAAAAATCCTCTACAGATGACACAGCCAGGGACAATACCCTAAGAGTAAAGAAGAGATTAGGTTACATCATTAGAAAGAGGTTCTTAGCTGTAAAAGCAACTGAGATACAGTACAGTCCTAAGGGACGCGGTCTTTGTGCGTGCTCAGTCCTGTGTGCACTAGATACAGCGTGGTGGAAAGAAGGCAACAGAAAATCCTGCAGCCACCACGGGAGTGATAACCTGAGTAGTCTCTTCTGTGCCTTATTTTCAAAAATAATTCATCATCCTTATCCTCATCTGTACCCAGCAGAACACACACGAATGTCGTTTTTATACACGACATTGCAAAGCATTGCTCTAACTAAACAGAGGAGAGATCCATCTTTTTGCAGCATCCCAGGAGCCATGAGCTTGAGAAGAACATGCCAGGGATAAAGCCCAACCATTTTATTTAGGTTATATAACCCTTCTCCCATGTTCCCCCTTTCTTAAGGATTCTCTCTCTGAGCTTTGAAATGCTTAAAAGACAGAAATAGCAGCAGTGTGCAAATTCCTAGAGGGGAGCTCTGGAAATTAGAGAAAGATAGCAGCTGGAAATGCTCTAATATGAACAAACGCTGAGAGTAAACAGAAGGAAAAAAAATTGTTTTACCTTCACAGAGAAGCGACCAAAGAAACAGGAAGATGACTTTTAGATTAGAGGCCATGGTAGGGTCAAAAGGCTGTAAGAAAGCAATCAGATATGAAGATCCAAAAGGCAAAAGAGATTGGATTTTGTCAGGTATTTCCACGCCTGAGGAGCTGTTTGATCCCCTCCCGTTCGTGCAGGGACAGGCGGGACAGACTCACACTGCTTTTGGCAAGCTCTTTCCGGCAGATGCAGACTCTTCTGCTTTTCTGTCAGACTCCTCCCTGCACTGTGGTTCATCTCTGTACTATTACCATGGTGTTACACCTACCAGCAAGCGTCCAAAGACTAAACTGTAAGCTCTGTAACGCAGAGAGCTTTGTCTTCCAATGACCGTAAAATAGCACAGGCATTTAAAGCAAACTTTGTCACCTTCCATAGTGACCGAAGTCCCGAGATGGAATATGGAAAAAGTGTGCTTGGACTTGACACCATTTGAGGTAAATGTGGTCCAATTCAGTGAACGATTCAACCGATTCTGGAGCAACGGACAAGCTTAAAAATAGAACATGGGGATTTTTACTGTAATTTTGCAAGGATTTGTTTTTGCAGTTATTCTGGAGCAGCTGTTCCCGATTATCTCACTGCACTGACCACCAATACTTTGGAATAAAGGCATCTTACTTCAAATTATCTTACTCAAGTCGTTCATTTACATGGAGGAACCGCTAGCAGTGCGACAGCGCATGGGTTCATGGCAGAGCAGTGCAATCAAACTAATTCTTCATGGGAACACTCAAGCACGAGATAACCTATTTTACCTTCAGAATGGAAAACAAGGACCTGCAGCAGCAGTCAGCAGAAAGAAACAGCCCTCCTGCACTCCTTACAGCCCAGCACTTCCCTCCACAGCCGACTTCGTGGCTAGGTTGCTGTGGAGGAAAGCACTCGAATTGCAGAAGTGAGAACAACCAGGCAGTGAATTCATCCGTAACAGCTGCGATGTTTCAGATTCACATGATGCTGGCTCTAAATCAGCTTCACAATGCAGGCAAGCCTTAAGAAATCTATTGTAGGGAAATCTAAGGAGAACCCTTTGAAGAAGAAAGCCCTCTCTTTGTGGGAGGATCCTACCACTTAAACTCACGAAGAGTCTTTGATTTCAGTTAAAGGTTGTTTTTAGCTAAGACATCTGCAATGCAACAGCTGAGCAGCGTCTGACTCAAAAAACCTTCATGTCTGAGAGGTCTTCACTTCTCTCCAGACAGCTTCCCCCTTTCAGATGTCTTGAGAGACATTTGCTCTGTCCACAGGAAAACACTTTGCTGCAACTTCAAGGATGCCTGCTCACACTGCCTGCTGGATTGCGGAGACCGGGGCATAGCTGTGCAGTCTGTTCTGAGAAAGACCTGAGAAGGTAGATGAGCTTGTAAATTGTGCGTAGTCAAAATCACTCTATTGAGTTTGTAAGAGCAAGGTTTGCTCTAAAACTATCTTTAGTTTATAGCGTTTTTCCTCCTGCTCAGCCTGGGACAGGTCCTCAGGAGGAAGGGGTCTTGACACAGGGGTGCAGTGCACAGCTGCGGCTGCTGCACTCCCCTGAGCCCAGGGACGGCTCCAGTACCTTGCAGAGAGCCCTGACAGATGGGGAGAGGAGCAAGTGGCTTTGTGTGGCTCTGCAAGGCTGGTGCAGCAGCTGCACTCCTCCAGGGAAGGTTTAGCTCAGATTAGCCAAAACGAACTCCTCTCCCCAAGACATGCTGACGTGAGCTGCACAGGGCTGGTCTCAGCTGGAAATCGCTCCTCGCAGGTCTTAACGCTGAGCAGCAAGGACAATCAAGAGCGGTAACAAGACACTGGGGGCCCACTTGGTATTTCAGATATGTAGGCACAGATCAGGCAGCTGTGGCTCTGGGGGGCTGGGGGGTCACAGTGATGCTCGGCAGTGTTTCTCAGGCCTGAATTGCATCTCAAGATAGCGGGGGGAGGGAGGGAAAAGCTACCCTCCTGTGGAAGAACTCCACTGAACGGCGAGGGCCTCCTCAGCTCTTATATCACGCTCATCCCCATGGTAGCACACAGCTTTGCAATTTCCAGCACTGATGTATTTCTAGAGGACAGAACATGCTGCTCCTGTCAGTGATGTGTTTTAACTGTTATCAGCATTTATCTGCTTCAGGAATTCAGAGCGATAAGTGGATTAAGTGCGGTGGGTTTGTAGGGCTGCTAGGTCAACATCCTCCTTCCATCCTTTCCCTTCTCTTCCTATAAACAAACCTGTTGCCACTCTGAATGCCAAATCCTAGAAATAGCTCTGTCTGGAATTTTAAGAAATATATAGTTCTAGCATTTCAAAAGAGATCACATGTAAAACTCAGCTGTGGGATTAGAGGCACACCAGGCCAGAAATACATTCGCTGCTGGAATTTGCTATGGTAGTGCCTGCTGAAAAGAAATGGTTTTGAAACGACTACCCAGCAGCTATTAACAGGATGGCATTCTGCTCCTTAGAGCCTAAAGGCAGCCTGAATCTTTGAATGTTCAATTTTAATTCAGGTGGGTTTGGGGATTTTGGACTGGAGACATAAATGGGAGGAAGATGAGAAAAAGCAGGGGAGTTGTGTGTTTCTATGACCAGCCTGTAGCAGGGCTGTTACTGATCCCCCTGAAACTTAAGTGGAAATGGGTCACTGTGTGACCTTCACCCGTACATTACAAAGTATGCTACCGCATGTGAGCTGGTCCCGCAGCACAAGTAGGGCACAGTTGTCCAGCTCCAGCCCTGCCACAGCACAGATTGAAAAGCTGCACCTTTGGTGCAGCAAACGCTGGTTACTTCCTGAGCCTAAATACAGCATTGGGCCAGGTGCTAGCAACAGTTTCTGCCTGTGGCTGGAAAGCATCCATTAATTTCACTCAAGCACTGTTAAAAGCCCGTGACAGTGGCCAGCATTCCCAACTGCGAGGGAAAGCACATTGCTCTGGCGCTCACAAACAACAAGTCTGGGCAAGTGCTGAACCTACCGGAATTGCCTGTTCACAGCTGTGTCCAACGTACACCCACAAGCAGAGGCGCGCACACACACGTGCCCACACATGCCCCCACAGCCAACTCCAGGGAAAGTATTTATTCAAACAAAAAGATTGCTGCTAGCCAAGGCAAAAGCAGAGACCACAACAAAGCCTCTTTATTGCCGAAGCGTTTAACACAACCATCCAAAAGAGAACCGCCGCTTGGCGCAGAGAAGAGCTGCAGCAACTCTACAAGCCTGACTGCAGAGCCTGCCTGAGAGCGTTTCAGAGCATTCCCCAGCACAGCAGCTCTGGATTTGCTGCCTTGTCAGAGACCGGCTCAGTCCCCCATCACTGGAAACCCAGCCAGCGGCAGCACACACGCACCTCCGAGGATTCGCAATCTCTTTGACTCCTCTAACCCCGGACTCTGTGCCTTGCAGTTTCCCTCTGGCTGGCGGTGAGAGCGATAGGAGAGCCAGAACAAGCAGGGCCGTACCTCTGCCAGCATTTTAGCACCGTTCTGCGTCGAGAGCCTCTCAGCAGGGCTGGATGATGCTGAGGTAAAAGCTGCCAATGCCCTCGCTACGCTTCTACCCGTTGAACTGCTCCAGGGAAGCGAACAATCAGCGGCTAGAAGGGAAACCAGAAAAAGAAAGGTGTTGACACTACCGGAGGGAAGGGAGGGGGTGCTTTTATAATTCTCTTTCACAAAACAAAATGAGTCTGCCTCAGAAATCACCCTGCTCCTGCTCTTTTTTTTTTTTTTTTTTTTTTTTTTTTCCTGTTGCTCTGCTGGAAAGCTTCCTGGGGACTAAATTATCATCACACGCCTGATACGCTCTCAGGGGCTCACACGCCGTGCCTGCGCTCCGACCTCGCGGCGTTCCCCTCCAGCTCCCCTTCGCAGCTTTCCTTTTATAGCCTCGTCACAAGCGGGATTTCGCCTCGAAGGACTTCCTTGACTTCTCGGGCTGACATCTTCCAGGAGAAAAAAAAAAGAAAGAAATTACAAAACCCACCTGGCTCAGCCCCACAGCCCACGCGGGGAGGAGGTGGCGGCCGAGGGGCGGCGGCCGCGCCCTCCCCCACAAGATGGCGCCGTCGCCCCGGCCGCGGGCAGCCGCGGAGCTCGGCCCCAGCCTTGCCCCGACCCCGGCCCGGCATGGCGGGGCCGAGATCCCTCAGCCTCCGACCCCTCACCACCGCTCCCCAGGGGGGTCGCTGGAAGCAGCGCTGCCCCCCAGCCGTGCCTCCGCCCCTCGGAGGTGCCCCCCTGCTAGCCAAAAGGCATCTTCCCCCCTTCATTTTGACCTGCTGGCGCACAGGGTATTGGTGTTTTTGTCTTTTTTGTTTGTTTGTTTGTTTTTAAATTATTAAAAAGCTCTGAAAAGCTACTACTCCTGCAGTAATCAAGAATGACTTCTTGGGGCAGGTGAATCCTCGTCTCCCAGTTAGTCGGCATGGCAGAAGCCTTTGTCATGTGTTCATGTGAAACACGGGTGCTGAGCCGAGATGGTACAGGTCACTGAGAAGATGAAGTGTGTGGAAAGCAAATGCCGTGCTGGTCTCATCTTGTCTCACCTCGTCCCGTCCCGTCCCATCCTATCCCATCCCATCCCTCCCACGCTGTCACTGCCCCCATCGCAGGGAGACCTCTGTGCTTCCTGCTCCAAGCCTCCCGGGCATCTCCTCTGTGCAGCAGCACTGCAACTGTAGCCCCTAGAAAACAAGCACAACTAGGATCCATTTAAGGCAAAATTAATGCTAATTAACTGTAATCAACAACTCGCAGAACAATGTTTACTCAGCAAGCTGCAGCTATTGCCATAGCGGTTCGCCTGTTAGGCGAAGGTAAGCAGAAGGCGGGATACAGGAAAGGAAAATAAACCTTACCGCAGGCTCCAGCACAGCCCGCTGCAATGGTGCGAAGCCAGCCCTGATGCCTGCTGTCCTCCCTTCTCACCCTTCCTCCCTCACCGCAGCAGCCCAGGGAGAGGAGCAGGAGCCTGCGGTTCCCCGCATGCACCGCAGACCCAGCTCGCAGCCAGCCCCGGGCTCTGGCAGTGGAGCGAGACCAGAGCGACTGAATCATTTTGGCAAGCCCCAAGGGGCAGCAGCCCCCTGTGTGGGGAGAGGTACAGGGAGCAAGGGCGGCCTCACCTCGGGACGCCTGGGCACGGTTTGCCACTCAGTCTCAGAAGCTGTCCCTCCTACGCGGCAGGCGCAGTGGAAACTCTTGCTGGTGGGGGGTGAAGTTTTATTATGAATGAGACTTCTCAACCTGCAGAGGCCTCCTGACAATGAGTGTGGGCCCCTGGCAGGGCGCTAGGCGAGAAAGCAGAGATGATGTGTACACTGATTTTTCCTGGGAAAGCTTCTTACGTACTTTCCACCCCAAGCAAAGCACTACCAGCACTAAATGGTGATGCGGCACCTGCCTCCCTCACCAGGTCGGGGCCTTGCAGTGCCATTGCCCTGGCCTCAACAGAAGGAGGCTCAAATCAGAGCAAGCTCCAGCAGCTGCGGGCTCGCCCCACCAGCCCCGTGGGAGTACGAGAGCAGGAGCCCCGAGAGCAGGAGCCACGTGCGCAGCTCTCCCACAGCCACCGCGGGACGTCACCAGCCCCGGGGTGCCACAGCTGAGCAGAGAGGCCAGGGGCATGATGCTGGCAGCTCCCAGCCACGCTGTGTTAAAAGAGGAGCCCTCTCCCTGCCAGCAGCGCTGTGTTGGGTGTTCACATCAGTCCTTGAAAAGCTTGAGGGGACGGCTGCGCAAGCGCCCTGCCAAGAGAGCGGAGGGTGAGGAGGCAGGCAGGGTTGGCGGGGGGCCGGCTCCTGCAGCGGGCAGGCACGGGGAGGATTATGTAGAACAAGGAGACGGGGCAGCCAGGCAGCCGCGGGACCCATGCCTGCCAGCCACCGCCTCGCCAGATGGCCTTCTGGGCGAGCCAGTCGGCTGTGCCAGGCCCGGCTGCCCAAGCCCTGGCAAGTTGCAGCTTCTGCTTGCCTTCAGGTGCCCCGTGGTGTGCCTCACAGCTGCACCACACTTCCAGCTCATTCTCATCCAAGTCCCTGCGTTCCCCTGCAACTTGCCTATATCATTCCCCCCCCCAATTCTTCTCCTCGCTTTCTCCTGTTGCCTTTTTCTTTTCATGTCTTTCCTTTTTTTTTTTTTTTTTTTTTTCTTAGCTGAGACTCCTTGCTTGCCCATACAGCCTCTGGCAGCTCTCCAGCCGAGGGACCTGCAGCAAGCAACAGCAACCTCGGAGCCAGCACGGCCCCCCTGCAGTGGGGCATGCATGCAGTCGCAGCCGGCATTAGATCAGTGCCGCTCTCCTCGCGTGCACCAGGCCTCTGCCAGTTCCTGGGAGGAAGGTTGGGAAGGGATTAAGTAGCTAAGTATCTTGCTGGCAAAAAAGATGGCTTTCTTTTCTATTAATTCCTCAGCTTTCCTTTTATCGTGAACTGTGGAGAATACGCAGGCTGATACAGCTGTTATAGCAAACTCTCCTAGGGTAGAAAAACATCTTTAAGCCACCAGGACCTATTCTGGCTATCCAAACTAAATAAACCACCCTGGCAAGAGCATTTGCTGAAAGAACCATCTCTTTGCTTGGATCTTTGCCAATATAGAATTGTTTTTCATTCTCTCTTCCTTCTCTCCCTCCCTCTGCCCCTTCAATTTCCCACCCAAAATCCACATCCCAAGCTGACAGGACTACAGGACACGGGTCTGTTGTTTTGGCCTATTGCAAGAGGATCATTACCAAGTTTTTTTAAACCGTTGTCAAAATTCCTGCATGCAGTTTAAGATGGATGATGAGAATACAGCTTAAAAGTATGAAAAGATCATTGCTGACAAAGCTTTTCCCTAGAAGGCACAGCAAGTACAAAAGGGAGAGCATGTGCATCCTACCAACAGTGTCCAGCTGAGGAGGAAAGAGCAGAGCAGTGGGACCAGGCAGAGAATGGAGCATGTCCCCACCAGGCAGGGGGAGGCTTGGGAGGGATGTTTTGAACCTCTCTGTGGGCCTGGAGGTTGGAGGCTGGGTCAAACCCCTCCAGTGGAAGGATTATCCCCTGCATGGCAAACCCTGCCATGGCAGGTGTAAGCCAGCAGTGATGAAGAATGGAAAATGTGAAAGCCCTGGAGTGCAAGATGAAGCGTGTCCCATCAGTGTGGAGGAATAACCTCAGCAAGAACATGTGCATGGAAGTGAGACGACATGGATATCATAGCAGGGTTCAGACACCCTCTCCCATGGCTAAACACGGGCACTTACACTTGCTCTTACATATATATATATGCATATACATGTATGCACACGTTTTATGCATAGCCCAGCTACCAGCACTTGTGGCTTTGGTTTCCCCGAGCCACCCCCCTCCGTCCCCCGTGGCCCCAGCAGCCATGTGGAGACCCCTCCACCACAGCCGGGCCCACCACTTCTCCCGCAGGCCCCCCTCCCTGCTCTGCTTGTGCTGGGGAGATCCTTCCCCACCCTGCCACTGCTTCCTTTATTATCTCTGCCCAGCTGTGGTTTATAAGTTGTTTAAATCTTTTCTAGGAACAGATAAGAGATCACAATTACCCAGAATCCAAAAACGCAGACAGCTTGAAATGTGGTTAGGCTCTGCCCTACTTTCATTGAGCTCAGAGCAAGGCTCTGCTGAGGTGTTTGGGGAGAGGAGGAGAAAAGAGAAAGACCCACCTCAGCAAACCGCCCCTTCCCTCCCTCCCTTCTGAAACAAACCTCCCCCACCAAAAAAAATTTAAAAAAAATGCTGCATCTGTTCAAACCACCCTGCCTGCTCCTCCTGGCTGGCCTGGCACCTCCAGGCAGCACAGCAGAGCTGAGCAGAGCAGAGCCATGGGGTTTCCAGGGACGTGGTGGCTGGGGAGGAGGCTCTTGTGCATCGCCGCAGCATTTGGCACAGGCGTGTGCATCTCTCCAGGCTGAGCTCAGCAAATGGATGGGTTTCGCCAGTTCAGGGGCCGGATGATGACGGCGGTGCAGGGAATGCTGCAGGTTAACTGAGATGTGTCACCGGAGGTTTTACCAACCACACGCTCACCGGCAGCTTTCCCCATGCTGAGCTGCTGCCGCGGGAGCCGCAGAGGTGGAAGAGTGGCCTTGGACTTCCCTCGGGTGAGAAATCCCCTCCCCGGGAAGTCCAAACTCCATTACACAGCACAGCTCCACCACACCATCAGTCCCATCTGAGGGCAATTCTTTCAGGAAACTGCAATGACACAGAAGGGATACTGCTGAAAAAATGCTGGGGTCTTTTTCCTTCACCACCCTGTGGTCCCAGGCACTTGCATATAGCCACCTCCAGCTATCTGACCGTGTCTGAAGTAGATAAAATCTTCTAGGTGATTCCACCTATGTTACTCCAGCTATGGAGCAGGACACAGACCAACAAACCTCTAGCAACCGCTAATATTTTAAGGATATTTCTCCATCCTGCTCGGAAGCGTGTGTATCAAAGCAAGGATATCAAAGCAGCAGGGGATTTTTGCTGGTGTTTCCACCAGTGGTAACAACAGTGAGAAATTTCAGGGGAAGGGTCTGCTGCAGGCGAAGAGGGCATCGTCTGAACGATAATAGAGTCCAAGATCATTATGGCATTTATTAATACCATTTACAAGGACTGACATGAACAGCCTTGGAAGGAAGAATGAAAAAATGCCAGCAAACACATTACATTCTCCTGCAAGTAGTTGTTTCATCCTATTGAAAATCTTTGTTAGAAAGAATGATGAGAATGGTAATAATAAGGCACTATAATTATACCTGATCCTTCTATAATCTCTCTCTCCACAGAGTTCAGGAGCACTTTACTGCTATTATTGGATTTGAACGGCCCCATCTGGATAACATACGATTGATTTGTTTGCATGGCTTATTTTAGGTATTTCAGCACATACATTAGAGCTGCCTCCACATCTGGCCCAGCCCCTGCACAGCAAGCGATCTTTGGTTCCTGCCCTCCACCTCCCCTTTCTCCCATCCCCATGCCTTGGAGAGCTCTCTGCAGAAATTCAAGGATCAGGAGCCACCAGTCCTTCTCCACCCAATCCAAAACTGCAGAACAAGGGATTTGACCTTTGCCGTGGTGTCCAAACATGCGAGAAACTACATCAAAGCCAAGAACCTTGCTGGCCCCCTGCAGAAAGCTCTTGGGTGTGAAGCTGGACGCTTGCTACTTCACTGGGCCAGGGCCAGGAGAAAGCAGATGAAATTCTAAATAATTCAGCCCACGTTTAAAAATGTTATTATAAAAAATGAGGTTTTAAAAAATGAATAAAAGTGCACTACAAACAATATAGTTTACATAAACCGAACTGTTCTCAGCCTGAAATTCACGGCTTACAGTGCAGGGAATGCCCCTTGCAGATTGAGCTCCCATAAAACTTAATAAATACAAGTTGCCTCATTCTGTCATTGCTCTTAGTGCTTTTTAAGGGATTTTTTTTTCTTCCTGTGAGTTGGAGTAAGGACTTCTCCCTAATGGCCAACTAGAGGCAGGCTGGGGAGCAGCCCCCGTGTCCCCTCCACCTCCCAGCGGGCCCCTGCCTGCCCAGGCAGCTGGCATTTCCACTGCCTGCCCGTTCGGTGGGCACGTTTCCTTGAGCACCTTAAAAGGAACAGCTAGTCCTGCCTGAAGTTTTTTTCCCCAACTTCATTTTACCGTTCTGAAGGAGTACATCCTCGCTTTCATTCTCTTAGATTCTTCAGAGATGTCTTTGCCAATTTGTTTACTTCTGTTTTATTTTTAAAAGACAAACCCCCGGTGGCCATAAGCTCTCAAGTCACTTTTGAAAACATTGTCTTGTCTGTAAGTGCTTTGTTTGTGATCCTCTCCAGTCCTTTAGGCTATTGTTTACGAGCTGGAAGGCATCTACGCTCGGGCTAATCATGCTGAATGCCAGCAATTCCCCCAGCATGATTTGTTGCACAAGCCAGTGGGAGCGTGGTTTGTTGTGATTTAAGTTTATTATGGAAAACCCACATTTGCTCACACCAGCCTGACAAAATGGGAGACCTCATCCAAAACCATCCGAGGGCAGCGACAATCTGGCCGCTGATTTCGATGGCATCTGGGACTGGCTCAAAGGTCTAGAGCTCCGCCAGAAGGAGTGGCACCGTGGAAAAGCAGGTAGCCCAGGAGCCAGCCAAACCTTCCTTTAGAAGTTGTTGTTTGCTTGGGGTTGGATGCAGATCTAGGAGGCTGCCACTGCTGCATGATGTTTTTCTCTTCCTCACTGCACTTTTTTTTTGAAGCTCCTTTCTGACCCGACTGGTGCCCTGGGCAGAGCTTCCCCGGCTGTCACCTGGGGCTGAGGCAGGCCTGCACCGATGCCCTGCCTGTACATCACAGGAAGAAACAGCTCCTTTTGAGTGTTTTGAGTCTCACACTTGAGTATCTGATCAGTTGCCTTGTTTTTTTTATAAGAAAATGCACTCAGCCACCTCCTCCATGGCTCTTAGGCTTTGCAGACCTCCGGCACTCAGAGGTCTGCAAAACCTCAGTCATCTTTTTTTTCCGGGATGAGAAGACCCAGCGTATAGAGCCAGCCTGTCCAGGGGGAGTGTGTGGAAGTGCTCGGCTCCAGCTGCATCAAAAGGGCAGCTCTGCCACCCGGCTGAGATCACAGGGGAGCAGGGAGCGCGCAGAGGCCCCGGCGGCTCTGCAGGGAGGCAGCTGGGGAGGCAGGGCGGCTGTGCCGCGTCTCCCTTTGACACCTGCTCTCTCTTTGAAGGCTGTCCTCCACAGCCAGGCAGAGAGCTCCAATTGCTGCAACTCCATGAATACCAAACGTCTGAGGAATTGCTGCAAAATGAGCTCAGCTGGACAAACTGACACATTCCCCCAGCCAGTGTATCCTTGCAAAATAAGATTTTTAGCGCATTGAAAGGATGACAACACAAATACGTATTTTGGGAAGGACGTCAAGCATGAGCCCAAACCCAAGCCACCATTTGGGTGCACAGGAGGTCTTGTTCTGAAGCTTGCCTACGCAGGAGGAGTTCGTTTCCAAATGGTGAGAATGCCTGAACGTCAATAAACTTTCTGATACGCGTTTGCACAAAACTTATGGCTTTGGGTGAATTTTGATGCATCGAGGCAGAGCCGTAATGCAATGCAGACCCTCATGTCAGAGGTAATCAAGTGTTATTACAAGAGCTGCTGGCTGTGGGGCCCCTCCTGCGCACACACATGGGTACATATGGAAGTTATTAACAAGTTTCAGCGGAGGATTTCGGGAAATTAACCCCTGCGACCCTGCTGCACTGCTGGAGGGCAGCTGGTCGGCAGCAGATGAAGAGCAGCTTCCTGCTGCATGCCTGCGGCGTGCCGGGACCGAAAGCCAGCCCCCGGCAGCCTGGTAAGAGGCAGCCTCTCACAGAAGGACCAAACATTTCGACTTTGGATGCGAGGACGAGCGGTTGAAAAAAACCATCTGTGAGGCTGTATAAATTTCCTCGACAAACTGAAATGAGTCAGCTGGAGAAATGTGTAACATAACGTATAAAAATGCAAACAATTTTCTTCTATTCCCCGAACGGTGCTGTGAGGAAGTTTGTAATTTCTTTACAAGTCCCTCTAGGAGCCACCAAGCACAGTGCTTGGATGCTGGCCACAAGGAGCTGCTCCTGCACGGAGGGACCAGCTCGGGGGCAGGGTGGCTGCAGTGAACATCTCCCACCCATTGACACAGTTTGCAGTCACCCCTTGAAATTAACCTCTTCTGATTTTACTTTGCACATCTCTGTCTGAAAAGTTTAAGGAAAAAGGCTTCTCTCCCAAGATCCAAGCAGAAAATGGAGGCGGACTCTGTAAAGACAGCCACATCCAAATGCACTTCTCCCATTCTTGTTCTCCCCAAATTGGTTTGTTTTCTTGCACCAGTTCTGATCTGAGAAGTGCCCTCTCCTCCGGAATAATGAGGATAGGCACCATAATGTGCTTTAAACTTTCACAATATAACAATACTTGGCAGTCATTCACTGCTTTCTCATCCTCAGATCTCAAATCAATTTGCTACAGCCCTGCATGGAATTGACTTACTTATAAGACAGAGACAAGTACTTGCTGTGCAATTACAAAAATAATAAAATAAAATAAAATTAACAAAATATAGTGGATTTTATTAAAATCCAAACTATTTCCTCCTCCCTTGGTGTGATTTTCCTCAGGCACAGCTCTGGCCACAGACACAGCTCTTGCACAGCCCTCAGCCGTGCAGCCCAAGATGCTCATTTCAGGCCAAATGAGAACGGTTCATCGCCAGGTCAGCGCAATCCAGTTCGAAAGCTCTTCCCTTGGCGAGTTATAACCGCTGCCATAAAACAGAAGCATTCCTGTACTCGGTTATACACGTGAAAGAAACGAGCCCGCTCCTTCCCTGCCATCCCTGGTTTCTAAAGGGAAGGCAGGAAGGCAGCCAGAGAAGAAAGGAGCGATGAGGTGGGCAGGAGACGCGGTCCCAGCCCCACTCCCCCTAGCAAGGGAGGGCAGCACGCAGAGCTGACCCTGCCAGGGCTTCCCCCGAGGGCCAAGGCAGGTGCCCAAAGCCACCTGAGATACCACAGGGCGGGCACAGGAGCTACAGATGTACTTTTCCATAGTGGCACCTTGGGTTGAGCAATGGGATGGTGCCCAAGGCCCAGCCAAACCCATGGCAGGGAGCAGCACCAAGAGCATACGTGTGGCCCCCAAAAGGACCCCAGGAGGTCTCTGTCCATGGCATGGCCAGCTCTGAGGTGACGCCAAGTGCTCAAGGCTTCCCCCAGTTGGGTCTTGAAAACTTCCAAGGGTGGAGACTGCACAACCTCTCTGAGCAACCTGCCCCCAGCTGGACACCCCAAGGGGTCTCCTCCTATCCAGTCCAGACTTGTTTCCACCACACCCCATTTCCCACCATGCTGTGGTGAGCCTGGCTCCTTGCTGACCTCCTTGTAGGCACCGGCAGGTTGCTGTTAGGCCCTCCTGAAGGCATCTCTTCTCCAGGTCCAGCTTGCTCAGCTTCTCCTCACAGGGCAAGTGCTCCAACCCCCAGAGCACCCTGGGGTTGTACCCCTGATCTCACTCCAATTTTTTGGTTGCATCAGAGAGCCCCAAAACTGGATGCAATATCCTAAATGGGGTCTAAAGAGTGGCCAGTACAGGGAGACGATCACTCCCCTCACCTACTGGCCATGCTCCTGTTGGAACAGCCCAGGATGCTGCCAGCCTTTCCTGCCAGGCACCCTGTAGACTCAGCCTGCTGCCTGGTCCTTGGGTTGCAGTGCTCAGACAGGGCTGCTCCAGGTGGACACAGCAGTAACCCTGGGCAAGAGGGTTTATCTGAGCAGGGCTCCGGGTGGTTCAAACCCCAGCCCCTGGCTGCTGTTGCCTGGAGCAGCACAGGGTACCCTTGCCCCGGGCATCGTGGCCCAATCTACTCTCTAACAGACCCAGCAATGATAGATAACAGTCTGCACACAGTGGTTCCTCAGACAAGATATCCAAAGCTGAGAGAGCAAAATCAGAGTCCCAGCTCTCTACATTTGGCTTTTTCACCCCGCGCGGGTCTGACGGGAAAAGCCAGCATGAGCTCAGCAGCCTGCGTGCACGACGCACTGCTGGCTGCTCTCTGATCTGACTCAGGTGTCAAATTCCACAGTATCCAAACACACTGACCTCCTTTCACAAAGCTGGTTTTAGTCACTGATTTTGAGGACATCATACCCACCTGCACCCCTAAAATGAACCACAATGCTAAGCTTTTTCTTAGTCCTATTTAAGCCCTTTTCTAACCCTCTCAGTAGTAGCCACCCTCGCCAGTCACAGTTCATCTCTGCTGTGCTTTCTTCAAACACTCAGTACGATTTTTAAATACTAAAAATACTTCTGAAAGTCTTACCTCTACCTATTTAGGAAGTGTCTTACATTTATAAAATTCTTTATTTATTGCACTACAAAGTGAACTAAGTTTACTGTTCCCATCTAAGACCATTCACGTATGTACTACTTCTGGTCTTTGTAAGACATTCACTTGTTCAATTTCAGTTTGATTACCATATATCTCTGCACTAAACTAACCGTGTCTCCAGTGCTGCAAGGGAATGAAAATACTGTTATGTATTCATTAGCTTTTAAAAAGAAGTATAAAAACATGTTTATTAACATTTAAAAGTAGTATAAAAAATTATTTGCCTTTTTTTTTGAGACAAAACCAAAACATCTTTTTACAGTCCATAGATGGCAGCAGCATACTATCAGATGAGCGTAAGGAAGGGCACAGGATTGATCTCTTCACACCCTCGCAGAGCAGACCGGGCTCTCTGAACCGGGACTGCCTCTGCTGGAATGCAATGCCCGTAGTATAAACCCATCTGCACTCCCAAAAACCTGTTCGAATAAAGCGAGGCAAAAGGCAGTGAAGCTGCATGTACTGTAAATAGCTGCAGCAGTTTTCCCCGAGTGCAAGTGCTGACGTCTGTTTGTGCAGCGAGGAGCAGGGCGCGCTCCTGCCCGCATGGCTCTCCGGTCTGCACCGGGGCCGTGCCCACTGGTGCCCAGGCTGCAGCGCTGTGGGCCTGGTCCCGGCCATACCGCTTCACGAGGGCACATGCATAGCACAGACTAGCTCAGGCACTTTGGGGCAGCGGGGCTGACCTGGGGGGACAGGCAGCTCGCCCCGCTCTCAAGCTTATAAGGCACGACTGGAGCAAAGAGCAGGACCTGGGGATGGAAACGGCTGCTCTCCTGCTCTGGCTTTACCCCAGCCATTGCACGGAAGGCCACACGTGCTGTGCACCTCCAAGGACACAGCTGTCGTGGCTGGTGGGTTGGGGAACCTGCCCTCCCCTGCCTCTCCGAGCAGCTACCCCGGCCCCGCTGGCACAGCCAGGCGGCAGGCACATCCCTTTGCCTCCCACACGCCCGCCATCATCTCCCAGCCCCTGCAGAGGGGTCAGGGATGACACTTCGCTCAGACCCCCGCCTCCTGCCCGGGGGTGATGCCACCACCTCCTGCGGGCACGTCCCTGCAGTGTCCCCTGCGGCAGCAGCACCACCGGCAGCAGGCAGGCGCCGGCGGCACAGTTCTTGAAGCGTGGGCACCGCTCGGCGGCTCCGGCACAAGGGCTCAGAGAAGACCAGGGGGGTTCCCCCCATCTCATCAAAGTGCAAGGGGTTGTTGCGGGTCCCCGCCACCACCAGCTCCAGCAGCCGGACCACGCAGTCCGAAAACCAGTTCTTCAGGCGGAAATAGCCCTCCTGGAAAGAGATGCGGAGGCTGACGGGCCCCGTGGGCATCCGCACGCTCAGGCTGAACAAACAGTTGCCCTGCGAGCTGTCCCGCACCAAGTAGGTGCCGACGGGCTCCCGCTGGAGCTTGGCGTGGGCCTCCCCCACGGACAGGGGGCCCCAGTAGAAGTCGCTGGCCTGGAGGATGTTGAGGGACCGCTCCAGAACCTCCCACTCGCAGCTGCGAAACATCCGGAAGCGATCGGGCAAGCCGGGCGGCGCGGGGCTGGGGAGGACGCTCCGATGCTGCCTTTGCGGACGAGAAACAGTGGCGTGCGTGTTGTGCAGATCATCTGGCCTCCCTCTGATCATCTCTCAAAGAGCCCATGGATCCTGGGAAGACGCTGCCTTTACCATCCTTCCTCCTTTGCATCCAGCCTGTGGGAGAGAAGCAGAGTGAGGCGAACCCTCTACATCCTTCTCGCTGGGCAAGTGGAGACAGGGACTTCACAGGGAGGAAAGACAACAGTGAGAGCACCAAGGAGCACTGCAGGGAGCCATAGTGTGCCACTAACCCACAGCTGGAGGTACAACCAAGGAAATAAGAGGAGGAGGGGCTCCATCAGGATCCCCAACCAGAGCAAGGCCCCACCTTACAGCACTGGGTTTACACGATTCACAGCTAGGGGCTCCCCAGCACATCCTTTATCAGGTTGGCTCCAATCTAGCAGATCTCAGAGATTTCCCTCTGCTGGATGTTTAGGGGGTTTTCAGAGTGGCCTTGCGACTGGCAAGAGGAAATGAGACCCCAAATGACAATGGAAAAAATTCCCGAGGCAGGAGGGTATCTTTCACTTTGGCATTCAGCGAGAAGTGGAAAGGTGTCTTTCCGGCCTGCCCAGCTCCTCTGACAGAAGGACAGACAGACCTCAGGACCCAGAAGCAGCAGCAGATGGGAAGGAGCCTTTCCCACCAAACCCCAGGGACCGCTCCCTCGTCCCAGGACGCTCCCATCCAGCAGGCCTTTTATCAAGTGACCTGCACGAAATGCTTCACCATCAGCTTCGGGGCTGCCACGAGCGAGACCACTTACGCTGACACCAGGCTCTACTGATTTCTGAGGAACGATCCTGCTCGGGGCCTTCCAGCCCGTGACTTCTGCTTGTGCCAGAAGGACATCTCCCAGTGCCCGCAGCCGCTGCTGCCCTCTCGCAGCCACCACCCTCTGCTCCTGTGCTGCCTTCAGCCAAGTGCACTCACTCCCTCGCTGTCACGACCCTGATTGTCTCCTGCTCCGTCTGCACCTCGTGTTGTCACCAGGCTGTCTGGCTTTAGAAAAGCAGATCCCTGCTCCCACTGTTGCCATCAGCCATCCATCCAAGTCATTTCAATTATTAAAAAAATACGTGTGTGTGTGTGTGTGTGTGCATATAAATATATATATATATATATGCATAAACATAAAAGCCACAGCCCCGAGCCAGAGGCTCATTCTGTGTGAGAAGCTGAGCTGTTACATACCACTTCCCCAGGCCTGACAAGTCAGTAGCTCACCGCCAAGCCCTGCCCTCAGCCCCCTGACACACTCCATTAACCCAGTCACACTCGCTGACAGCGCTGCCGCCGTGCCGGGAGCAGGACCGATGCCGACACGCAGCCTGCGGGCCAGGAGCTGCGAGGCCCTGTCTCCTGAGCCCCCCACCGCAGACACAGGGGAGCACCACAACTTTTGAAGGGCACACAGAGGGAAAGATCGGGAGGGAAAGCTCTGGGCTAGGCTCAGTTCCCCTTATCTCACACCATTCAGCTGCTATTTAAAAGCCTCGTGCCAGCAGGAGAGGGTGCCTTCCCCTTGCGCTGTTCTGGCATGGTATTTTTGGAAAGGAGGCACCTGGCCCAGCAGTGCCTTGCCTGCAGTCATCTCTTCTCTCCTCGCGTCTCTTGCAATACTCAGCAGTGGTATCAATAATGTCACTGTCAGAACTGTCAGCCATAAACACCGGGAAGCCTCTCCAGTGGCAAACGCACTTAGTTTCTGGTCCTGTGACGTGCAGGCCACGACATCCCTGGCACTGCTCTGAATGCTGCCAATCCTGCCCTTTAGCTATGTGTCGCTGTGGGAGGGAAATTCCACTCTGAGAAAGGTGGGAGGGGTAGGAAGGAGTTAATCAAGCTGGGTTTTTTCTTTTCCATTAAAAAGAAAAAAAAAAAAAAAAAAGGCAGCGGCTGAAAGCTGCTCAGATGGTTCAGCAAGTCAGAATAAATCTTGGGGGAAGCTGATTTAGTGAGCTGAACACAAGTAAACACAGGCGACACGTGCAGCGTTCAGGGCAATCTATCACCACCGAAAACTCAACACCACAAGACGCTGCAGCAACTCGGTCCCTTTCCTTTTCCTCTCCACTGGGTAAGGGAGCTGTAGAGCCCTTTGACATTAGTTATTACACGGGAAAAAAGGTCATACTCCCGCTAAGGGCCTTTAGGGCTTCAGCTACAGCTGCGATGGGACCAGGGAGACTCGCTCCCACCAGCAGCCACTGCTCCCGAACTGCGAGCTCTCTTGGGTCCAAACCGAAGTTTTGCCAATCTCATGGGCCTAGGTTGGAAAACAAATCCAAACAGGAAAACAGAAGCAAGCAGCTGTCTTTCATTTCCAGGCTAGCTTTAAAAACAACAAATAAATAGATAATTTGTTTAAGGCTGCAGATGCTGTTTGACCAAAAAAAAAAACAACAAAAAAACCTGTTTGTCCCAGTTTTCAACCTTGAGTCACTCTCCCAAGTCCTTTAAGAAAAATCCACTGCTACTAGAAGTCTGGCTGACTAAGAACTGAGACTGTGTCATCGTTTCAAATTCAAAGTAAATGCAAAAATAGCACCCTCACAGCTTGCTCACTTGGTTTGAAATCTACATGTGGGTCAGGTCCTCAGCGTGAATTTGTTTAGCTTCAGTGACCCATTTCCAACAGATGACCCGGTGGCCGGCAGCGAAGCATTAGTTAGCCCTCTAGAAGTACTTAATGGTGTCACCTTTAAGGTTCACTTTCAATGGGTTAACGTGCACTGTGTGTATGTGGCCTCCCAGGTGAAGGAGGCTAGGTGGACTCTCTGGACTAGAAATAAGCCAGCCCTGGGGCATAATGAAATACATCTGCATAATTAGTTCTGCTTCTGATTTGCCAAGTCCAGATTTGCTTTTTTCCCCCGCTGCTAAAAAGCCCCCAAAAAAACCCAACACCCAAACATTACAGCCTCCCTACAGCAAGAACAGCACTTACAGCCAAAACAACATCCCCAAAAAGCCGGTGTCCCGCTGATTGAAAGGCTGGATAAGTTTCCCCAGACCTTCTGCTTTAATGCAAGCTCAAGAGCTTTTCAAAACAAGTGCTCTTGACACAGAGCACCGTGCTCTCCTCCAGGCTCCTTACCCAGGCGAGGCAGAGGGTTTCGTGCAGGGAGAGCCCCGCGAGGCAGCCGGCCGCGCACAGCCGCTGGTGTCAGCCAAACCACCCCGCACCCTGGGGCTGGGTACATTTGGCACTCTCAGCGGCGGCTTCACGCACACGATTAGGATCCGTGCTCGCACTCTGCCTTCAGGACGCTCGGAAGGGCTTACCTCTCTCAATTTGCCATCCATAGGGGTGAGCTGCTGGACGTCAGGCCTGGAAGCGGTCCAAAGTCGGGAGCTCTGATGCAGCACTTCGCAGTTTTTGGAAAGCTTTCCTCCAGAGCAGATCCATCCTTCGGGAAGAAAGAGATGCCCAGACTGGTGACTAAGCCCGTTAGCTGGCCGTAATGTGGATCTGAAACGGGACAGATCTGGTGGCGGCTGGTCTGCCTCAGCCTCCTCAACCTGTGAGGCTGTGGAAGCCTGCACACAGCACTTTGGATAGCAACGGATCACTGTTGTTGTTATTACTGCTTCCAAAGCCGTGACCTGAATAGCTTCCACACAGCTCACAGATGCCCTAAGGACAAATGCAGAGACCTTAACGTTGCCATCATCTGCAGGAAGCAGGAACCATAAAAAACAAACGTTAAGAGATGGTGGCAACAGAAATGTGCTTCAGGATTTGGAACAGCAAACTCAAGCTTGCACTCAGCACAAGGCACAACATTTAGACTGTCTTATCTGAAGGCATGCATGTGGCCATTAGCTGGGGACTTATCTGAACAGCGACCAGCCCAATCTGGCTCCTGCTCTTCTGCTCGGCTTCCCCAGCAATCCAGGCTTTTTCTTCTCACCTCGTGGATGGAAACCCAAACCTGCTGACCTGGTGGAGCAGCAGCACACCACTTGTGCAACTACCTGCCTGGCAGTGGATCTGTCAGCAAGTGGAAAAAACAAACCCAGCCTCCTGCATGCCTCTCGGAGGCAGTCCCTTCAAGGCTCCACTTTTGCCTAGGCTCCAATAGTTAACATCACTTCTCTGCATCGCCCCAGCCAAGCCCAGGCTGGGCACGCACCCCACGAGCCACGCTGACTCGCAGCTAGCAGAACCGCAGCTCTGCCCCGTGACTACGCTACCCTCTCTGTCTGGCCTCGGCACCTCCCCGTTATCAATCCTGCAGCTTGCAAGCAGTGGGGATAATTCAGAAAAGCTTTCACAGGGACACCCTGCAGGTCCTCACAGAAGTACCCCCACTTCAGGCAGCGGAGCCCGAGCAGACACCTGCTTGCAGGCCCCCATCCCATCCACTGACAGAGGGGAAGGGGCAGGCAGGAGAGGCACGGGGACAAGCACGTGCCCGTGAGCACAGAGGACCGTGTTTCAGTGAGGAACGTGGCACAGCCCCGTGAATAGGGCCGGCATCGATCACAAGCAGCTCCTCCAGCACAAAGCGGGCTGAGCAGACGCCGCAGTTCCCGCTTTTATGGTACAGCTATAAATAGAGCTTGGTGTGAGGCTGATACTACGTCTGACGTGAGGGAATATGTGGAAAAAACAAACGTGACACACACGTACACATACCAGACCAAAACCATGTTTCCCTACATGACCAGCATTCAACAAGGATGCAATATAAAAAAACAATCAGTAAGCTTGCTGTCCTGTGCGAGGCAGCAGCACACGCTGTGACATTTCCTGTTTCCACGTAGAAGAGATGTAGAGGAGAGCTCTGCACGCGGGTTTTGGGAACCGGCTTCGAGAGCCCTTGTGAAAGGACCATCCTTATCAAACCCTCTTCTTAATTCTGGTGTTGGAGAGCACACTTCAGAACCCACAAGTAATTCCACCTTCTTGTGGCTCTCACATTTAGTTTCTGCACTTCTTATTGTACTTTTCTGTGACGTGCTTTCTGCTTTAACGTGATGATCTGCTGATACAGGCGACAAGTTTTTTTTACCCAGAAGAAAACCCACAGGATAGTTTGATGTGCTCCGAGTATTCTTCAAGGCAAGGAAGTCTGCAAGCGCGTTTGGTTTCCATACAACATGCTTCAAAAAGAAGGTGCCAGTTTATAGGGAAAGCTTATTGCTTTTGCTAGCCTGACCGAAAGAGCTGGAAAACCTGCTTCAGGGTCCTTTCCTCACACCTTTGAACCACTCTGCAAATCCAGAACAACCACTTCCAAATTAAACAGCCCTTTTCCCTGCGTGAAGCTGTAATCCTGCCATTTCGGAGTAACAGCACCACTTCCCTGAGCTGAAAGGCTGCTGTGCAGCAGCTGCTGCATAGCACATAACACAACCAGACCTACCAGCTGGCTTACACGGGGCTACCGACTTCACGTCCAGGAGCCTGAGGCTTCTTCCCCCCTGAAACTGGGGAAAAGAGAGTTTAAAAATATAAATTGTTAGAAACAGGAAATCGTTATGGGTTACTGCTAAGCTTCAGCGCTGCTGCTCAGGCTCTCCTGCCGAGGCTGAAGGACAGGGAGCTGTCGCTGCTCACCTCTGGTCAGCCCGGCGGTGTTGTTCGGTGCCTGGGTGCCTAAATGAGGAGATGGGGAGCAGCCGGGGAGAGGCGAGATGAGGAGGGGGAGCAGGGACAGCGGGAGGCACGAGGGCTCTGGCGGAGCACTGAGGGTGACAGGGACAGGGAAAGAGAGGCCAGGAGGGAGTCCAGGAGTCCAGCATCTGCCAGTGGTAGCTCCTCTCTCCAACCCCGGGTCAGCAGCGTGGGTGCACGTCCCCCATTCCAACCTTCCTTGGCTGAATGGACTGGTTTTGGTTGTTCCAGTGTCCTGCCTGAACGCGTACATCCCGAGATACGACAGCTGTCGGTGGTTCCCACAATGACTGCAGCCCCTCATCAAAACCATCGCATTTAGCAGGAAAGGCATTCACGGAAGAGGCTAACTCCAGGAAATGAGCAGCGTCTGCAGGGAAAACTGGCTCGGTATCATGGGTTTGAGAGAAAAGTCCTAGGTGCTTAACCCATACACACCAGGGCACACAGGTAGAAGGGAGGGATGCTTCCTTTGCTATTAAAACCTCCTGGCTCTAGCCGATGTGACAGACCATGAATCAACGATTGTGCTTTCAGAAGGAGCGAGGGTCATGAAGCACAAACACACCACAACACCAAGTTTTATAATGGGGAATTTCCAATACACAAAATAAAGAAACGAGTCCTGAGAGTCAAAAGTGGAAAAAAAAGAAAAATACTTCAGTCATTAGAGAGGTTATTTAGGAAAGCTTAAAGTGTCAGAGTGTGCTGACCTGCAGGGGCAACAGGGGCTGCCCATCTGCGAGGATGGCTCGGGAAGGACACCTCAGGGAGGTACAAGCCTCACAAGGGCCATTGCCATGGGTCAGAGACACCATCCAAAAACCCAGCGAAGCCCCAGTGCCTGCCCAAACCTCCCTACAACCTCTGCAGTCCTTCAGAAGGCAAGAAGCTAACCCTGGCAGAACAGAGGTAAAGGAATATAAATTACTGATGGCGTGGAGCAAATTTACATTAGGATGGCTGTCATGAAAGCGGGACAGCAGGTAGCCAAGAAAAAACAAAAGGAAAACCCAGAAAACAAATGGCACTTTCAGTTGATCAAAACCTGAAAGCTTCCAGGGGAATCACTCGTCTCACTGGGATACCAGCACATGGGGATGAGGACACTGCAGAGAAGCTAAGCTAGCAAGCAGATATCTTTTTTTTTCCTTGCATATTTTGCTGAGATTCCTCAGTATTTAATGACATTTAACCTGAAGGGGTGGAGGGCAGTAATCAGAAGAGATGGGGAACGCTGAAATTAAAGGGCAGAAAGTCAGCAGGACGCAGTGGACTGTACACAGGGCTTTGGAAAGAGCTCGAGCATCCCCAGGACTTGCAAGTAAATAAACTGGGTCTGTGTTTCCAGGAGCAATAGGTTACCTGGGGCAGCTCACAAAAAACAGCACCTAGCGCTCACTGAGGGAAGCTCCAGCTCAGCACGCAGAAGCAGAAATTAATAAAAAAGAAGGAAACACAAGCGTGAGGGTGCAAAACAGACAGGTGGGAATGCGACAGCAGTGCCACCACCTGAGACAGCACATTCATCTCCAGTCACCTTAAATAAAAACAGAGCTGAAACAAAGGGAATGGGCTGAGGATGGGTGATGAGAAGCCACGTGCACATTTTCAGATGGAGACTGGAGAAACGTGATGCTGAGTTGAGAGTGTGGACATGTACAGGGGGTGCAAAAGGAACACACCGTATAGTCAGGCCGCTCTTTTTGTGCTCTTTCATAAAACTAAAAGAGAGGAAGTTCAAAGGTAACCGAGATTGAAAAGTAAGTAATTTTAAAACTCATAAAAGGGAAAAACTCCAATCACACACATTAAAATGCTGCTGGGGAAAGTGAGAGAGCTGATCTGAGGACTCTCATTTCTCTTCTTTCTCAAACTTCTCTGCCTTGCCTCTGTAAGGCACCCACCACCCCAGGCTTCAGCAGAGGAATCCAGCAGCAAAGGGCTTTATGTTTTTCAGCATCACCTTTTTAAGCCACCCCTCAACTGATCAGACTTGACATAAAAATCAGGGGAGCCCAGCAAAAGGCGCAAACTTCCCCTAGCCATGCAGAACTGAAGAGGTAAACAAGGGTTTATAAAGGCACTACAGGGACTCAACCGTGGGGCTGCTGCAGTTTGTGAACTGCAGAATCACAGAGACCATAACCCAAGTCAGCATCTGAAGTCAAAGTTTTTCTTCAGTGTTTGCAGGGGGTGGGGATGGGGGAGACAAAACCTCTCTGCTCAGACAAAGGCAGCTGAAGGCTGCCAGCTTAGCACAACTTCGCCAGCAACCGCTCCGAGGGAGCCAATGTAAAGCTCGAGCAGCCTGCGTGCAAGCTTTGGATCAGCAGGGCCTGGTCGTCTCCCTCGTACTTCACATGTGCTTGCGAACAAGCAGCAGCACAGAAAGTGCACGGGGAGCAGGAAGGGAGAAGGCAGAGAGAATGTGCATTATCAAAATACCTTGAGAGCAGTTCTTGGAAATGTGCAGTCTGCAAGCTTGTATCAGACATTCATTTCCTGTGAAGTGCACACAGGCCTTTTCATTTCTCCACTGAAGAGGACGAAACTAAGGGGGCAGCTCAAAAGGCTCCAGAGACAACACAGAGACCAGTATTTAGCACTTGTACTAAAACTGAGCTGATATCGATATACCATTAAATAAGTACTGCACACAGATTCCCAGAGGTTTTTTGTTTGTTTGTTTGTTTTTTAAAAAAAAAGACTTTCTACACTTCTCACTTCTAAATCTTACCTTGAAATCTTGCACTTGGTCGGGGGGGGGAAATTAATTTTACTCGAGTCATTTTGACCACTCACTAGCACAAAGCCACCAAATCCTGTTGCACCACACACCGCTGAACTTTTTTTTTTAAGGGTGTGAGACCAGTTTCAGCAAAACGCTCAGCTCATGAATACCTCGATGAGGCAGCAGGCTGTAGGATATGCACAGATGCAAAACAGAGGGCCGAGCAGTAGTGAAGTGCACTGGCAGGAAAGAAGGGGGTAAGTTGATACCGTGACAGTTTTCAGCTTCTACCTCTAGTTACAGGTAATCAGGGGTGTAATTAGCCTAACGCTTAGTTGCCTTCTTTTAAACAAATGTATGATGCCTCCTAACAGCATACGCACTTAATATCCTGCTCTACAAAAAGACACCATCCCAGTATGGCAGACTCAGCTCTCGCAGCACCCACACGTTCATTTAAGATGCACCTCTCCCGGCTCACGAGCACAACCAGATAATGGCTCGGGAACACACAGTCTCCCCAGAGCTTTTATTAACGTGACCACAGTGTCAGCCTGACCCAAACGGCGTCCTGTGTGAGCACCAGCACTAGCTATTTCTCGCCGCCCAAAGGAAGGTAGGAACAGGGTAGGAGAAGCCAGGAGAGCAAAACCCGCACGTGGCAGGGCCAGGGAGAAGGAAAAAATGAAATCCCAGCAGGGACGGAAAGAAAGAGAAACCAGGGAAGAAACCCAGCTCGAAAGGCGCATTCTTCACTTTTGTTTCTCAGCAGTGCAACCACAGCATCAGTGACAGCAGCGAGGAATTGGCACCACCCGGCTCCAGCTCTGCCCTTGCGCAAACTGGCCACCAGCTTCAGAGACATTCCAGCTGGATTAGGGACGGAGGCACTAGCCGACGTCTGAAGCTGTCATCTGGAAAGCAAACTTGGTCCTCCCCGAACATAAACCCGGGAGGCTTTGCATCAGCCCAGACTTGCCCTGTAGCTCCTCTACACCTGCTTTTTGGGACCCCAATAGTTTTTACCTGTGGCTGCCAGTGCAACCTGGAAGGAGAGCCTCGTGCTGCCTCTCACAACCACCACCCAGCAGGGAGCAAGCCAGGGTGTGCAACAGACAACAAGCAGCGCAGAAATAACAAAGGCCCAGCTCCAAGTCTGGCTGGGGAGAAGATGGGAATCAGTGTGGGAGGCTGGCATCCGAGTAATCCCACGGATTTGTGCCCAAGAGCCTTCCGCTCCAGAAGGCACAAGACCCCGTCCTTCATCAGCCGAGCTGTAAGTCACAGACCCAGCAGAATCCCTCACGAACACAGAAACAAAGCTTGGCTTCATCTGCAGCAACCGGTCACATCTCGTCGTAACTTGATTCAACCAAGACCAACATTATGTGATAATAGAGCCTCAGTCCCACAAACTTCTGTGCATGTGCATAATTTTAAGCACATGACTATAACCCCACTGCGACTGAATGGGCTATTTGACGTCCGCAGCATCTGAACTGCAGTCCCGATTGTTTGGAGAAGGAAGATAGAGCCTCCGGAGGGCCCAGCCATTAAGACAATGATACATTGGGAAACTGCAGCTATTTCTGATCCCACCCCATTTAACAGAACTAAGCATGGCCAACATGTGACCACAATTTTCACTCTCCGAGTGCTACAAAGAGCAAACTCTGCTGTCTGGACCACGTACTCCTAAATAGCAGCTCGCTACCCTAAACTTTCCTCTTTACCCCCAAACTTTTCAAAACAACAGTCAAGCCACATCCCCGTCCTTCTCTCGATCGTTTGGGGGGACGGGAACTCAAGGAAGTTAAATTCATCTTTCTGTTACTTCCCGGGCTCATTCAGATCTCGTTTCCATGCTTGTACTGAGCAAGACTGAGCAGACGCTTACGCTAAACTCAATTAAAATTAAGTCGAGGAGGAAAATAAATAAATAAAACGAAGAGCTCGCTTTTCCAGCAAGATCAACCACTCCTCCGGTGCTGCACGGAGGAGGAGAAGCAGCACAAGGGACCCAGCTCCCCGGGGCGGCGGGCTCCAGCCGAGCCGAGGCACATGGCTCCCCGTGGGGCTGCTGCCGGCACCCCAAACCCGCAGCGGGGCAGCCCCAGCCCAGCTCGGCCCCCTTCTCCCGCAGCCCCTGCCCTCCCGAGGCGTAACAAAAATCAAATAGGGAACGAAATCCCCCCGGACACTCACATTCACATCGGCTGTGAGGCAGCAGAGCCCAGCTCGCTCTCGGCACCTCCCGTGCTGCTGGCAGGGCGGCCCCAGGGTGCGAGCGAGCGCTCAGTGCCGGGGCGACAGCGGCGCTGCCCGGCCCCTGCCCCCGCTCTCCCGCCCCGAAGCGAAACCGAGGCGGCCTCGCTCCCCGCCGCCGCGCATCCCTCCCCCCGGCCCCCCCTCGCACTCCCCGGCCCCCGAGATCGGCGAGGGGCCGGTGCGGGGCTTACCGGGGCTTAGCGGGGCTCAGCGGGGCTGGCCCGGGCCGGCGGGAGCCCGCCGGGCCCTCCTCGGCCGCAGGGAGCGGCGCGGAGGGGAAGGGGAGGAAACCCCCCAAGTGCTGCTTTTCCGAGGAAGGAGCCACGGGGGAGGGGAAGGGGAGGGGTTTCTCCCTCCTCCACCACCGCCACCCCGTCTTTCCACGGCGTGGCTTTTGCGAGGGGAAAAAAAAAAAAAAAAAAAAAAAAGTACAGAACTAGTAAAAAAAAAAAAAAAAAAAGTTTTTTAAAAAGTTGGCCAGGTTGGGAGAAAGAAGGGGAAGGAAAAAGCAACGACAAGAAGAAAAGCCTCCGAAAGCCCCTCTGCTGCAGCCTCGGCTCCGCAGCATCCCTCGGGGACCGCGCACCGGGCGTGGGCTCTTGTCCCCGGGGAGGTCGGGGTGGCCCTGTCCGGCTGAGCCCCGAGCTGGGGCCCTCCGAGGGCAGGGGGCAGCTGGGGCTGGGCAGGGATGCACGCCCTGGGGAGCCGAAGGAAAATCGTGGAAAAAACGGGAGAACACGCAAAAGTTTTCAGAGGTGGGATATAAATAGCTCCCGGCGTGCCGTAGGCATATCGCTGCTCGAAAAGAATGGGGGAAAGAGTTTTTTGCAGTTCTGTGCGAAACACACCATTGTTAAAGGCCTAGCCTGCAATTAGGCAATAGCTTATTGCACCATCAGAGCTCAAATTCACCTCCACCAGATCCCCCCGAGACCGCCGCATGCGTCCCCTGGTGCGTGCATGCTAGGTGGATTGCCCTGTTGAGAAAGCCACACATAAATGCACAACACGGACATGGTCTGGCTGCTTTGCACCAGTCTAGTGATGCAAAGCAGCTGTAACTCTGGGTTAAGCAGCTGACTACATGAGTTTTACAGCTGCTTTGCATTGCTGGGGAGCACGAAACAGTCAGAGACACACTGAATCCAACCTGCAGTCTTGCCAGAAGTTCCACCAAGTATTGAGACATCACTCCTTGTTTTTCCTTTCAATCAAGCATGAAGATGCTGCTGACCATAGAAGAATTTCTGAGCTTCCCTGAGAGTCTGGGCAAAGTAGTAATTCTTTTTTAGGGAGGCTTCAGTGGGAGGATCTGCCACTGGAGCGCTAAATCACGGCAGGGACGAAGTGCTCTTCTGTTCCATTTTTGGTTTATGAGGAAGCTTGTCACACTTTTCTTTGTAATTTTGGATGGCAGCTTCAAAAATATCCTGTGGTTTGCTTTACAGTTGCCTAGTAGGGAGCCAGTTTCCCTCTGTGGGTATTTATAGCATTTACTGGGTGACTTCATAGACTCTACCGGCCACCTTGCCATAACATGACTTGGACCAGTCTAATTCTTCTTTTTATTCTTCCTCTCTGTCTTTGCTTTAGACAAGTAACAACCGGACTCACTGCTCTGAGCCTGCCTGTGGGTCTCGCTCTTCCCTCCCTCATCCACTTGAAACCGTGACCTCGCAGCGGTTGTGGCTGAGGCGTCTTGCGGCGATCCTCTTTGGCAATAAAAGCCGTGAGACGTGGCACGGCGGCACCATTGACCACAGTTTTCCAAAGCTCAGACTTGACTCATGAGGACCAGGATCAAGGTGCCTCTCAAGTGGCTTCATGATATGTGGAAAACACAAGGATGCTTAGAGTTGTGTCTTCTGACACAAAGGAGACAGCGAACAAAGCACGCTCAAGCTTCACTAGTGCTGCTTTTCTTTCCTGCTAGCCTGGATGTGATTAAGCTGACAAACAGAGCCTGCCTTTAGCTGAGTTTTCTTAAGAAAAAAAAAAAAAGGAAAAAGAAAAAGAATACCAGCAAATTCCCTAGAACCAAGACTCCCCCCTCTCTCACCGCTGGATTGGTGCCATTTACCCAACTGCTCGTAGCGCACGGACACCTGTCTGAAAGGCTCTGTGCAGTGGCAAGGAGGACACAGGCAAGCGAATGGTCCTGCTGTGTGCACCCCACTTTGAGCCCTGCCCAGGACGCTGATGACAGTGAGAAGAATAGCTCCCTAGGGGAGGGTGGGATTTTTTCTTATTTTTCCATGTATTATCAACCCCCTTATTTTTTTTTTTCCTCTGCCTAAGGATGTGTACACTCTCCCTATCCCTGATACTAAAACTTTAAAAAACAATAAACATGAAAGCATGACGTGACAGAGCTGTTGACAAAATGAAATGTTTCCACAGTGTTTTCATCTCAAGTCCAGCTGCTGAGGGCAGTAGGTCTGAGTGCCTGACGATACCTTTGGATCACAATTCTGCTTTGTGGCATTTATTTGCTCGTTGTTCAGCAACCCCCAAAGCCCTTGGTAAGTTTGGAGATGTTGATATCCAACAGCTGGATGAGGATGGCTTTCTGGGAACGCGGAGGCTTTCATTGTCCCACGGGAAGGACGAAAGTAATACTGTGAGGAAAAGAATTGAGGTGGGGAGGATGAAACACTGAAAATCTGGAGGAGAGGTGCAAAAAAAGCAAAACGAGAAGAACATAGAGGGCAGGAGGTGTGCTGGGGGTGGGAAAGTGGGTGGCCACGTTAGGTGCATGGAAGCTCAGCTGGGGCGGGAGCATCATCTCCAGATGATGAAGGGATGACCTAAAGGCTCAGTGCTTTAGTGGGTCCACAGCAAGACCCAAGCCTGCTGTCGTCCAAAGGTGTGCACACTGGCTTTGCAGGTGGGACCTGGGTGGGAGATGAACCACACTGCATGTAGCCTGCCCTGGTGATGATCAATCAGAATGGCCCAGACACAGCCTGGGGGGTTCCTGCCAGCTGGTGAAATGGCAAAGGAAGGGAGAGAGAAGCAAGCACGGGGCAGGCCTGGATACCTCAGCACGAGTAATGACACGGTGCACAAGATGTTGTGCAGAGGAGGACAAAGGATGCTTTGGGCGTGGGTAGGAAATGATTGCCACAACCTCCTGATGTGCTCTGTGTCCAGCTTGCAGACAGCAAAAAATGTACAGCTGTTTACTGCATACAGTCTTAGATGGTTTTTCCTTTCCACTCTTCTGCCCTTTCTAGGTAGTCCCATAACTTTCTAAAAGCTTCCTTTGGGGGCAATGCAAACAGCAAAGCATTAAGAAGAAAAAGAAAGAAAGAAAGAAAGAAAGAAAGAAAGAAAGAAAGAAAGAAAGAAAGAAAGAAAGAAAGAAAGAAAGAAAGAAAGAAAGAAAGAAAAGAGAAAGCTGGGAGGACAAAACCAACATGCAAAAATCCCCCAGTCCCCTGCTTCCCCTCCCCCCTGAAAAGAAAAAATCAACACCAAACAAAAACACCTTTCTGTGGTTTTGAGTGAGCGGAGGCTGCATTAGTTCAACTCTTATGAGAAAAATTAGCACGAGTAGTGGCCCCTTTGCGTGAAGCCGTGGCCAGGCCCCTCCTCCCCCTCCAAGAGCACGGCTCTTCTCAGTATTGAAGAGAAGCTGCTTTCCAGGAAAGCGAAGGTACACGCTGCCCGGCGTGCAGTGACCCGGCGAGGCTGCAGCAAGGCAGCATGGCTGCTTGAAGGCTGCCGGCCTCCTGCACCCAACGGCGTCGGGGCTGGAGGCCGGGGACCCAAACCCATTGTGCCATGGGCAGTGGGAGAAAGTGGCTTTGGAGTTCAGTCTGGCCCGCGACACCCTCTGCTGTTCTGGCAGCGGAGGGAGAGGAAAGGGAGGGCACTTCTTGCTGGTTGCCGGCATTGCTGAGGCTCCTCGTGCACCCCTGGGTTGTCTGAGGAAGGAAGGCCCAGCACCTGGTGACCTTCTAGGTTTTCAAAGAAAGCACCGGGCTGTATAACCTGAAAGGTATTAAGGTCAGATTTAAGCTGCTGCAGGCAACACAAACAGCCTCGTATAACTACAGCCAACTGCTCCCTAGCTCTGAATCTGGCCCCCACACACAACACCTCAGAGCACTAACAGAAGATCCAGGACAGAGGCGAGGTGCCACCAGCCCGCTGCACCATGGACTCAGGTGCGAGCTCCCTGGGGCTCTGTGGACCCATGAATCTACACTCACCTCAGCTATCTCCTCCTAACATTGCCACCTACCAGACATGGAGAGAGAAGCTCAGTAAGGACTTATTTCATTGTGCCTGTGAAGCCTATCACTTCTCCCCAGTACCTCATGTTTTCAGGCCATGTTCTTAGGTTCCTAGGAGTGCTGTCCAAAAGCAGTCAACCTTACCTGGAGTCCTCCGATCTCAATTCTTCTCCTGGGATGTGTGGCCTTACCCCTGTCCTTGCTTCCCCAGACTTGTTCCCCCATGCTGAGACAGGAGGTGATGCCAAACCCCACTCACAGGAGACAGGCACCAAGTCCTGACCTATGCCCACCTCCTTCAGGGTTTTCACAGAATCAGGATGGTTAGGGACCTCTGGAGGCCAACTGGGCTGATCCCCCTGCTCAAGCATGACTTGATAGAGCAGGCTGCCCAGGACCACGTCCAAGTGGCTTTTGAAGATCTCCAGGGAGGCAGAGTCTGCAATCTCTCTGGGAAACCTGTGCCAGTGCTTCGTCACCCAAAGCGAAACAAAAACAGCCACAAGCAGCCATCCTGAAAGGGCAATCCAAGACACAGACACACTGAGGAAAGGTCCAAAGTGATTGCTGGACCTAGAAGCAGGAGTTTCCTCAAATGAGTAAGCTGAACCTCTAAATGAAAAAAAAAAAATGTAGAAGACAAGAAAGAGTACAGCTATGAGCTATAATTTTAGGAGCGCTTGTAGCAAAAACACCACAGGCTGGTACCGTCTGACAGTGGTGTCTGTTGCACTAGACTAAGTTACAGACTGGTCTGCTTTCCTGCTTATTACATAGCAAAGGACTGTCATTTTGGTTGTTTTGTAAAACATCCCATCTTGATTCAAAAATTGCCAGTGGTAGTGATTCTGACACCATCCTAAGTAAACTGTTCAAGTATTTAACTACTTTCACCATTATAAAATACATACCTTGTCTCTAGACTTTTTTCTTGTGCTATTGTTGGCCCGAGCAGCTCTCAGAAGAGCAAAAATTCAATTCCCACATAGTTATATTTAGACTTGATCATATCAGTCTTAAGCTCTCCTCCCCCACAAGATGTCTTCCAACCTGTAGGAAGCTTCTCCAATTTCTTAACTTCCTCCCTGAATTGTAGATGTTAAAATGGCAAATTCTTTCACGCCAACAGTCACAACCATAGAATTAGCACATGCAATACAATCTCCTGCAATATAATCTCATTCCACCTGCTCCACATTCCCTGCTCACACATCTGAGGATCAAATTAGCCTTTGCAACTGCGGTAGTGCAAGCTCCCATTCAGCAGCTCCTACACAGTGAGTAAAGCCTTCGCCCGAGTCCTTCTCCCACGGACAGAGCTGCCAGCCCTGAGTGGGGCCCATGTCAAGTAACTTACCAGTGGACTGTTTCAAAAACACACGTTATACTTTTGAACCTATTTTAACATTTGGACACGTTAGCTAGCAAACATTCAATCCAATTATGAAAAAAAAATGTTAATTTGGTATCACTGTAGTTTTAGTTTGTTTGTTTAATCAAAACACAACGTTAAGAGCATGTCAAATTCCTTGCTGGAGCCCTATTACAACAACAGCCTTTGTGTTTATTAGCCAAATCCATAACCTAAACCTATATCTCCATAAGTTACCAGCTCAGTTTTATGGATTTTTTTTTCCAGAAACACAAGACTTGGTATTAACTACAACTCTCCTCTTGCTTTTAATGATTCTTGTATGCACCATTTCCTTATTTTGTCTGAGGTCAATAAGGAGGTGGTAGGCCTGTAATTACAAGCGTCAGATTACTTTTTTTTTTTTTTTTTTTTTTTTTTTTTGCTATTATTTCTTCTCAGCTTATGGGGAATCTGCCAGATCTTCAAAGTGAAGGAGGGTTAAGCCTAGACAAGAGCTGGATAGAAACTCCTCCTCTTCCCCCTCAATTAAATACATCAAAATAGGTGCTTAATCTATCAGCAAGTACAGGTTTTGTAGAGACCTGGAGAGCAGCTCTCCTCACTAGTTAACCAAAACAGGCCCAAGGGATGGAAACCAGCAGAGACTCCTGCATCTGAATCCTAAATATAAAGGACTTTCTGATTAAGGAGGAAGTGGAAAGCTGAGACAGGAAAGAGTTTATTTGTATGATGGGTGCTCATATATAATTTATACGCAATAAATGTTTCTAGCTATTTCATTAGTTGCAAATAAAGTAATACAAATGTGCACCACTTGCAGCTGATGCATGGTGTGTGCCTGAGGCTGCTGCCAGCTGAATAGCGGTGATTCACGTGGGGATGATTTAACACTCCAGCATCGTCGCTATCCAAATTCTGCTGCAGGTTAATCCCTGGAGCAGATGCTCACCACTTTTTCAACCACTCATAGCTTGGCTTATTAACTTAAGCTGCCAAAGATTTCCATTTAAACTATCACGTTGGCTCCAGCCTGTGGTGGGTAAAAAGCCAGCATATATTTGTCTCTCTTACCTTCTGCAGGGCTGGAACACTCTGGGACAAGGAGTGCAACAGGCTTGTGTGTGCCGCGAGCTAGGCGAGAGAAAAAAACCTAAACCGTCACAGCCTTTTCTGAGCTTAATATGTCAGCAGCTATTTCACAGTCATAGAATAGATCGTGTTGGGAGGGTCCTTGAAGATCATCTAATTCCAACGCCCCCACCATGGGCGGGGACACCTCCCACCAGACCAGGTTGCTCAAAGCCCCATCCAGCCTGGCCTTGGACACTTCCAGGGATGGGGCATCCACAGCTGCTCAGGGGAATCTGTTCCAGGGCCTCACCACCCTCTGAGTAAATAATTTCTTCCTAACATCTAATCTAAACCTACCCTCTTTTAGTTACCATTACTCCTTGTCCCATAACTGCACTCCCTGACAAAGAGTCCCTCCCCAGCTTTCCTGTAGGCCCCTTTAGGTACTGGAAGGCCACTGTAAGGTCTCCCTGGAGGCTTCTCTTCTCCAGGCTGAACAACTCCAGCTCCCTCAGCCCCTTGTCGTAGGAGAGGTGCTCCAGTCCCTTGATCATCTTTGTGGCCCTACTCTGGACTTGTTCTAACACTTCTGTGTCCTTCTTGTGCTGGGGGCCCCAGAGCTGAACATAGCACTCCAGGTTGGGTCCCATGAGAGCAAAGTAGAGGGGGAGAATCACCGCTCTTGCCCTGCTGGCCGTGCTTCTTTTGATGCAGCTCAAGTATCAGAAACTCATTCATATTAACAAAATTCAATAGAAAATTAGGGAAAAATAAAGGAAAAGTATGCAACAAAAGTCAAGCAGGGCCCAGGGATGGCAGAACCTCTTGGGCTGCAGGACATTCACGTCCTACCTCAACTCTTCCCATGTGGGCAGCTCATTTAAACCCTTGTGACTCCCTGGGACTATCTCCAAGGCAAGCAAGGTTTACAGAAGGGGTTCAAGGGAGGGATATGTCCACTGCAAAACATCTACAACGTGCACATCTGTGGTTCAGCCCTCACTGAGACCTCTCCTTCTCAAATGTCCTCCTTCCAGAACAAGCCAGATTAGGGGATGAGGTCCATACCACCTTGTGCAGAGGGCAGGGACGAGAGGACACTGTTCCTCTGCCAAGGGGATACCAAACAGTGTGCATGACAAAGGGCAGAGGGCCCATTAGAGATCCATGCTCTGAGGAGCAGAGGCTTCCCTGTTGTCATTAAGTGCCTCTCTGCTTCCCCCAGCCCCACTGTGGGCCTGCCCAACCAGTGTGGGGCTTTATATACGGGCTGTGCTATCCACTGAAAAAAAAATGAGTTAAGCTAGCAATAGTATGCTTTTTTACTCATATAACTGTGTGAGAGAGTTTGGGGTACAGGACTATAACTAATAAATCACCATAAATAGATCAATATGCCAGCACTTTAAGGCTTGAATCCAAATGGCTATGGGGAATTTGTCCCTTGGTAGCAATCAATCTGCTGTACTTAAAGTTTCCTCACCAGATCTGCAGCTAGCACAAACTGATCAATGCCGTTCCAAGTCACCAGAGCATAACAGCTTTGCATGTCCCAAGATTTACACTTGCAAGTCTCCTCCTCCTCTGCAAGGACGCAGAGGTTAAATTATCCTTTGCTAAGTGCATGGGATATCTCAAACTCCCAGTCTTTTATGCAAAACCAGCCTCTTACCACTAGCCCAGCAAACACCTCAGCATCCTGCCAAGTGAAGGCTAATTTGGTCCCACACCGGAAACAAATCCACTGCAGTAGCATGCAGCACTTCTTAGAAGCAGATGTTGCAAAATGAATTCTGTGAGCAATCCTAATTTTGCCACACATCCTCAATAGTCCTCTCCTCGTGGGAAATGTTTTGCCAGTTGGTGTCAGAGGGAAGAGTCTTGCAGGATATTGGGCTGCTCTTTCCAAATGGCTAAACAGCATTGCTAGAGTGGAGAAGAGTGGGTATGAGGGACCTGGAAAAGATCTCAACAATCTGCCTTTGACTTATAGGGTGACAGCGATGTTGCTGAGGAAGGGTCCAGGGCTCCATCCCAGCACATTGTAAAACCTTCTTCACTTGGACCTCCAGCTCTGAAAGAAGGTCCTCCCTGGAACAGCTCTCTTTGTTTGGGAAAAGTGTTTTCTCTGTGCTGCTCCCATGGGCAAATTTGTTTCTGAATCATAGATCTGATTGGTGTGCCAGGTGTTTTGTGCCTACCTGCAGTGGAGACAGGAAAGGTGGGGAGGGAATGAGAGGTGAAAACATCTTACCCAGGCAAATGGAAGTACAGCTAGAATGGCTGGGAAGGGGGAAGCAAGAGTAGCAGTTTGGGAATTTGAGGTGGGACCATCCTAGCAGAAACATGATGCTCGTCCCTGGGAATATCCTTCTATCCCACATCATCTATTGCTGGTGATTTCTGTAAGGAACTTTCCTTTTCCCCTGAGGCTCCTGTTGATGGAGCCCCCTACCAAAAATGAGTAGGGATGCAAGACATGGGAGTCAGAATTCATTGGAGGAGTCATACTTCCCACCCAACACCCAGAGGTCATCTCTGTTACTCAAAGCAAAAAGCCCAGATTCTTCTGGCTGCTTGATGCAGGATGGCTTCTGGCTGCAGAATGATGGGGGAGACGGTCCAAGACCTGTGAGCTGCAATGCACATACCTGTGGGGCAAGCATTTAGAGCAGGATGCCCCAAGCAAGGCTTGTGCCTGAAAACTTGTGTTAAATGGAGTTCAGGGCTGTCTGATAAGCAAATTTGATAACTACTACCTACCTACAATCTCTGTGGAGAGCTCTAGGCTGTTAATGAGCTCCCTGGAAAGAGCTCTCAGCATGTAGCTCTCAAAGGATGTTGCCTACAGGCACAAAAGCTCTCAGAGGTGAAGTTCCCCGTGCCCTGGGGATGTGACAGCCAAGACCTGGGGACTCCAGAGGGGTATGCTGTGCTGTGCTTGCATGGCTGGCTGATCAACATCAACACCTTTGATAGACTCATTCCAGTGTCTGCCAGAAGTGAGTCTGGCACAGAAGGATGGGCTGTGTGTCGTGCTTCAGGTCTGCATGCCTGATGCTCTCTACTTTTCAGATTACAGTTAGGAGGCAATAGGTTTGCCTGGACCATGGCCTGTTGTTCCACCAACTGCAGAGATTTGTGTGAGGGCTCCACATCACTCCTGATCCTGACACAGGGTCCCCTTCCTCAGGAGCTATCATAGACAGAAGAACTGTAACCCCACCAGCCTCTGCCTGTGAGCAGCCCCCTGCAGCCACTGCCTGAGTTACACTGTTTTTGGAAGGCTTCTTATGTTCAAATCCTAGCAATTCACGGGAAGGCCCTGCCCACCCTAATGGCAGTAGCAATGATTGAGTACATATCTGTTCTGCCAAGTTATTTCTTGCTTTTCACCTTTTGTAATCAGACACCTCTGACAGCTGTAGGAAAGAAGCTGTAGATGGTGCTGTGGCCTCTCTCCCCTTGCGTGGTTCCCCAGCACTTGTGGTCTGCTTGCCTGCTTCTCATTGATGCAGAAGGCCTAAGAAAAAGCAAAGCATTAGACTTTCCAAACCTAAAGGAATTCACATTGATTTCCCTTCTAATGGTTCACCTGGAGGGGAGGTCATGAGCTGCACAGCACTTTCATTTCTTCTGTGTGATGGGTCCCCAAGCTTTTGCCTTTCTGCCATGGTACAGAATCTACTTTGCCAGGATGTGTTTGAGATAGGCAGGAGAAACAGGGCTGTAAGCTTCTGTGTTGGTTTCTTTCAAGCTTCACAGGCTGTTCTAAAAATGTATTGTGCAATTTAGGAGACTAATGTGCTGAACTGAGCACAGAGATTTCAATTACCAATATCAAAATGAGTGCCTAAGAACAGACATCTGTTCTGTTCTCTCCAGTCGTACCAGCAAGGTGTCCCACTGCTCAAAGCACAGTTTGACTTTTCCTCGTTTGGCTGCCCGAGTCCTTGACTGAAGGCAAATGGTTGTGGTCGGCGTTAGGCCTGACAGACTGCTAGAGGGAATGCTGGGCACCAGCAAGCAACATTCACAAGGGTACTCAGGTATTGACTGCACTGTGAACTTTTTCTTGAAGCCTGGTCTATGTAGCCAACCCATTTCTGGGCAAATAATAAATACAACTGTGTGGAAATCTCTCGGGCTGAAAGGGGTCTGCTTTTGTAGAAGAGTAGAGGTGCTTGTGCAGTGCTGTCTGTGATGTGCTGCAACTTAGCCCTGCAGTCGTCAGCTCATGAAGGTGGGTCACAGTACCAGCAAGTGACTCTTATGCCTGAAGCAATGTCATTACAACAAATGTTAGAGTTCAGAAGAGTTTCTCCGTCAGAAAGTGATGTCAGTCCAGTATTGGTGTCAAGCACAGTTTGTTTGATGTCCCTATGATACTCCTGGGCAACATTTAAAACATCCCACACTGTAAGGCTGCAGTACAGGCAGTTTCCACTAGCAGTAACGTGTCTTGTGGAGGCAGCCAAGGATGCAACAGTACCTCCATGACTGAGACTCCTTACAGATCCAGTAGGTGGATCACAGCTTCAGACCCTTTATTCTTGTTACAGAAAATAGGCTATGAACTTGATAGTATGTACCTCAGTGAACACATTTAGAGAGAGATCGTGCATAGCAAGCAGGTTTTCCCTTCTGAGCTGTAAGAGCCTAGGGAAGCCAAACCTGCACCGCATTTCTCAATTCCAGCACCTCCTCTCATTTCCCCTGCACAACGTGGGCCAAGGTAACCACAGCCCTGCACATCTCACCCTCCAAGGACATGGCAAAAAGGCAGAGGAGGACAAACAGCACCCACACCACACCACACAGACAGACGATGGCTCCATGTAAGACACTGGCTGCTTCCCCAGCAGCTCCTCTCTGCCCCAGGCACTGAAGGCCAGAGCTCGCAGGAGCTGGGTCAGGCTCCAGAACGGAATGGAGGAGGTGGAGGCTGCAATGGCTTTACTGGCTTCTGTAGGTGAGAGATTGGAGGGCTGTGGAACTGGGCAGGCTGGGTTGCTGCCACTGGGAGAGTCTGGCCATGGGAGCGGTGTTGGGAAGGGCCACCCATCTGCCAGACGTGTCCTTGCTCACGGCCAGAGCCCCCGTCCAGCTGCCGCCCCCTCTGCCCACGGCTGCGGGGCAGCAACGAGGCGGGACCAAAATGGCCGCGGCTGCCCCGGGCCGGCGGCGGGGCAGGAGGCGGGGGCAGCCGGGCCGCGGGGCGGTGCGGGGCGGTGCGGGGCAGCCGGGTCCGCCCCGCCGCCTCCAGCCGCCGGGCTCCGTGCTCCTGCCGCGGCCTCGCTCCGCCGTGCCGAGCAGACAGAGGGGTAGGAGGGCAGCCGGGGCCGTGCCTCCGCCCGTGGCGCTCCGGGGGGCCCGTGGCTGGGGCCGGGACCGGGAGCCCCGCTGGGGTCCGGCCGCGCCCGGGCTGCGGGTGTCGGGGGGGAGCCCCGCAGCGCCCGGGGGTGGCGGGTAGGAAGAGGCAGGTCCAAGGTCTGTCTGTCTGTCGGTCTGTCCGTCCGTAGCTGCCGGGATCAGGCCCCGCGAGGGCAAACGGGGTCGGACCCGGCCATCAGCGGGCGGGGCGAGGGTGCCGGGCTGAGGACGGCGCTGCTGCAGCTGCCATGGGCGCCTGGGACCTGGGGGGAGGCTCCGGGGGCATCTGGTCGGGTCCGTGACGGCCTGCAGGTGCCCTCAGGGCCCTGACAGCGTGTCTTTTTCCAGTTCGCTCCCTCTGTCCTCCTCCATCAGGAGGGACTTGGTGTGGAGTGATTGCAGAGGGGTGTGTAAGGGGACACAAACCCCAAACAAGTGACTGGGAAAGGCGCACAGCGTGAGAGAATTGGGGCTGGGTTTGGGGGGCGTCAGGCTGCCCGTGAGGGGCTCCAGGGACCAGATGGGCTTGGAGGTAATGGGAGGATATTCAGGACACCCCTGGAAGAACCCCAGAGGCCGGGCAGTACTGGGGGGCTCACTGGAAAGCCTGGGGCTGAGTAAAAGGTGAGGTGTAGCTCAGTGACTGCCAGGGCCGCAGGTAGCTGTGAGAAGGTGTCAATAATCTAATACTGAAGACAGTATCCTCATTCCCAAAATTGCCTTCTTGCTCCAAGACAGGTGCTTGACTCCTTGCAGCTAGCTGGGGAAATTCTGCTTGCTTCCCTCTCGCCAGATCGCTCGTGCCTTCTGGTCAGGTCGCAGCTGCTGCGGAGACACAGACCTTTTTCTCCTGGTGTGTAGGGAAAGCTTGTTTCTTCCTAGGAGCATTGCTAGTACGTGCTGGGAGGGGGCGTCCCCAAGCAGGCAAGCAGGAATGGCAGCTTGGGATGTTAAATGGGGAGCTATAAATCAGCAAGCTGCTAATTAAGACCGCAGAAGACTGGTGAGTTACTAAAGACCTGTATTACTCTTTTCAGAGCCCTGGGCCATTAATAAGCTCCCTGGGACCTGTTTCAAGCACGTGGCTCACAGGGGACATTGCTTGAGAGCACTTTATTTTGGGCATGTTCTCAGAGGTGAAGTTTCCCGTGCCCTGGGGCCATTTGGCAGCCAAGGCCTGGGGACCCCCGGAGGGACACCCTGTGCTGTGCTTACACGGCTGGCTGGACAATGCCAACACCTTTGACAGGCTCATCCCTCTGCTCCCCAAAGGTGGGTCTGGCTCGCTGGGATGGCTCTTGCTGTGTTGCAGGGCCACATGCCTGATGCTTTCTCCCTTTCAGATCACCATTATGTGGCAATGGATTTTTCTGGCCATGGTTTATCATCCCACCGACCTGCAGGCTCCCCCTACCATTTTCTGGATTATGTGAGCGATGTGCGCCGGGTAGCAGCAGGTGGGTAGTTGAAGGGACCCTTGAGGGATGTTTGTGCAGGGAGTGCTCTATTATTCCTGCTCTTTGAAGAAGTAGGCAGCATTTACTGCTTCTCCCCATTCTGATGTTAGCTGGTGCTCTGGTAATGCAGACTGAATAAACATCCCCCTTTATCGCTGTCTACTGAGGATAGGAAATGTTTCTATACTGAAAAGCAGCAGTGACTGAATATGCAGCTAAATGGTTCTGCCAGACTGACTTTTGTAAGCAGCCAGTGACCACTAACCAGTCTTAGGTGTAAAATGGAGACTCTTCTGGTTCTTCCCATTGGCAGTTTGGTGCTTGCCTCAGTGCCATACAAAGAAATGTGAAAGCCAGGGTGTCTCAGACTCCTAATAACGCCTGGTGTAACTGCCTATCTGTATGCTGATCTTGGGGGAGTCTGTGGCATGTGCAGTTTTGCATCCCTCGTTCAGTATACAAGGAGCCTGTAGAAGAAGTTCTTTGATGTGCTGGAGGGTAAAACATATCTTTCAGCGAGGTATGTTTCGGATGGCGGCATTGACAAAGTGGTATTTTCCCATGAGCCTCTCAGAGTGCCCTAAAAATGGTCTGAAGAGCCCGATCCGCTAAATGGCGTAAAGAGCTTTCACTTGGAAGAATCCTCCTTTCACCGGGGCAGCAGACCTGGTCAGCGTCCTCACGGCTCCTGCTGAGCGCCCTGCAGCCGGGTGCTTCGTCAAGGTCTCCCTGTTCCAGCAGGTGCTGCCCAGTCAGGCTCCTTTGCTTATTGCCACTCTCGTGTCTGGCAGAGTGGGAACGTGCTGTAGTTTGCCATGCAGAGAGTGCTCGAGAGCTGTGTGACTTAACTACCAAGGAAATGAGGTGGGGGATGTTCTTTTTTCTTTAAAACCGGCCGATTTAGCCATCTTGTTTCTGGGTTGGGAAGCAAATTAAGCATTACAGAAGCCCTCCTGGGAGAAGGGGCCCGTGGTGGTTGAGAAGCAGCAAGATGCCGCTGCTCTGGTTTCTAATGCAGCACTGTCTGTTTTTGTCTGTTGCCACTTAGCATTGCAGTGGAGACGGTTCACCCTGATGGGTCACAGTATGGGTAAGTGGCTCTTGTCCTTGTAAGCTGTGAGATTCACGGAAATATGAGTAGATAATTAATTTACAAGGCATGCTGCTAGGAGCTGGGTTGGAATATTTATTATATCGTGTCAAGTACCAGGTTCTTGCTTGAGCGATTCAAAAATCTGCACCCTTGTTTAGAATGCCTCTGTTTTCAAGACACTGTAGTACAAACAGCGTGGCTCTCCGGCTGGCGTTCAGTCATCCCCTTCTCTGCTTGTGTCCTCCCTGCTGGGAGAGCTTTGCTCTGTACCTTGGGCTTTGTCCCTTGGCACAAGGTGCGTTTGTGCCTCTAAGGCAGCTCCTGCTGTGGGGAAGGG
Organism: Nettapus auritus; assembly: GCA_011076525.1. NCBI lineage: Eukaryota > Metazoa > Chordata > Aves > Anseriformes > Anatidae > Nettapus > Nettapus auritus. Next base: position 42,885,654 of record CM021765.1, read on the forward strand.
GGGTTCCTGCTACCAGGGGGTGTCCTGCTTATAACTGAGCACCATTCTTTCCTTTGCAGGTGGGGCTGTGGCAGGAATGGTGAGTAAAATGTTCTTTCTTCATGGGGTTTGTGACTTTTGCAGCTGGAACAAATGGGAGAGGAATAAAGGGACAGACCGTGTGAGACTTGGATCTCAGGGGAGGAGAGGCCATTCTCTGACTCCCCTTCAGTGTAACAGGATGAAGACAGCACTCCGTGCGCAGCTTTTTGCTTTGTCTCAAAACGTTTCATCTTCCCTCAGTTCTGTTTCCTTTATCCTGAGATGGTGGACAAGCTGATCCTGCTGGAAAATCTGGGCTTTCTGCTAGCTCCAGAGGTTAGATTTCATGTGTTGTTCCCCTTCCTTTTATTAAATAAAAAGATATGTGTTGTTTCCTCCTTTGTTCAAGGAGAGCACTGATGTGACCAGTCCTTTTGGCAGGCACAGACGTGCTCGGTGTTGCATGAAGCGTGGTCCCTGCTTAGGGTGGCCCTTGAAGAACGCTTGGTAGTGCTGAGCATCCTGCAGTCCCATAGCATTGAAATTCACTTGTCTGCACCGTGCTCGTGTGCAAAGGGAACTGGAACGTCTGGCCGAGCAGCTGCCTGCCAAGGTTGTCTTTTTGCCAACAGCTTGTTGGGTGACCTGGGTGCAAGACTGGCAGATTTCTTTTTCTGCTCCTGGCAGGACATAAAGCTGCATTCCCAAACTGCCGGCATCACTCCCAGCTGCTGGGGGGTGGTAGGCAGAAGGGGGGACAGAGGCACAGGGTCAGGGAGACAAAAGATACCAGATTTTCCTTGTTCTTTTGGACACTTTTCCTCAGCTCAAAAGTGAAGTGGGAGAGAGTAGAAGAGATTGCCAGGGTGAAAAGTTAACAACTTCAAGCACTGCTGTGTAGGTTTTCAGCTTCTACCTTGCCTGTGTGTATTGCTGTTCCCTTTCCCCCAGAAGTGGGCATTTTTAATAATGTCCATAACTGGCAGGAATTCTGAGAGACGTTGAAGGGTGAAACACCCCTTTCTACCCTCTTAATTGGGGGTAAAATGACTCAGGAGGGGGAGGATACCCTGTGCTCTACGTGGCTTTGTTTTAGGACACTGAGGCGTGGCTGAAATCAAAACGGATGGTTATCGACAGATTACTGAGCCTAGAAGCAAGGCAGCAAGCTCCCAAAGCACGTAGCCCTGAAGCAGCACTGCAGAGGTGGGTTCTCATCTGTCTCTTCATTTGCCGCCTGCCCTCATCTTGGGCAGCTCTGGCTGCTTGAACAAATAGGTGAAACTGTCCCCGTTCTGCCCGTTCAAGTCCTCCTCTGGAATCTCAGCAGTCTTTTTGCTTCTGCAGCCAGCTTCCTGCTCTTCTCTGAAGCAGCCCGAGAGCTCGCTGTCACCTTGTCATGCCATTTTCGCTTGGCTTCCTCCCTTTTTCAGCAGCACAATCTCTCTGCCATGTCTCCTCCAGGCTGTTAGAAGCAAACAGACATCTGACAGCTGAGGGTGGGGCGATCCTGCTGCGGCGAGGAGCAACTGAGACACCCGCTGGTAAGGGGCTGCTTGGAGACAGGGCTCATCACTGGGTGCAGGAAGGGAGCAGTGCCAACAGCCACTGTCCTCCCCGGGGTACGGGGTGCCCCAGCCTCAAGTTTCCACAGCCTGAGTGGGATCAGTTAGGTCTGCAGGAAGAGCTCTCCTTTTCCAGCAACTGAGGTTAGAATGGCTAAAGATAAAGACATCTAGAAAGGAGATACCAGACTTAATCCTGCTCCTCTTGCCTCAAAAAGTCTTGGGCAGACCCCGAGGTGAGGGGCAGAGGGGGCAGAGCAACTCCCTCTCTTCTGACTCATGGAAACCTCCCCTTGTTTTCATTCCAGGGCTGGTGTATAACAGAGACATGAGAGTCCGTACGGTAAGCGGTGCAGTTCTGACTTGCCCCCTGCTGCTTCTAAGGCCTGAGCTTACAGAACACAGAGGTAGCGGAGGCCCACTCGCTGAGCCCCGGCTCTGCCTCCACCCAGCCGTTTACTTGCTGCTTCCCTAATTCCCACACCTCTTTTAAATGCTGCTGTTAAAAGAGCCTACACTTGATCATTAACTGACTCAGCTTACAGAGTCACTGGAAAATGTTACTGAATTTTTTAGCAGTTCCTGAGCCCCAGGGCCTCCTGGCCACATTTTCCTGCTGTTAAAACTCTTAAGGCAGCAGATGGATGGATGCTTTAGGTTAGCTGCTTTGTTGGGTCACCCTCGTAAGAAGGGGGGAGGGAGTGGAACAAAGTCCCTTGTATTTGATACTTTGATAGCTTTGTGCCGCTATCGAGCAAGTAGGGCCTCCTCTACCTGTGCTACTGCCAGGCTGTGAAAGCCGGAGTATTGTACTATCTCCTTTTTAGCAAAAGGATTTTTAAAGCTTTTTCTCTGCTGTGAGATCATTCCCATATGTGCTGCAACCCAGCAGGCAGCGTTGTTGGCAGCCCTGAAACGCAGCTGGACAGAAGGAGCAGTTGCAGAGCCAGCCGCTCTGGTGTGCAGCCTGGCAGCGTACCCGGTCTCCGCGCAGCAGCCGCGGGGCCTCAGCCTCTCCTGCCTTCAGAGCTGCTGCTGCCACGGGGTCTGGGGACGTGCTGCGTCCTCGGCTGCTGCCCCTGACCTTTGTTGCTCTCCCTGTCTTTGCACCTGCAGCAGAGTCGAGAATCCCTCACCATGGAGCAGTGCGTGAAGCTCTTGCAGAAGATCCAGGACCGTGTTCTCATCGTTTTGTGAGTGAGGCACAAGCACAGCCAGCCCTCGCTGCTGCCCCGCAGCCCTGGGACGAGGGGGTGGCAGCCGGAAGGGGCCCTCCTCTCCCTTGGGCTTCTGCTCCCTTCCCACACCCGGCCATCCCCTGTGGTTACCTTGGCCCACGCTGTGCAGTGGATATAAGCAGAGGAGCTGGGAGTTGAGAGATGAGGCGCAGGTTTGGCTTCCCTAGGCTGATTGAATCATGAGTGGAGTCCTGTGTGCTTAAGAATTTTTGTGTGCAGAGCAGAGCAATACAACGTCATAGCGAGGCCAGGTGCTCTGGGCCACTCAGAGCACATCTCTTGGAGCTTCAGACGTTGCCTTGTCCCGTTACCTGCAGCACAGTCTTAGTTCTCTAGGAGGCCTAACGCTGGCTTCTCCAGGACTGCCCTGCTGCCTCCTCCAAGCAGCGCACAACCTGTGATTAGTGTAGCATGGAGGGGGGGAAGGGACAGAGAGCAGCAGAAGCTGGCTGGAAGGAAAAAAGAGCAGAAGATAGGCTGGGGCAGGGCATGATAGACAAGTTAAGGAGCCAGTCCCAGGAGGATAATATTTAACCTGCCCCCACTCCGATACTAGGCAGTGGCCTAAGGGTTTAAATGCATAGTTTGGCAGATGATAGCTGCTCAGCCAAGCTGTGCCTTGCTCCTCTGGCTGCCACGTATGAACAGGTAACCGTGCTGTTTACAAGCAGCCCATAGAGCAGCTGGGGCCGTCACCCCAGTCTGTCCTGGGACACTGCTGCTGCCCAGGACAGCCATGAAGAGAGGCACGCCGCGTGCTGCACTGAGCCTCGCTCTTACTTTTCAGAGCACGAGATGGACTCTTGATACCGCGCAAGCTGGAGAGCAAAAATCACTTTGTGATAGCCCTATGGGAGGCATTCGAGCATACCCTCAAAGAGGTGAGAGCAGCCTTCGTCCTCGCATCTCCGCTCTGCGGGGCACCAAACCGGGAGCAGCTAGGAAGTAGCTTACCCCAGGACACCTGCACTGGGGATTTGTCCTTAACAGCCCAGTCCTCACAGAGGGGAAAAGTCAAATTTTCCCCTGCTGCCAAAGTCCTGGTCAGCACTGCCCTCTGGAGCCAGCTCATCCTGGTTCCTCCCATCCCTGCCCTGCCTCCAGGCTGCTGGATTGTAATCTCTTCATGTGACGTTTTGTCTGCGGCTGGCATGTGGCACCATAAACTCCAACCCTTCTTTGAGACACCATTTCCTCTAGCTTCCTCCCCTGGTGGGTGCCACAAAGCAAGCGTAGCTTGCCTGAGGGAACGCTTTCCTCCTCTTTATCTGCCTGTGTCTTCTCCCTCCAGCACATCCAGCTAGTAGAGGTGCCCGGGAGTCATTTTGTGCACATGAACGAGCCCGAGGTGGTGTCCGGGACCATCAGCAACTTCCTGACAGCGCAGAACACCAGAGCAAGGCTCTAGGCAGGTTGCACCGCAGCAGTTCAGAACAGGGAGCTAAAAGCAGGCTCTGGAGGAATTGTCACCATTCCTACCTCACATCCAACAGCGGTATCACGATGCTCATCCCTAAGCTGAACTTGCTGAACGGGTGGAAGCAGATCTGCTCATTTGTCCAAGGGAAAAGGAATCTTTCCTCCACTTCTAGCTCTGGCAGTGCAGGGTTAGATATCCAGCGGCCTTCCCCTTGCTTACTCCTAACTTCTGCACCCTGAAACAGAGCAGGAATACAGGCACAGGCGTCCTGTGCGGGAGCAGCAGCAGCAGCACCAGCTGTAGCACTGCCAGAGAGGGGTGGCTCATTCTTGACTCCCCTCTGAGCATGGTGTGATCAGTCTCTTCCCAGGGTGAGACCTTCTGAAAACCACAGGAGTGTTCTGCTTCTCTGCTTATTTCCACAAGTACCTGGGCTCTGAGCGCCTCAATCTCTCTGTTCTAGTGCTGCTTTTTAAAAAATTGGCATAAACGAGAGCTCACCTGAGCACAGAAGGCCATTTCAATGAGCTCCTAGGGAAGGAGACATTAATCCTCTAGCTGAAACAGCTGGGAGAACGGATAGTAATGGAAAAGTTGGCAGAGATGATTTCTGTCCTTCTAAATAAAGATTGATCTTCTACTGGTAATGCTCTTTGACTGTACAGGAGAGTGGACTTTCTTTCAGGATGCTCACCCAAGCAGCTAAAGTGCCGATCTTAAGAGGCGGCGATTTTAACATGCCGTATCTAAAGCAGAATGCATGTAAAGCATTCAGCTGCCTTGTAAATTGATGCAAAAAGCCAAACGAAGCAAGCAGGCCAGGCAATCTCCCACGCCATGGACACTGCATTTACAGTGGGTTTTCTAGGGGAGGGTGATCTATTTCAGCCCAGCTCTGTGGAATTTATCAGCATCTCCTCCTCATGCTCACGGTCAGTCCCTTACCAAGGCTGCAGGCAGTGAAATAAACGTGTAGAAGCCTGGGGTGGCTCCTGTCAGATCACAGCAGCAGCAGTCACAGACTGCTGGGGTGAAGTCCAAGTTGTGTGGGCAGCAGCAAAAGCGCTACCCCAGGGCTGGATGTGCCTGTTGCCATCCTTACCTGCCTCCTGTTGAGGCAGACAGGAGGCCTGGGAATTTACCAGTCATTTTTGTCCTTTTTTTTCTAATTCCCAAGGTCACTCCCTCCCCTTCTTCCTGACCCCCGGATAAACGCATAAAGGAGCACCGAGAAATAAGAGAAACCAGCCATGGCTTTTATCACCACCCCAGTCCAGCACATAAGAGGTTGCTTCCCACAGCAGAGCAAGGCAGAGAGAGGCGTTCCTGTGTGTTGGGAACAGAACAGCAGTTTATGTACAGTGCTTCAGCCATTCCCTGCCCCTGCAGAGGCTGTGCTGAGCCAGTTCTGTCTGTCACCAAGCTTCAAGAAGGCCTTGGGTGGCAGGGAGATACAGGTTGTCACAGGACATGCCTCAGCCCCCTTGACCCACACACCCTGGAAAATGGTGACGATGGCAGCGCAGGTGTGGCCAGGAGAGCAGGAGGAGAGTGAAGCCAACTCCCCCTCCAGCTGTGGTTGCTGGGATCTCCCACTTCAAGTGCAGGGGCAGGGACGACATGAAGCTGCCTCAGTTCCTTGAAACCCTTTGGCACACAGTCTGTCGGCATCTCTCCTGCCCTCTTCAGTGCAGGCGTCTGAGGAAACAGCTCGGCATGGCTCAGTATGGCCTAAACTTGCGCTGGGCTCGCATCAGTGCGATTCTTTGCTTGTCCTCTTCAAATTTCTTCCTCAACTGGGCAATATCTGAAACAGGCAGAAAGAGGGGATGTCACACAGGAGCAGCAGACCTCCCTCTCCCTGGGGAGCTCCACCTTGGCACACCGTGCTGGGTTCAGTCCTGCCGCTTAAAGCACACACTTCCCAGAGCAGGTCCTTTTGCCCCAGGGCTAAGCGCAGAGCTGAGGCTCTGGCTGTTCTCCTGCGGTGCTGCAGCTCCCTCTTGGGGACAGAACATGCTAGTTTTCAGTGGCTGCCTCTATGCAGACTGACAAAATCTGTTAGAAAGCCGGGATCTGTACGCTCTCCCAGATTGTTAGGCCAGGTGGTGGCAAGGGGCCCACGGGAACTGGTGAGGCCATTCACACCACCACCAAGGCACCTGTTCACTGCAGCTGGATGTAGCTGCTGCTGAAGGAAAAACGATGCTCTTCAGACCACAATGTGAGGAAAGACAGGCAAGGAAGGGACTCAGACACTCACGCTCTCTCTTGGTCTCGCGATGCTGCCAGGCGTAGAAGTTGAGCAGCTCTTTGCGGGCCCTTTTCCGCTTCTCCCTCTCCAGCACCCGCAGGTTGGCGGCCTCTGTCCGGGGCAGGCCAGGCTTCCGGCCCTTCCGCGTTACCTTCACCCAGCCCTCCTCATCTGGCACGCCCTCCTCCTGGGCCGCTTTGGCTTCTTCCTAGAGAGACAGGAGGGTGAGGCGGCTTAGTGCAGCAGGGCTGCCAGCCAGTCTGAAGCACGGCTCCCCCAGGGTCCTGCTTACACACGTGAAAAGTCACAGCAAGGTTTGAAGGAAGGCATGGAACCAAGGACAAAGGCGCTCAAGTCTCAGTCACAGCAATGCATGCCAGACAGGACCCATTTTATTTGTGGATACCAGGGGCGATGAACCAAGCCAAACCAGAACCTGACTGTCCACCACCAACCCTTCCAGCCAGCGTGTTTCCCCTCTGCCATTTGCAACGGGGCCTGGGCACTGAGAGATCCTCTCTCTCTTCCTTTCCCTCTCCAAACAAACTGCTTAGGCTGGGTTCCCTCCCCAGCGTGGCCTCACCTGTGCTATCCTTTTGTCATAGTCTTGCATGAAGGTGTCCACCTCAGTCTTCAGTTCTTCCTGATCCACTACTGAGTCCGCGTATCTGGCGATCCACTCTGAGACACAGACAGCAGAAGTCAGCCACAGTCTCTGCTAGAAGCAAGCCCTGTTGTGGCACATCTGAGCAGCTCTAGAGAGAACTGCTGTGGGAAAGGACATGCTCCATTCCAATTTCTGTTCAGCCTCCCTGCTGCTTTAGCTCATGAACGATCAGTTTGAGGCCCAGGCTACAGGCAGTAAGCAATGGGAAGTTAAATGATGGGAAGAGCTTGCAACTTCCCCAAGCAGAGCAAGCTACCTTAAGCCCAAGAGGTGCAACATTCAGGGCTACCTTCCTACCACGGGGTCATCTTGACAGCCATCCGGTGCCTGTTTATGAGTCTGGCTTCCATTCTGAGGGTAAAAAACAGCCAGCTTCTCTGGAGCTAGGTGAAATTGAGGAGATGTGGGGAGAACCTGCCCTTCCATTGGACCAAGTGACCCCATCCTCCTGTAGGGTCACTCAGTCAGGCTCTACAATACCCAATACAAGAAGATAGCAGTAAGAGCTCAGCTCAGCTCAGGCTCATTACAAAGAGGCGAGAATGAATTTGGAACATGCTAGGTAGCATTCAGCAAGGAAAAGATTTCCCCTGCTCCGGCTAACAGGAAGATAGCCGCTGCTTACTTACTGCTAATGCCGGTTTTCACGGGGTGACTGTCCGTCGATATCAGCAAGGGACCCTCCTGTGCCAGGGCCTTGACTGCTTGGATGCTAGCTGGTTTCTTGAACACCACGTACGCTACTTGAAATCCCTAAAAGAAAAAGACAGCCCCCAAGCCAGTCAGATAGACCACAGTGACGCAGCAAGGAACTGAAGCATAAAATAGAAATCAAAGCACAAGTTACAGCAGAATGGCTTAAAAAAAAAAAAAAAAAAAAAAAAAAAAGAAAGATAAAGCAAATTTGAATCACGCTGCCAAATCTCCCCATGTAGTTTTTCCACAACTCGTGCTAAACAGCACCACGCGGTGGTTGAGACTTCTTCCCGTTGTGACCGCCGGAGCACGATCATCTCCCCCCGAGCTTTACCGTCGCGGTCCTGCGGTTGAAGAACTTGGACCTGAGTTTCTCCGTCTTCTCCCCCGGCCCCGGCTTGTCCCGGACGTCCACGTACTGCACCGGCCCGCAGCGGACGAACAACCTGCACAGAGCCTCCTTGGCCCGGAGGCGAGGAGAGCCGCGTCAGAGCGCGGCGGCAGCGGCTCGGCCCCGGCCCAGCGCTGAGGGCCCCCCGAGGCCGCACTCACCGGGCCGCAGTACGGGGGCACGTTGAGGACGAAGAGGGTGCGGGCGGCCGGGTGCGCGTCGCCGGGCCCTTCCCGCACGCGGTGCTCCTTCACCAGCAGGCAGTGCGGCGAGCGCTGCCGCTCCCCGAACTTCACCGCCAGCGCTGCGGGAGACACAGCGGTTAGAGGCCCCGCTCCCGGCCCGGCCCCCCCCGCCGTTCCCCGCCGCCCTCACCCGTGTAGCCCGGCGGCGCCGCTCCCCCGTCACGCTGCCGGGCGGCCGCCATCTTAGCGCGGCGGGAAGCGGCGGGGGCCGCCGGGAGCCGTAGTTCGCCCCGCGCCGCGCCTAATGGCGGCGGGGCCGCCCGCAGGAGGAGCCGCTGCGCTGACGCGAGGCGAGCCGGGGACGGGCTTCCAAGGGCAAGGTAGTCCGAGGTAGACGGAGCCTGGCCCGGGTTTGCTGAGGGTGCTGGGAGCTGGGGGAGGCGCTGGAGAGGAGGAAGGCAGGAGGAAGGTAGCCACGCTCTTGCCCCGAGCACAAGGAGGCGCGCAGCCCAGCGGAGGTACGGCTTTCCTCACAGCAGCGGATTACAGTCTTTCAAAAGCCTGCACCACGTCTGACCTCCGAAGACAGCCGTGAGCCAGCTGGGCCGGGAGGTTTTTGACTGGTCCATAAACCTTCCTCGTAAGGCGGCGGACAACTTACAGGTGTTACAGGTACATTAAACTTGAGACAATAGTGCACGTTCTCACAGGAGAGAAAGCCCAGGGAAAGATGGCCATGAAAACAGCGACTAACACAAAGGAAGGCAGCAGAAGGAATACAAGAGTACCACACCAAGGGAACAACACGCAACATGAGGTGATGCACCAATAGACGAGGAAATATAAAGGTTTCCCTATAGACAGTTTCCACAGGAGCAGAGGGTGCTATCTCAAAACCTGATTTTATTATTATTATTATTTTCCCCCAGGTGGTGTTGGGACACATTACAGAGTCATGGGACATAACTGAGACAGGCACAGGGGAGTAAAAGGAGGCTGAAGCCAGGGCAAACAAAGCTGTTGGGTTATGTCACCCAGCGATTTGGCATTAGAGCTGTATTTCCTCTGGAAATGCTTGGCTAAGGACTGGAAATGCAATACTATGAAGAACAGTACCTAGGTAGAGTCTTTAAAGAACAGTATGCTTACTGGTAGGGAAGCTTACTGCACACAATCAGTTAGTTTAACAGTTCTGAAATGAAGACCTGAACACTGAAAACAGTATAAAACAGCAAATGTGCTTAATGCTAGAGAGAAAAATAAAATAATAAAGAAATGTTAAAGATTTGTAAAAACACTCAGAAGACAACAGTAAGTACAACTGTTCTTAAAGACTCTTGTAAATCAGGAGAAGATAAAATACAACCGTTACAGAGGAAGTTATATTTATGATTGGATGGAAGAGAAGACAACTCCAAAAATAAAGATCTTGAAATAAGACACGTACAAGGTGAAAAAGTGGTTTGTGAAAGTAAGAAGTGATATGGTTAGTTGACTCAGATATTGAAGTTAATGAACATTTATCGGATGATATGGTACATGCAAAAGCTATAAAAGTATACCAGGCAAACTTGCAAACTGTGGCATCACGTCAGAAGACAGCATATTTTTGAAAAAGCAAAGGAAGTTTGAGAGACACTATTACATAGTACCTACCACCTGTCTTGGACAGCCACACTGAGTTAGTGCAAACCATTCGTATTTCATATGTGAGCTTACAATCTCTTAGTAGCCCAGAAATAAAAATAAAATATATATATAACCATGCTGCATAAGGGCAAATGTGCTCAGATGTTAGGTCAGAGGATGGTAGGTGAGAACTCAGTGGAATGTAACAAGATTAGTATGGCAATTCCAGAACAGTGAGAAGAAATTTGTCAGCTGCAAGGTGAGTTGCTTATCAAAGTCCAGAATAACTGCAGGTTACTCTTTCAAGTGCCTGCTGAAACAAGCAACACTACAAAGAAACTAGAAAGCTAGGATGGCTTCAGAGAGCTGACTACAGGAGCAGGCAGAGCAATGCACAACCAAGACGTTGCTGTAAGACAACTCATAGAGTGGCATTGAGACAATCATCGACCTGACCAATTAAAAAAAAGGATTTACTGCACAGATCACAGAGATAGAGAACAAAGCAGTAGTTCTTCCAAGGAAGTATGTTAATGTCATCATAATTCATCACAGATAACCTAAACAATGCATGATTTAACAGCAAGTTACAAAATGCATCTTCGTGCTATTTGTCTTTTGGAATGGATATAAATCAATTAAAAAACTTTCTTCAGTCTCCCTGTTCTTTCAGAAGAGACAAGATATGCAATCACAATACGTCTTCACATTTTTACAGCCCTATCATCTTATTATCTAGCTGATTATGAAAGCACCCTACTTTATCTGGAACAGGTAGCTGCACTTTTTAATTATTTTTAAATCACTAGGCTGTCAATAACAAATTGCCATTTCTTTCCTTTCATGTGACAAATAAATTGGGACTAGGTAGGGTCACAAATTGTTCCCATTTCGACAGCAACAATCAGCTATTAATTTTGATGAGATAATCTAGATGAAAATACTTATGAGTATCAGTCGCTCATCCACACTCTTCCTCTTGGTCTTCCATCGCACTATCAGGTACCTACGGTATTTACCACTGAACCAGCAGCATGAGTAGAGATTTGAAGTTTCTATTTTTTTAAAAACACACTTGATTCAATATTGAACAACTCTACCTACTGATCTTTCAGTTGCTTCACAGCATCTAAAAAGGCTTAGAATCCACTCTGTATAACAAACGTTTATTCAGAAACAGGTAATACATTATCTTCTCCAACCCTAACATTTCTCCGCCCTCCCCCCAGTTTTTATTAAAACACAGGTGTTTGGTGGGTGATCTAAGAAAGGGGAACAACAGCTGTCTTACGTCCCCTTCCCTACAAACATCTGCTGTTCAAACAAAGCACCCTACCCAGAAACGGTGTCGTTGATTTCCAAACCAAAGAGAGTACTCTGGAAAAACAAGTCCTGCCAAGTTCTCAGTTATCTCCATGGCTAAAAGGGATACAGTGAGATAAGGAATGGTTTGCACCAGCTAGATAGAGCAGAATTCATACAGAACAAGAAAGCAAAAGAAACACGGGGCTGACCAAGAATCGGGACCTGGAGAATCTGGACCTACACCGATTACGGAAAGCTCACTGAAGTTCTGCAGACCTGAACCGGATGGGTTAGGTTAATCTGCTAGCTAAAACAATCAAATTCAACCCCCAGCCAGCTTCTTGAAGGGGCTCTTTCCTTCCCTCTCTTATAATACAATTTGAACTAATACAAACAAATGGAGCTACTGGGACTTCAAATATCCATGATGGTAATGCTGTACTAACGAAGGAGGTATTGGAAGTGCCACCTAGTGGCCTGTGGCTCATCACAGATGCTCACTGGCCGAAGTTCCATCCTTGCTGCTCAGCAGGGGACTGGCTTAACGCTCCCCTCCAAGTGTCCCTTACATAGCGCAGCCTGCTTTCCTCCAAAACTTGCGGCAACGAAGCACAGCGGTCATCTTCCAAATCCATTTACGTGAGCAACAGGCCTGCACAGCAGCCAAACAGTGCCCAAATCACACCTCTCAACAAAGGGATTTCTCCAGGGCAAGCGAAGACTGCTTCTTACGTGTTAGTATCTGAAAAAGGCCCCAGCTCCTTCCTTTTCATAAAAGGAGACTGGTTAAGTCAGAAGGTAAGAAAAATCTTGTCCCTGCATCAGCAGGAAGATGCAATACAGTCTACCGGGAATGAAACACTAGGATTTCCTCTAGCTCTGAACACAATCCTGGTTCTTAATTTTCAGTCGACACAGGAGAAAATAACTCAGCCTGACCCTACGGGGCTAATATGTTCACTGTACAAGTGGCAGAGTGTTTTTTTTCCCCCGCCTCCACGTATTACTAGAGTTGAAGCATCCCTCCTGTAGCACAACGGGTGCTGCACGTGTGCTTATGTCCTTTGTGCCCGATGCCTCCATTGGCCGGTACACGCGGTGGGAAGCTCCGTTTTTCACACTTCTCAGTGTCACAGCTGCTGAGCAGAAAAACACCCAGCAGTCAGAACGAAACCGTATGCTACCAAATGCATACGAGTCAAAGACGCAAGATGGCACTTCCTGTACGTGGCCACACCTGACTTCGTACCCAGTGCAGCAATTCTGGAAACAGCGAGTTGTTCTTGCCTGCTGAAAATCCAGGGGATGCACCTTTTAGTTAGAGAAGAGAAGAGAAGGAGATTGCCACCCCTTCCCTCAAAGTCTATGTGCACTTTTAATGGCCACTAAGGGCTTTGGAGTAAAGGAGGGAATTACATGGTATATGCTTAGTAATATATTACTGGCAGAAGGGAGAGGTTATTCTCTTGGAAAAAAAATAGTGGAAGAAAACTCCAACTATGAAAACAGAAAATACACACACAAGAGGAAAACACTATTGTACAGTAAGGTAGCGATCATAGAAAACAAAAAAAAAAAACTTCAAGGCAGGCAAATGCAAACAACATCTGCACTCCTGCACTTTGCTCATTCCCCAACTTAATTGAGTTTTCCAGTCCACCGCTCACTCCTCCTCCTCAGAGTTTGATTTTGAATTCTGTGGGCTGCACAGAGGAAGAGACCCCTGAGGATTTGAAGAGTGCCTTCAAGATGGTGTCAGGGTCCACCTCAGCTGGGGGATTTGACGCAGTGCTTGCACTTGTCCGGCGTGGTTCCCCTTCCTTCTTCACCGAAGGAGTATCACTCAGTCGCCTGGAGGATTAAAAAGCAGTCTTTAACCTCTCATTATAAAATAAAATTTAACACAATGCCCGCGTTTGCTGTTCTCAGTGTTCTTCCTTTCCCATATTAGAAATGTTTTAAATACACTTTCAGACACAAGAACATCCTGATCTCAGACTCATTTTGAACTCATTTCTAGGGCTGGGAACACTACAGTATCAAACTGCACTCAGCGCAGAGAGCCACAAACAAGAGGAGAATATTCAGGGGACAAGAATTTGCCAGCAGTTTTCCTCCCCTCCCCTCATATTCTCTTCAAAACAGAACCTGGAGGTGTGTTTGGTTCTTCCCCCAGGCAAAGGGACACTTACAGCAGTATAGGCTGGTCTGAGGTGATGACATTCCCATTCATGTGGAGGTTGCATTTCATTGGTTGACCTAAACAAAAACAAAGAGACCTTATCTCAGAATCCCAGTAAAGCCCCAGAAATACCATGCAACAGTGTAAGCAACGGAGTTCCACCTGTTGAAGAAACGCGAGAAGGAACAGCTGATACATCTTTTGTTGAAAAATTACAAGGACAGACGTGTTCCTGAAACACTCTGTACAACATGAAAAATTGCACCAAGTAAGAGAGCACACAGAGATTAAAAACCCTTAGCACAGATGCAAGAGAATCTCCCACTCTCAGCTCTCGATCTGGTATTTGTAACTTGTCACTCAACTAGAGAACGAAAAATCACCTCTTTCCAGCTAAGTAATTAACAGCTAATTTCAGCCTATAACAAATGGCAGATAGATCCAGCTCAAGAAGTGCTTTGTTCAAAGTTTATAGAGAAGCTGACACTAACGGTTTGACCAGTCTCATACGAAACGTCTATGACTATGCCCTGAAGGAATGGTGTCAAGCTAAGGCAGGGGAGGTTTAGGCCAGACATCAGGAAGAGGTTCTTCACCGAGCGGGCGGTCGCACACTGGAACAGGCTCCCCAGGGATGCAGTCACTGCACCAAGCCTGTCTGAATTTAAGAAGTGTTTGGACTGTGCACTTAGTCACATGGTCTGAAATTTTGGGTAGACCTGTGTGGTGCCAGGAGTTGGACTCAATGGTCCCTATCAGTCCCTTCCAACTTGGGATATTCTGGGATTCTATGAAATTTATCTGTCCTCAGTGCAACCCCGCTCAAACTTACCATCTAAGCATCTGTTGTTGTATTTCTTATATGCTGTGATTGCATCTTCTTTCTTCACAAAGACTACTTCGGCCACTCCTGGGTGCACCAGCCGGGCTCGCTTCAGAGCGCCACACACACAGAATAACTCCTAAGGGCAGAGCGTTGGTCACGACCGCGGTCACATCAAAGGCACCACGCAAAGCAGACAGGCACAAGGAGCGAGAAAGGCTCGGCTTCCTAACTACATCCCCACTCCCGTTCAGTAAACACATGGCAGAACCTGACAGCTGCCACTTATCTTAACGTGTTTGCTACGTACCAAGTACTGGGCGTTAGTAATACAGCTAACACAAGCAAAAAAGGCGAAGGGCAGCACTGTAAAGGGGAGTACATGCAGACCTGGCTTGTTCTCTGCCTGCTGAGCATGGGAGGACCTCGGTAGTTTGCATGGGGGCATTAAGTTCCAGGAGAACACTAAGCATCGCTTAGCATGAACTCTTCTAAGTGATGTCAGGTAGCTCTAGAAATGGGATTTGCTACCATCTTCTTGAGCATACATTAAAACAACAACAACAACAACAAAAAAAAAACAGTGAACAGCTCACCCCACCCTGCTCCCCCCCCCCAAAATCAGGAAACACTCAACTTCCGCAATCCCTCTTCACCACAGAGGGATTTATCAAAAGAGGTAGGATGGGGGAAGGAAGCTTCATTCACCCAGAGTTCGGCAGTAAGCAACACTCACAACAATGTCTTCCTCAGTGACGCGAGGGTGCAGATTGTTTACAGTCATCTTCGTGCCTTCCAAGGGGCTGAACGCCAGCTACCGACACAAATATGTTACAGGCAGGTCAGGAATGCGGCAAAGACAGCACAGCAAATAAAGAAAGTCACTAAAAGGATGCCTGGGAAAGTTGGTACACATGCATAAGAGAAAACTACAGCCTGTAATGGGAAATAGCAATGCTTAGAAAAGCCCAGCTCATCTGAGGATGAAAAAAGAGCCCCTTTTTCATATCAATTTCTCTCTAAAGTAACTTTTCCTCTCCTGTTCCCAACTATAACACTAACCTAATCTGCACACATATGCAGTGCTCACTAGTTATGCCCATACTCCCTTCTAAGAGCACATCTAAGCTACCTTCAGAACCAGCCAGGAAATCTGAAGTACGGCTCCAGCCTCTCCAGAGCATGCTGAACTCCATCAGTGTGCCTGGGAACATCTGTACCCAGCACCAGGCCAAACTGCAAAGCAATTCCAGGCAGGTTCTCTACAAATTGCCTGAGAAGGCTTGCGTAGATAGCAAGCTGCTGCTCTTGGAAGAATCCTGCTCTTTTTGCTAGAAGGCTACACAAACTAGTGTTAAAACCGTACTCCTAGGGACATGGAAGCCACCAAAGGGTGTCCAAATGCCAACTGCCATCTCCCAGTGACATCTACCTGCCTCCTCCAAGACCATGTGCTCCCTCCCATGCTAGAGAGAAAAATAAAAGAAGTGAGATGCACTGTCTGAGAACTCCAGTCCCCAAACACTGGAGAAGAGGATGTTCAGACAGGTTTCAAATTCTCATGAAACAGGTTGCAGCTATCAGAATAAGCCTGAAGGACTCCCAGAGGTAGCGGTGCGAGGCAGGCAGAAGCAAACTGCTCACAAATCCAACCCACAGCAAGCTTCAGATGTTTCAGAGGTTTCTCCAAGGAGCACGTCCCCACTTCCCTGAGCTCACCTCAACAGGTGCCGGCTCTTTTGGAGGCTCCTCCTTTGTCACCAAGGTCCGGGACATGTTTGTCAAGGCCTTTGTCCGCATTGGGGAAGGAGGCGCAGGCGGAGCCGTGTACGTATCGTTCTGGACCACTTTAGTCAGGGGAACAGTCTTGGACAGAGAGAACTTGTTGCCACTCAGCCCAGTCTGCAGAAGGAGAGAAAATATCTCTGAGAGCTGCAGGCGACAAAAGCAAGCCCATTTTTTCAAGCACAAGAGCAAGAGAGCGTTACTGGCATATATTAAGAACTTCACGTCCTTCCCCGTGTCAAAACCACGGCTGTGTTGGAGACTTTCAGCTATGAGGCAAAAATCAACTGAAGGTTTTTTTGGCATGCTTATCTCACAAGAGCACTTTTTAGACACACTTAAGTTTCAGACTTTTCTTAAAATAACTTTAGCAGTGCAATTTGAATTTGGGAAACACCTTTTGTCCAAAGAATCTCAAGTAGTTGACACAGCGTACACAACAATTGCTCATTTAGAGTAAAATTGAGCTTCCCTAGTGCCAACAGTAGTAGTTCTTCAGAAACATGGAGCTAGGGCATGTGAAGACTTGGAGTGTGACTTTTCTACTCAAGAGCTACCCAGGAAGTCTAAAGCCAGAATAAAACCTGTGCTTAGTATCTGCTGTGAAATCTGGAGCTCTGTTCTGAACACCCACACGAGAAAAGCCTGCGATAATCGCTGCAGAAGATTGCCTGGGCGATGGTAAAGCTGCACTCATTTGCTCTCTTAAAACCACAGAATAATTTAGGACAAACCCACGTCCAACCCCTGCGTCTGAAACAGGGCTAACTTCAAAGACGCAGCAAGTTGGCTCAGGGCCTCATCCAGCCCAACTTCAGCATCTCTGAGAACAGATTTCACCTCTCCGGGTCCCTCTGCCAGAATCTGACCAATCCCCCGAGAATTGCACAGTCCCTTCTTACATTTAACTAGAACTTCGTTTGCTCCAACACATCTGTTGGCTCATCTTCGCTCTGATCATTTGTGGCTCTGGTTTTTGCCCTTTTTGACCACCTAACTAAACAGCGAAAAAGGAGCAGACATCTCACAACAGCCTTCTCTTCTCAGCCTGAAGAAACCCCGCTCTCTTCTCCTCTCCTCATCCATCACTTTCTGCAGTCCCCTGCCCGCGCAGGCGTACTGGTATCAGTCTGCCTTGTATCATGGAGCCCCAAAATGGGCACAGCATTCCAGCTGCAGTCTCGCAAGCACCAAATAGATGGGAATAATTATTTCCCTTGAGTTGCTGGCTATGATCTCACTCATACAGCCTAACGTGCAGCTGGCCATCACTGCTGCAAGGCTGCACTGCCAGGTCATACTTAGTGTATTACGCAGTAGCAGCCCCAGCTCCTTTCCTACAGCGCTGCTTCCTAGCCAGTTCTCAACTTCAGCTGCAGCGGGACCTTGCGTTTGTGTTGAACTTCCATCTTCTTCAGAGCATGAGCATTCCCCAACAAGCTGCCAACTAAGATTTTGCATGGCAAGAGATTTCCTGCTTTGATGTCCAGTCTCTAGGAGCAACAGAAAGCTTCCCTGGCTTGCCTGCTCAGCTGAGATCGGTACAATGCACTTTCCCAACAACAAGAAAGTCGGAAGCTAACAAGCAGCAAGCTGTCAGCGAGGGAGAAAGCACACATTCTGGCTGCAAAAGGCCTACAAAATCACAGTTAGCCTAAAAGGGAGCCTGTCCCCAAAATAACACTAGAAGCATTGACACAGAGAGAAGGGCAGGGTGAAGAGCAAACACTTCAGGGTAGAGCATCGTTTACATACTTTAAAAGAACATAAGCCCTGTAAAGCCGCAGCCTGTGTCCACCCAGTGTGAGCATGGCGTGCTGGGGACTGTTCAGATAATCCCTTACCGCGTTGTGCAGGAAACTGTTTGTGGTGGTGATTTTCATCTGTTTGCTAGGAAGGGGAGAGACGCTTTCATCGTCATCTTCCATGTCATACAGGCCCTGAAAAGAAGCAAGATAATAGTTTACAAGAAGGTAGATTTACTTTAGACATGATTTCTAACATAAGTAATTTTCTCCTGTCTTCAGCCTTCAAGGCACAAGGTAACACGAGGAAATGGACACAGAACGCTTTGGGTTGGAAGGGACCTTAAAGACCACCTGGTTCCAACCCCCTGCCATGGGCAGGGACAGCTCCCAGCAGAGCAGGCTGCCCAAAGCCCCATCCAGCCTGGCCTTGAGCACCTCCAGGGATGAGGCATCTATAACCTTTCTTGGCAACCTGTTCCAGCGCCTCACCACCCCCATAGTAAAGAATTTCTTCCTTTTATCTAATCTAAACCTACTCTCTTTTAAGTTAAAACCGTTACCCCTTGCCCTATCACCACGCTCCCTGACAGAGTCCCTTTCCAGCAGGCCTCCTTTAGGTACTCCAAGGCAGCCACCACAGCTGTCCCTGCAGCCTTCTCGAGGTGCTCCAGCCCTCTGATCACCTTTGTGGCCCTCCTCTAACAGGTCCACGTCCTTCTGTTGGGAGCCCGAGCCGAACGCAGCACTCAGGTGGGGTCTCAAGAGCAGAGCAGAGAGGGAGGTTCGCCTCCCTCGCCCTGCTGGCCACGCTGCTTTTGATGCAGCCCAGGATACGGCTGGCTTTCTGGGCTGTCAGCGCACGTTGCCAGCTTGTGTTGAGCTTTTCATCAACCACCACCCCCAAGTCCTCCTCCTCAGGGCTGCTCTCCACCCACACCCAGACTGGATTCATGTTTAGGATTGCAAACACGATGTTTCATGTTTGGGAATGCACAACTACTTCGGACTTTGTTGCTGTCCTCACATCTAGAGGACAGAGAGCTGAAAGAATACAAGTCCACTTCATAATGTCAGAGTAAGATCAAACTTCTTTTCCAGAGATGCGATTTCCCTAGGTGTACTGGTGTCACGTACGGATTTCTCCAATCTTTAGACCTTACCAGCGCTGATGAAACTGCTCTACTGGAATAAAGCCTTAACGGCTTATGTTTTAGCACCCTTCTACCTTTAAAGTCGAAGCCTATGCATGTATTTTCTGTAAAAGGAAGCAGATGCCTGTGGAATACAACCGAACTGAACGTTCCTTTTGAATAGTGTGCGTTCCTCAGCACAGCACACGCCCGTCTGGCACCAGAGAACACCGTACTGGGAGGTTACTGAAGAATTCATTTCCCAGTTCCGCATAAGGCCCATAGCCCTGCCTTAAAATACTGGGGCTAACAACAATCCAAACGTTTTTCATAGACTCTAAACAATATTTCTAAGAAAAGACGTTTGTACACATATGGCACTGCCCGGAACATGGGAAGTCACAACTCAAAAAAAGCTTCCCGTTAATTCAGTAGAAAGGTGAAGAAAAACAAAGAGATCAGCAATGACAGCTGGAAAAATCAGTGGGTTTTCATGGCCAACAAGATTCTGGTTTATGAACAAGGAGGTTGTTATAATGTCATGAAGAAAAAAAAGGGATGGCAGAACACAGAGACATGCAGAAAACTGGCAAAAATGCTAGGCAAGAGGACAATGGATTTGAGTTAAAGACAGTGAAACAGAGTGAAGGCGTCTGGTAACAAGGTCAGAATAATGAAGACACTTTCTGAAGTGACAGCATCCGGGAGAGGTGAGGGCAGCAGGTCAGGGCAGAGATAAACAGCTCAAGTTACCATAACCAAGGCATAAAATAAACATGGCATGGAATTGCCAGTGCCAGTTCTCCCTTACTTCATACCACCGTTTATTCATACGGACATACAAAATAACGTCACATAAGGCTAATTCCTTTGAAGGAACCCAAGGTGGTAAGGTAGCCAAACGCTTGGGGGCCGCAGCAAAGGCCTTGAAAACTGATCCCAAGAGAGAGAGCACAAATTCTAGGGTTTTCCTCAGACAAAGCCTGCTTGATATGGTAATGGTGGTGGTACATAAAAAAAACCACCCAACAGTTAAAATCATTCATCATCAGGTTTCCAGCAGGGACCCACAGCTGGGGTTTCACAGTGTCCTGGTTTCAGTCAGGACAGGGTTAATTTTCCTCCTCATAGCTGGTAGGGTGCTGTGTTTTGGATGAGGACGAGAAGAGTGCTGATAACATGCTGATGTTTTAATTGTTGCAGAGCAGTGCTTACACCAAGCCAAGGACTTTTCAGCTCCTTGCTCTGTCCTGCCAGCGGGCAGGCTGGGGGTGCAGCAGGAGCTGGGAGGGGACAGAGCCAGGACAGCTGACCCAAACTGGCCAAAGGGCTATTCCACACCGTCTGATGTCATGCTAAACAATAGAGAGGGGTGGCTAGCCGGGGTGCGGGGTCGGCTGCTCGGGGATAGACTGGGCATCGGTCAGCAGGTGGTGAGCAATTGCATTGTGCATCACTTGTTTCGCACACATTATTATGAGTAGTACAGTTATTATTATTATTATTTTCCTGTCTTAATAAACTGTCTTTATCTCAACTCTGAGGCTTTACTTTCCCATTTCTCTCCCCCATCCCAGAGAGGGAGGGGGGAGGGTGAGCAAAGGGCTGCATGGTGTTTAGCTGCGGGCTGGTCAAACCACAGCACACAGAAAGGTAACACCCTCCCCCATCTTGCTGCAGAGCATCTGACAATGCTTACATCCACTCCGTGAAGAGGCAGGCAGGATGTTCAATCAAAGCAACCGAAACCTGGACTCGACGCCGTATCAGTGAAGCATTTATGAAAAAACATTACGGCTAAAGGTCTTGGTCTCTGGAAAAAACATGTTCTCATAATAATAAGAACCGGGAATACCTACACTGTATTCATGTAACACACGAGGAATCAAGTTCAGTTACACTAATGAAAGCCTCAATTACCATGAAAGTATCTCAGTGTGCAAGAACAAAGAGCCAAGCTGTCAGAGACCAAACTCTCTCTTCTTTCCTACCTTAAGTTCTCCGTGCACCCACCAACATTCATGGACACCTTCCTGCCCCCTCAGTTGCCCACCCCTCAAAAACAAGGGTTAAATGAAGAAGAGCACAGAGTGCACACACACCTGCTTGTGTGTATGGTTGTTCACCACGTTGATCCTCATTCCTGCCGGATGAGAGTGTCCAGGAACCGGAGCTTTCTGCTACAGTGAGAGGGAAAGAACCAAAGCGTTAAACACTGCAGTCCACCAGATCGCCGTTTCAAGAGACCGGAGCTGTTCATTGATCCCGAGACCACTTAAAAGAGACACTCTTCTGCTCTTGAAACATGTTACACCGCAATATGAAACATCATCTATGTCTCCTGTGATATCTTCAGAATGATACACCTGCACTTAAACAAATAAATTAAAACCCAAGGCCGCACAGATAATTTTGATTCAAATTACTCGAGTTTTAGTTCAAGTTTAGGGGGAAAGAGATTTATTTCCAGCTCTGACAGCACTGATTAGATTTTTATTGCTGAAACCACAAATGGTGTAAATCAGTAA
This sequence comes from Nettapus auritus, assembly GCA_011076525.1. Taxonomy (NCBI): domain Eukaryota; kingdom Metazoa; phylum Chordata; class Aves; order Anseriformes; family Anatidae; genus Nettapus; species Nettapus auritus. The sequence goes on from CM021765.1 coordinate 42,907,221, forward strand.
GAAAACTTCTCTTCTATCACGTTACGGAGAACCAGAAGGTGTCTATTTCCATTAAGCTCAACAAGCTGGGACACGACACCGCCTAGTTGGTCCGTTCCATTTCATAGAAGCAAATAATTTCACATCATGCTAGAGCTGGAATAAACTGTACTAGACTAAAATGATGCACAGGGCAGTGCACCTGACCGTTCTGCCATCTCGTATGCTAGCCTGTGAAACGAGGAAACCACACCACACAGGGAACGTACCTCAAAAATGCCTCCTTGCTATTTGAGAAAGCTGGAAGCTGTCAACTACGGAAAGCAATGTCTTACAGCAACGCTCAGTAAACGCAGTAAGAATTTGCATTTTCTCTAGAAAAACAGTTTCTAGCACAGCACCCTCGTGTTTCAGTCTGCTAGTTCAAAGACCGTTCCGTTCAGTTTGGTTCTGCTCCCACAGCCGGAACATAGAGGAGGGCCACTGGCAAGTTAGAATTTCAGTGTAAGTCTTGAAACAAGTTATAGGATAGTTGCTTACGTGCATGGTTTTGTCTACAGTCTTAGTCACCGCATGATTCTACAACGCTTTATAGCAACATGCTAACGAGCACTGTAGGTCAAACCAAGAGACTAAAAAAATACAAACCAGTCAGGTCAGAGCACGTTGCTGCTGTACCAGGCCTCCAGAAACGATTTAACTCCTAGACTATCTAGCAAATGTTCAGCTCCTCATGGCCAAATGTACAGCTCCTCATGGCGGTGATTTGGCAGAAAAGGCCAGGATGAGGATTAATTACCCTGCTAATTTGAGGCTATTGAACAGGCTGCTCTATAGCTCTGTGATTAGCTCTTCTGACTGCCACAAGAGGCCTTTCTCAGGCCAGCCTTTCCCTCCCAGCCTGGCATCTGAAGACGCCAAGGGGCAATTTTCTGCTGAGCAGACTCATCCAGGCTTTCAAACTGATGAGGCCAGCAAATGTCCTGGTGCGTACAGGCACACGGGATCTTCAGGAGGCAGGAAAGGAAAAGAGGCAGACTAGGAGCTCGACTTATGTCCTTACAACTTGAATAGGTGAGGAACGCAAGCGCTCCTCAAACAGTAATCCTGAGGGGCTGAATGGAAAGCTCCTGACTCTACTCACTGTGCGTAACACACTGAGTTCAACAGTAGCTGCTAGCCTGAGAAGTTAAAGAATCAACGGCCTCTTGCAAAGAATGGGGGTATAAGAACAACATAAAACGTATACGTTTTCTTTGCATGTTAGCTGGGGAAGAGAGACTACTTAACAGCTCAAGGTAAGCATTCCAGTGCTGACAGGAGCACTGCTTTGCTCTGCATTGGGCCCAACATTTAAATAAAAGCTTAAAGGAAAGCTTGGATTCTTCAACAAGACCTAAAAAGCTGGAAGGACACGAAAAAGACTGAATCCTGCCCTACAGACTGTTGTAAAGAAGGGAATGTATTCATGCAACACTGGACTGCTGCAGAATAACCGAGGGGCTCGGAGATGGCTTGACCTACTTGGATAGTTTTGGTGATTTTCACAGCTGGATTTACTGTCCCCATAGCTGGGCTGATAGCAGCTGGAGTGTTCCTTTTCAAACTGATCTTCTCTCTGGCATCCACCACTTTGGTCACCTTTTCAGCAGCAACACTTTGCTGCTTACGGGAATTCAACATCTCCCGAGCATCCTGCACCTTCCCTTTTATTTTGAACCGAGCGTCCTTTTGAACCAGTTTTTCCCGAGCATCTTTAACCCCCAGTTTGTGCCGGGCATCAGTGAGGCCGATCTTCTGTCGGGCATCAAACGTCCGCTGGAAGTTGACGGCTGGTGACGATCTGCTCAGAAGATTTTGCTGGATCCCAATGCGAGATCTTACACCTCCAAACACCGGCCTTGTGTTAAGCCTGAAAAAAAAAAAGTTCAGACATTCTAAGGTGCGATGCAGTATCCACAGAAGCGTCTGTGCTACTGCTAAGAAAAGCTCATGGTTACTGCACAGAGCTCTGACCAGGTTACACGTCCGCATACAACAGTACAGCTCCTCAACTGTTTTATGCTGGATTTTACTTCGCCCGTAAATAGCTAAGGAACTGTTTGCCAAAAATCCTTAAGCTCACATTTACAAACTTCAGTAAAGGCCTGACTTCAGCTGTGCTAAAAACCTACTCTATTTAAACAAAGTTCATCAGAAACTTAGGTACTTTGGAGAACTCTTTGAAGACAAACAGAAATCGATTTTCTAGCCTTAAGTATTTTGTGAAGTTTTAGGGTGTAAAGTTTGCGTAAAGAAACCCTTTTCATTGGGCTTCTTTTTTGTAAAGATGATGAAAACGTAAGCCATTTTAAAGTTACGGCAGTGAAAAATATTCTTGATGTCATTTTTTTAAATTCCAAATAAGCTACAGTAGTATAGCGTTGATCTGCTTCCTGAACCATGTCGCACAGTAGTACAGCCTTAAGTTAGGTACCTAGAATTTAATACCCAAAAGTCTAATGTCACAAATTCAAATGATGATGCAATTCAACTTCTCCATATAGCTTTATATCAATATTTCCTCATCTAACCCTACCATCTTAACGTAATTCGCCATCATCTATTTACAGAGGAGAGATGTGTGGAGAAGAGATGAAACGGCCTGAGACTGAACAGCCTCTTCCATGCCTGTTCTTGCTGCATCCCGAACTGGAAAGCTCAGACTGGGGTGCTTAGAAATCCTACAGCTGCTCTCTCGTACAGCCAAAGCACAGCAGCTCCACAACACAGGACTGTCACACAGACCATTTATTAAAATATATCCAGAAGAACATGAAGGTGTAACGGCACCCATAAAGCAACAGCCACAAAACAAGACTTCCCTTGCCATTTTAAAAAGCGTTAATATAGCAAGGCAGAAAACAGAGTGCTGCAGAGGGCTTCATGAGTGTTCTTTTTAATAAGCATAAAAGAAATCAAAGTAAAACCAGAAATACGTGTATCAGCATTTAAGCCAGAATAAGTTAGACTGTTAAGAACATGCATGATGAAATCAGTTAGGAAACTCTGTACTGAAGATTAGACGTTCTCTGAAGGCTTTGTTTACCCTAATAAGCAACTCCTCTCTGAAGAGAATTGCTTACCCCGTAACACCACAAACTGTTCAAGCATTTTGTGCCTATTTCGTGCCATGGCACCTAAAATACAAAGGAATCTCAAACATCTAATTTCCTTCCAAACACTATGAGCTCTGACTTATTTATTAAACAAAACAATATTTTGTGGGCAAGGATGCTTTGTAGCTGAGGATTTTTCAGTTATCGTTTTGTCAAGATTACTAAAGAGCACGTAATACCATCAGACAAGTTTGTTCAGTTTGTCCAGCCTTCCCAAAGGCACGTTAGCAACCTGAGACATCTTATAAAGCAAGCGAAGCGTGCCAAGTGAAATTCAAGGTACGTGAGTTTGAGGGATCACTGCTTGGCAGACAAAGCAGGGAGATTCCCTGTAAGAAACGCGAGTAGAGGGGGAGCTTGAGAAAGGCGCAAGGAGGTGCAGCGCATCCCCAGCTGCATGAAACCGTTCCAAACATGGAGGACTGCGTGAATGGAAGCGCGGAGCCTTGTGAGGACCGGGATTTAAAGGCGCCTGAGTATTTCTGCTATCACGCAGTATCGTGGAACTTTCAAAATACTATAGATATAAAAGTGAAGTTAAATAATCGGTCGTTCCTTAGAATAGGCCCAACAAAGCCAGAGGCGCGCTCAGCGAACCTGAGCCCTCCTCACCTCACAGACGGGCCCTACGCGCCGGCCGCCGCCCCCGAAGGCCCGGGCCGGCAGCGGGCAGCGGCCTCCCGAGCGGAAGGCCCGGAAGGGGGAGCGGGGGAGCCCCGGGGGAGCCCCGGAGAGGCGCCGTGTGCCGGCGGGCGCCTACCTGCCCTTCCCCGTCACGCCGCGCTTCCGTATGAGCTCGTCCAGCGACAGGTCCGCCATCTTGTCGCGGGGCCCAGCGAGGAGACGCAGCCAGCGAGCCCCGGACGTGACATCACACCCCTTCCGGTGCTCCCCCCACCCGCGCCTCTGCACGGCAACGCCCGCCCCCTCCCCAGCCCGGAGGTCCCACAAGCCCCAGCGGCGCTCCGCAGCTCATTTGCATACAGATTGTGACACAAAACGTCTCGGTTTGGCTCGAAAAAGAGGTTTCGCGGCTCAGAACGGCGCAAGAAGGGAGTAAAAAGGAAGACAAGAGTGGACACAACCTATCCCGTCAGAATAGTGAGGGCGAATTGCTCGCCCTGACCTCAAGAGGTATCTCGCAGAGCCCTGGCTGCGAGGCGGAAAGGGTTTAGTTATGCCTTAAACTTATGAGTAAGGAAAATAACGACCCGGGGTGACGCCCGGGTCCTCACTGCTGATGTGAGAGGAATTTTTGCGCGGGTACAGGTCGCCCCAGGGTGACCCGCTTACTTCGCGGGATGCCCGGGAGCCGCGATCTGCCCGACCCTCAGTGCCTCATGTCCCAACGACAGAACCCGCCTGGCCGCCATCTTGTGAGGGGCGGAGTGCGCGGGGTGCCTGGCGCTCTGGAGCCCGTGTGGGGGATGTGATACGTGTCAACGACCAAAATAAAAAAATCCCCCAAAAGAAACAGAAACACACCGCTGTTCAAAACTTAACAGCCAGCATTCCGTGCAAATTCCCGTAAACAGCCCCCGTGGTTCAGACTGTAAAGCTCCATCTCTCCAGTTCCTGTTCTCCCACCTGCAGGGAGACGATTGGAGCAGGAAGGTGTGTTCTAGTGTCAGGCCCATCGCTCTGCTGTGTGGACCCCTGAAGTTTCCCCAAACGTGAGAAACTCAGCTGCCTCGTGTGAGGGTTTTTACTCTGCCAGGAGGTAAAAACCCCCCTGAACCAAAGCAGTCCCTGTAAGCCAACGCTCAGGGAGGAATTAGAACGGAACAGGCACTCACAGCACTTCCCCATTGTGATAAATAATCGGGTCTCAAATAGGATTCCAGTTAAAGTTTACAATTTATTAAATGAATAGAGGCAAGCAAACAGCGCTGGGTGTGCCGGGAGTCTCTTCTCCACCAGGACGCACACCTGTTACATCAGTTAGCTGTTTTTTATGCTCCTAGGCTAATACATATTCATCACCTATTCCTAGAAAAGGCAGGGTTATTATAATTAGTTCCCGGAATCCAAACCTTCTCCCGGACGCATGCGTATTAGTCTCTAGTGGTCATTCTGGGGGTCACTTGTGCTGAAGGCTCGTAGTCTTCCTCCCAGGCTTTGTCCTTCAACTTCCCCTTTCTCCTTATTTGGTGATATCTTTGTCAGATATCAGAATCTTGCACAGCGTCCCATGCAAAAGTCAGCAGTTTCCTAAAAACTCCTTGGTTCTTATCTCCCAGACCTGAGTCTCAATGTTTGTCCTTCATACCCTCTATTTCCACAAATTGTTGGACCCTTCCTTTGCATGATACAAGAACGATGTACACTAATCACTCTTTTTCTTCTGTAGAAGGTTATATTTCATCATGTGGCCCTAGCATTGTTCCATACTGACACGAATCAGATTAACACATCTCACACCCATCATTCTCCTCCAGGCACTCGGGTTCGTTAATAACCCAGTGGAGGTCTCTTCCGGACACCTGCCCAGATGTCCTTGATCCCAGTGACATCTGTGCAGACACAGTGTCCTTTGACAAGCTGTGCAGCCTGTCCGCTCTTTGCTGCGTGGAGAAACACCTCCTCCTGTTTTTCTTCTGCCAGCCTAGCTCTTGTACTGGAAGGCAAAGCGCACACACGGCACCACACAACCTTCTTTTCCAGCTTGCAGTCTAACAGGTCATCTACTTTCCAGTTGAGGAAGGCCTACTCACCTGTTTCTTTGGTAAAAGCCCATTCAAACTTCCAGCAATTCCTGTTGGGCTTTACTGTTTCTTTCCCAGTTCACAATGTAAAGTGATCACAAATACAGTGGCAAATCAGATGCTTTATGTCTTGTTTCCTACTCATTTGCTAATGATTCCTAATACCAGATTTTGTTTTTCAATTGCTCCTGATCATTTCATGCATCTATCTGTCAAAACCCCCGAGATTTGTTGCTGAGCATTAGTGATCAGGTGAGAGCCTGTCCTTTTGTCTGCGCAGTGAGAGTTGTTTTCCCCTGTAAACACCACTTTTATGTGAATACACACTGAAATTCTGACATTTTATTGCCACTCTGTGTGTTAGATGTTTCTTCAGTCCCTTCATCACTTTCATGACCCCAAATAATTTCACATCAGCAAACTGTAATCTCCTGGCTCACCGTTTTTAAAGACCACTCACAACTATGTTAAACATCACAGGTCCCAGCACAGACCCCAGCCATACTCCACTTGTGGCTTTTCTTCATTTACCCTTCTCCTCTGTTTCCTGGTTTTTAGCTAATCATTTATTCATGACAGGCTGTCTCTCATCCCGTGACCACTTAGATGCTTTGAAAGCCTGTGGTGAAAGATTTTTTCAAAAGCTTTGAGAAATCCAGGGGGATTAGACCAAACAAGTAATATGCTCCTGCCTGCAGACTATTCAAAGAAACCCTCAACTTTGGAAGTCTTTGTACAGAACCCATGCAAACTCTTCCCAAGTAGGCCATATTCATACATAACCCACTAATTCT
>CM021765.1:42913956-42928839 GCA_011076525.1 Nettapus auritus
AGAAGTCAAATATTTGCTTGGGGAAGGGCCCAGGCCTCCCTTCCCTTCTGATGGCTGTGAGGGCGAGGAAGATGCAAGCAGCAACAAAGAGACCTCCACGAGCTGCTTCCACAAACGGATCCTTGTCAAAACGCGCCTGTGGGCCAGGGGCTGCTTTTTAAAGCAGATTCCTTGAGAGCATCTACCTGGTCGGCAACTGGCGGAGACCAGGGTACAGGACTCAGAACAGAGGAGACACTTTCCTCGCCTCACAACAATTTCCTTTTACGAATACTACTTTGGAAATTATGTGAATATTAATCTCGGGGTAGTACGGGACTTACAGCATTACCTTCATTGAGTCTGACAGAGGTGTATGAAGCAGCTAAAAGGAGAATGACGTGGCTGGCAAAAATACTTGATAATTTGCCAGGGAGTAAGATCACATTATTACTTAGTCCAGAAGTCCATCTGTCCCAATGACTGCAGAGTTTCTCCCAATGACTTTGGTCTCCAAAGGACAGCCCCCTGTGTGCCCGCTGCCCCAGAAGCCAGGTAACCTTTCTGGCCAATGTCGGGTAGGAGAGCCCCTAACCACCTACAAAGTTAGAAACCTTATTTCTGCTCTAATAGCTGTAACAAAGCTATTACACACTTCATATGAAGGCAGCGCATTTCTCCTTGACTGCGTTAGTAGCATCACCATACTCATTGCCTTGACACAGAAATATTTTGTATGAAAGTAATTAGGCAATTTTGTAATTAAACTCAAGAGGGAACCAGCTGCCGTATGGGTAATTTTTCTATGTCAGGTTTTGTATAGTGAAGCAGAATCCTAATAACTACAATAACAATCTCCTGGCTTACTACATTTTCCTTTTTTATCCAGATGGAAGACATTAATGCTTTTGGAGGTTACACTAGAGAGGCCAGTTAATGTAAGGTTGAGTTCTCTCTCTTGTTGATCTCTATAAACATATTTATTAAGATGCATGCTATCTAGCAGGAACAAACTCCATTCTTAAAAATAAGAACAGACAAAGAGAAAGGGCCGGACTTGGGATTAGTTTGGAATACAACAAACAAATATTTGCAGAAATAATGGGATATTCTTATCAAGGTAAAAGTGTAAATGACTAGCAAATGTGCAGCCCTGGTTATTTTTTCAACTTCTAATTTCTCTGCTGGAGTATTTCAGTTATTTGCATTGGATGTAATTCAGAAGAGAGCGGGACATGTCAGGGTTGGAAGCTGGCACACTGCGTGCTGCGCCTGGGGACCCCAGCGCCTTATTTTTAAGTTTGTGTGTATATATATAAAACTGTGAGCACAAAACCCTTTTTTTTTTTTTTTTTTTTTTAGAAAAAGGAGAGGTAATGCCATGAAGCAAGCTATGAGATTTTAGTTAAGCTTTAAATTTGCCTTGCTTTGAAGTTCTGCAATGATTTTGAATGATACTTCTTACACATCCATCATAGGTTGAGCACACTGCTTTTTGTAACTGTTTTGCCTGTCTATTACAATGTTACTTTTATTGTCTCATTAAAGAGAGTCTCTTTTAAAAGTATTTTAAATTTGGAGCTTTCTTACTGAGTAAGCTTGTATTGTTAAAAATTATGCAGCAAGCTACTTGACACACCTACTTAAAGGAAAATCAATTCTGCTTTTTTAGTGCTGTTCTTTTACTTTCGATTTCAGTTGATGTTTCTGCAGCAAGCAGCCCTTTTGATTTGTTTAATAGTGGACTTGAGCAGAATACGTTTTTCCTTTTAGCCCAGATTTTGAATCCTTTGTGGGTGGGATGAAGAAACATTAGCAAGCAGAACCAGGTTCCAAAATTAGTCCGACAAACTGAAGAACTGAGAAGGTCTGATACTATTCAGTTAGGGCAGATACTATTCAGTAAAAGGCTGTATATTCAATGTCAGTTATACCGGTTTGTCCAAGAAGAAGAATTTCCACATGGAGACACTTACCAGACATTTCATTTTTAAGAAGCTGGACAAAGACCATCTTTGTTCTTTAAAACCTGCTGGTTATTGCTTGTGTTACATTTAAACCTTAGCAATTCTTTTTTCTTTTTCCATTTATTTTTTCTTTTTCTTTTTCTTTTTATTCTTTTTCTTTTCCTTTTTAATTTTTATTATTTTATTATTTTTTATTAATATTAAACTCCAGTACTGATGTGGGCATATATTCCAGCCTTGAAAGCACAGCCTTGAAGTGAAGTGAAAGTGAAGTGTTTTCACTGAAGTGAAAACAAATGGAAGAAATCAAACAATAAGCTGTTTAGCATGTTAGAAATGTTTAGGAAAATCGGTCCCTGACCTTCATGACTACCTTTAGAGTATGTGCTCAAGAATGTAATCCAAATCAGTCTTAAAAGAGGAGCTTTAGTCCTCTTCAGTTCCTAAAACACTGCCGCCTCTGCTTTGCCCGTGTGTGTCAGGGGCATCCTAAATCAAGTAATCACTCAAAACTAAAAGCTAGTGGTGTAGTGCTTTCCATGCTTATGGAAATAAACATTTTTCGATGTTTTAGTCCTTAAAAAATAAATAATGAGAGCTGTGCAGTTCCCCTAGGGACTAGGGACACGAGTCAGTAGGTAAAGCCACATGACTGAAATATGTCCCAGGGACCTCACCCAGTATCTGCACTAATAGCACTGACCAGGTACATCTAACGATCTAAGTGGGGCCCACTGGATAGTCCCAAAGCTTTCTTATTCCTTCTTCCAAGAGCTGAGCCTCTTGGATTCTGCCCCCACCACTGCCTTGTAATGGGTAGGAGGGCTTGCTCAGAGACAAACATCTCCTTTCACTTTCTCTCTCCACCTGTCTGAACCAACGTAGCCTGGTCCTTTCCATCTATCAGAAAGTAAGAGACTGAGTGACAAGAGACAAATCCCAAGTGCTGACTGTCCTCACACTGTGCACATCCTTTAGCCTGCTCTCTTCTGTACCTATTTTATGGAATGCATGGGGCATTCCTGTTGTAAGTCATATCAAGGTCCAGAATGTGAGACAATCTGTGAGTGATGTCCCAGGGTGGCCTTGTCCCATCTTACGTATACCTCCAGGGCTGCCAAGCTGTCAGAAGTCAGTCCTTCAGTGTTGAGAATAATGGGAGAAATACCTAGATGCCTAGACTAATGGAAAAAGATGAGACAGTGTAACAGTTTTGGACCTCCAATCTCTTCTGCAGAATTGTGACTTTGCCTTTTATGACCCAGAACATCAAACTGGTCACCAATTGCTTTTTATTTGAATGTGCTCAGCATGACAAGACACTGCAAACATGTCTAATGCATCTGAAGGGGAGCTGTGGCTCACTGCCCCGTCTGTTCTCTTACCAAAGCTCACTGCATGTGTGAAATAAATAGAAAGGAGTCGCACAGAAAGGGAAAGGTCAAACCACAGCAAACAGCTAAGCAGACTTCGGTGGATTATAACTACTGGCATAGTTTTCCTCTGATGGAAAATATACTGCCTTCCAGAAACTGGGTCTCCTTGGGTTAGGGAGCAATAGATAGCAGCTATGCAGAAGGTTATGAGACCTCAGACATCATAGAATCACAGACTATCTCGAGTTGAAAGGGACCTACAAGGATCATTGGGACCAATTCCTGGCTCCATGCAGGGCCACCCGAAAATCAAACTATACATCTGGGAGCGTTGTCCAAATGCTTCTTGAACTCCTTCAGGCTTGGTGCCCTGACCACTTTTCTGGGGAGCTTGTCCCAGTGCCCAACCACCCTCTAGGTGCAGAACCTTTTCCTAACACCCAGCCTGACCCTCTGCTGTCCCAGCTCCATGCCGTTCCCTCAGGTCCTGTCGCTGTCCCCAGAGAGCAGAGCTCAGCGCCTGCCCCTCCGCTCCCCTCGTGAAGGAGCTGCAGGCCGCCATGAGGCCTCCCATCAGCCTCTGGGCTGAACAAACCAAGGGACCTCAGCTGCTCCTCCTATGTCTTGCCCTCTACACCCTTCACCATCTTTGTTGTTCTCCTTTGGTCACTCTTGTAGTTTTATGTCCTTCTTATGCTGTGGTGCCCAAAACTGCACTCAGTACTTGAGGCAAGGCAGTCACTTCCCTTGACCGGCTGGCTGTACTGTGCTTGATGGGCTGTGTTTCTTCCCAGTTACTTAGCAGATGCAGTGTAAGACCAGAAGCATTGAGGACCATTGGAGTTATGGGATGTTGCTGCTTCAGAGCATGGGAAGTACAGAGCAGGATCAGAGATTCTCTGAGTCAGAATAGTGATGGGTTTGTGCAGGAGAGGCAGGAGAAGACAGAAGCAGGATGCTTTTCATTTATCTGTCCCAGCGGGCCTTGCAGTTCACTGGCACAAGGTCCATACAATAGCCTGAAGAGACACCTCTTAAGAAGACCCCTGAAACTGCGGAAGGCTTCAGTCTGCTGCACTGGTTCTGCTATTGTTCAACATTATGTCTCAGTAGTATGGGCTAACCCTTACGTCTTTCGCTTCAGTGAGGATACAGAAAAACTCTTTTCTTAGTCAAGTGGAGCATTGAGTAGACTGCTGATGTTTTGAATAATATTTCTACCAGGATATGAATTATATTATTTTTTGTTTACATTGAAATTTGCTCGGAACAGGCTCTTCCTCCCTCTCAGGACAGCAGGGAGAGCAGAAAGGAAGAGAACACCTAGGCTGGGTCTTTGGTGACAGCAGACAGACAGATCTCCCACCAAAGTCTGAGGGACTGAGATGGCAGCCAGTTACATCCCACAGAGCAGAAAAAAAGCCATTGCGCCTCAGCTCCAGGAATAATCCTGCATCACTGTTGGGATGATAGTGTAAAAATGGAATAATACTTTCCTGATGCTAGGCCATCTACCTTCCACCAGACCTTCCACCAGCCTGGATGAAGAATCTATGAGTAGGGATAGGGTCTCAGGGTTTCCACCAACATTTATGGAGTCTAGATCAGAACTGTCTCAGCTTGGCTTAGATAGCAAAAGAGACCAAGTGAGGGAGAGCTTTTGCATGATTGTGGTGACTGATGAAAAGGGAGGGGAGGAGATGGTGGGGAATAGAAAACACTTCTCAGTCAGACCATGGAAGAATCTGTTTGTCCCCATGAGGCACAGGGAGGAAGAAGCTATGGTAGAAAAGCATTTCCCTTCAGGTAGCAGTAGCATTTCTCCACACCTCTTAATGATAGTATAGAGCCAAAGTAGGAAGGGAAGACAACACTAGGTTATTTCATGGTTGCATGCTATTATGAAATGCAAAGAGATGGGACTCGCCCTATTCCTCTTCAGGGAATACGCTGACGTTCTTGGTCAGAAGCTATATGCTATCTCAAGACAGCACAGCAGCAGACACAGCTGTTAACCCTTCTCTTCCCCCTTCCACTCTCAAATGTGATGTCAAGATTTGGGAAAAGAGGTCAATTTAAATCACAGGCTGGATGTTCTCCTTTGCACCAGGAGATTTGAGTGTCTGGCAGTAGGAAAATTTCACACACAGAGACACATGAAGTACCTGGTTGTAGTAAATAGTTAAAAATCCTGTATCTGGGCAGGAAGGAAGCAGCCTTGGCTACTGCAATCTAGGCCAAATGAAACTTTTTTCAGGGAGGGGAAATTGTTGATCTTTTGAGATTGGCTGAGCATATGTAACAGAGAAAGGTATTTCCGCAGTACTCAGAGTCCAGATCTGCTAGATTCTGCTAGATGCTGTACAAACAGAGCAAAAAGACTATTCCTGCTGTTAAGAGAGACTAGCGAGTGTGTGTGAAGCCTGTTACAAAGAATGCAACAGTGCTTGTAGCCTTCTGGAGGCTTTTGAATCAGCCTTTGAAATATAAAGCTTTGTAATTTGAATGTTTCAGCTTAAAGACAAAAAAAAAAAAAAAAAAAAAAAATGTTAAGGAAAGAAAAAAAATCAAAGGAAAGGGCCATGTATGAGAAGCTGTTGAAGCAGTGAGCTTCAGAGATAAAGTTGATCCACAGAACAGCACCAGACTGACTCAGGGAGCAACAGGGTCCTAAAAATTAGGCTAATAATATTCCTAAGCAGGCAACAAATGGAGCACAAGAGCTTGTACTATTACGCATACAAAATCATACGGTGTTTGGCTCAGGGTCATGCTGAATGTCCTTGCTAACACAGTACAACTTCCCTGTCATTTACCTTCTAAAGCCTGGACAAAATCAAGTGTTAATGTACTGCCCACCTTCACCTGCAACGCCTTAAGAGGAATGTAAAGCTTACTATTGTGGTTCTTCCTTTTTTTGCTAAATTTGTAGGAAATAGGGTGCATATGTAATTTTAATTCAGCTGCTCTATTTCATAATAAATATTTCTAGTAAGGGTCTTTTACAATGAGTTTCTCAGAATACCGTGTTTTTCTAAAAGCCAGGTTTTCAGATCATCCCTGGATCCCAGCTCATGCTGTCAGGTTCTGTGACCTGCAACATTCTCACAGAATGCTGGAATCCTGAGAGAAGCAGCGAAAATTACTTGCAGCAGAGAGCTGCAGAGAAATTTACTTTTCTTCCTGGGCCCCTTGAGAAAATGCCAGAGAGTTTCTGCAACTGAGAAAACTAACAAAAATTGCTGGACTAGAAAGCAGAACTGGAGGAAAGGTCTTGGAGAGCACACAGCAGGATTTTCAGTCTTTTTTATTTGTCACATCTCAAGATTCTCACTGAAAATTTCATCACACACATTCATAGACATACATTTGCCTCTTTTCATCCCTTTACACTGTTAAATGCAACCTTAAGAAAACTTTTAGAGCTGTGGAGAGTATCTAGCTGAAGGGCCATGGAGCAGTAAATCATATAGACAAAGGAAAGCAGCTGAATACTAGCAGGCAGGCAGCATTTGTGTGGACACGAGTAACCTTTTGGCATGCAGGAGTGGGCTTTTGTGTCTGTGTCTATATACCTATGAACACGTGTCTTGTGAGAGTCTGTAGCCTCTGAGAGCTCTGGTTTATTTATGTTTTAGTTCCTTGCTCTCTTTCTCAGCTAAGCACATTTTTACTCTAGAGAGATCACTTTTTCCCAGCAGGTCATCTTTATCCTCACTGCTTTTTCATTAGCAAAAAGCAAGAGCCTGCGGCTTGTGCACTGGGTGTAGACACAGGGGAGGGTAGTGATACTATCGCCAAAGTGCAGTTCAGAGCTGCAAAGAGCAGGAGCCCACAGTTGGTGAGGAGGCAGGTGCCTCCACAGCGTGGCTGAGATCCCCAGTGTTATCTGACAAGGTCATAAGCACCTATGAAGAACAGATAAGGTAGGCTACAAACACAGATTCTCTCTTCACACAAGTGCTGTTTAGACAGTGACAACAAAAATTACAGAAAATGTATGCACGGCACCAAGACAAACATCTTCAATTTTTAGTAGTTGCTTGTGAATAGCAGTTTATCCGAAGCATCCCAAGCCATGCACATTTAACTAGGTATGAGTGTTTATGTGAGAAAGAAAAGCAACATATTGCACAGCAGCTGTTTCATCTTCTTATAGCCATTTAAGTGTGTATCTTGATTCGAAAGTCATGTTACTTTGAATCCCAGACTACACCTTTCACAATAAGTTCTTCCCCAGATTTCAGTATGGGCCACAGAAGCTCTACTTTCTTCCAGAGTTCAAAGTCTTTCCTGTCCACATGCTCTACGCATTGAGGAAGGATTTCCTCTGCATGCCAGACAGCTTTAACTGGTGACTCCTGAAGAAGCATCAGACAATAAACTTTGCAGCACTGCAGTGCGAACTGTTTTTGAACGTCGTTTTCCAGAGTAATGCAAGCTTGCTGAAAATCAAGTGAGAGCAGTTGTGAAAGCTTTATAGTGTTCCTTTGATTAGCATACATTGCCTCCCTCTATTCTCATTCTGTGCAGATGCCCTGCACAATCTAAGTATAGAAGAATTTTGTTTGTGAAAGCTGGTACTGTTCAAGTGGGACAGGTAGGGGTCCCAGGGTCACCGTAAAGGATCTTTTATTTACTAAGTCCTGGATGTTGGAACATTCCAGCAACCAGAAGCTGCCTGTGTTTCCTCATATTCAGCAGAGTTCTGCAAAGACCTTGACAAGGCTTAGGTTTTGAAAAGTCTCAGCAAGCTGCAAAAGGAGGAAGCTGCTCTCTGGAAGCTTCCTATGTACATATCTCCTAGAAAAAAAACACTAGACTATAGTCCATTTGTATAGCAAGGGGTCTAGGAGCACACCAACAGCTTCTGCAAGCTTTCCCTTGCATCCCCAAGAGAACACTGCTTGTGTTCAGGGTCCGCTCTGATACAGCACACTGCGAAAACAAGGCTGGCAGAAAGAGTGATGTAAGAAGTTATGAGAAGCTTCAGCTAGGGTCTCTATCCGCATGGCCTCTGCCCCTCAGCCCAGTGGTTGTTTCAAGCTCGGTGTTGGCTGGGTGCTCGCCTGAGCTATCACGTATGGATGCCTGTGTCCAGCCTTGTACCGTTTCTTCTGACACACGGACTGAATTCTCAGCTCATCTTTGACTTGTCCCATCACCGCGGGCTTGCCTGGTGATCGCTACTCTGTGGCTGACCCTGATCACCATCACCAGCCCTGTTCTGCTCACCTGGTAGGACTGCACCCTTGTTAGGGAGGGCACCACCCTGCCTCTCCCGACATTCCTCACTGCTCCTGATGCAGTTTTGGGGAGGTTACATGTATCTCTCTGCATGCCTGTGGGAATATATGGGAGTATACAGACTAGAAGACCCTCTCAACAAGTGGAAAATAACTCCAAGCAAAAGAGAGACCTGTCCTGTTTTGTACCAAACTGTGCAGACATAACCAGTAAACTGAATCTTTGCCCCTGTTTCTGTGCTGTATCGTTACTTACCTTAGTAATTTTTTTGTAAAAATCTGAGTAACGTTGGCAATAGGCATTTCTTAAGAGTTCCATTACAATTGGCATCAGCTCCTAGAAACAAAAGACAGCACAAAGCAGACTTAGCATGTGATGCCAGCAGCACAGCCTCTGAGTGCTAGAAAATTGTGTTTCTAAGATCATGTCAATCAGCAATGGAGAAACTTCCAGTTTCAAGCTTTGGAGGAAGGTCCTGTAAAAGCAATATGCATCTGGGAAATGTCTTCTGCACTTGCTTATGTGCCTCAGCCAGCCGCACAATTCAGACATGTGGCATATGTCTGTGGGCCACAGAAGGGTTGCTGAAGATCAACTTTCCATTCCCCCATCCCTCTCAGCTCATGACTTATCTCCACTGTCATCACCTGTACACTTTAACAGTGTCCCTAGCAGAAATTAAGCTCTAAATGAATGGCAGGCACAGATAGCCCCGTTATCCCACTGCCTGGTCCCAGTTACACGGAGACAATTAGTACTTGTTTGTAGCTGGCAAATTCCTGAGATTTGTAAGCGTAATTCGAAGATGAAATGTCAAGGATGTTGAATATGTCATTTTTTCTCTTCTCTATATCTTTCTCACAGGCATCAAACAGCTTCTACAATAGAAAGACAACAGTTGATCAGAGCAGCAATCACAGCAAAACAGAAAGCATGGTATGAGAAGCATGGGCTGAAAACACATCAGCATTAGAGTAAATTGCAGGGTACCTAACTGACTGAAATATGTCTTTAATACTTGGGAAATAAAGTGTCAATGAGCTGTCTGCATGTCTAATGTCTGCATGCCCATTCTTCAGCATCTGTGGGGCCCTGCCATTGCAATCAATGGTAGTAATGGTTTCTTCTCAGTTTTGCCCTTTAAGGTTTACCATTTTCCTTTAGATCACCTCAAAATCAGAACAAAGAGTCAAACATCAGAATGGGATGTTGTATCTACTAGTTAAAGCATTATCCATAAGAAAAATAGACCCTTTTCCCACTTGTCCTACATATGGGTGAGAAATGGGACTAGGATTTGAACGTGCCCTTTTGAAAGGCAGGAGGAAGCAGGTCTCTGTCAGTTTGCTCTCTACATCATTACAGGGGCCCTGCTGGACTAACTTACTACCCAATCCTGTCTGGTACAGAAGTACTAACTACTCAAAGCCTGCTGTACTGGTGATAGCACATCAATTTGATAAGATTCAGATTGATAAAACGGACATGAACAAACCTTAATTATGCTTCTGCCATTTTTATATGTCATATTGGTTGAGGATGTCCTGCATTTTTCCCATTCACGTAGCCTAACCATCTCATACAATTCCAGCACAGCAGACAAGCGTGAAGGGTCATTCATGTTCTCTGATTGCTTGTGCATGCTCATCATTTTAGACAAGAGCTCGTGGTTTCTAGAGCAAGAAGGATATTCAGAAAGTTAACCAAGACAAGATTAAAAAATGAATAAGCATAACTATTTTTATTAATCTATTTCAGGAATGTCATATTTTCTACAATGCAATTCCCAGGTATGCCATACTAGCTGGTAAGCAGCTTTTGTGTGGGAAATAGTACTTTCATGTCTCAATTTTGCATGGTCACAGTGGAATGTGATCAAAGAGCAGTATTTGGACTATGTCTTTGTAGGGTGATTCTTTTTATTAACACGTTCACCCTGGGAATGTCTCCTTCCCTTTCTAGAACAACCCAATCCATCTTCCAGGAATCAGTTATAAAGAGATGCTGACAGGCCAAAAGTCTGGGGAGAAGGTGCCTAGGCTGCCTGCTCAGAAAAAAAGAGCCTCTAAGGACTGGAGAAAGCAAGAAGTGTGTGGCTTTTCAGTGTAGAAACACAGGCTGCATCAGAAATCTGAATATATACATTACTGTGCTTCTAGTCGTTTGACCTTCTCTTTCATCCTCTGATATTCTTCATTCTCCTCAAGCTCTTTTTGGGTGACCCTTCCAGGAAACGCTCTGAAACAGATTTATTTCATGAGATCTCTTCATTTGTGTTTGGATATTGGATAACAGTGGACTTGCCCCTGTGGAATCACCAAAATTTCAGCAAAAATACTGTGAAGTGGGAGGGCGTAGAGCACCCAGGAAGGATTCCACGTAACCAGCTTAACAACCTCCCCGTGGAAGCCCCCACCTAGGAGTTATACTCAAAGCAAGGGCAGAGCTATCTACAGCAGAAGAAAGAGAGGTGGAGTTGTGAGGATCAGAGCAGAGACAAGAGAAAGAAAATGGGCTTGGAAAAAAAAAAAAATAAAATAAAATAAAAAATTCTTCTCCACTGGTTAGTATTTTCACTCATATTTTCTCTCGTTTTCTTCATTTTTAATATCAAAACATTATCACCAAACATCCCAAACTCTTCAGAGTTTCTGTCCTCCTGGATTCCTTTCTCCACCGATATCTGGATAATTGCAGTCTCTCTCCAGTGGGTGAAATTCTCCCATCTCCAATGCCTATTCTTTAGGTGATACTGCTAGAGCTTAAAAAAGCCCTTTCTACACGATGACCTAGATACTTCATCTATTGCATACTCACACCAGAGAAGTGTTTTGTTTTGTTTTGCTTTTTCCTTATAATTCACCATTTTTTTAGAGGTTATGTTTCCTTCTGTATTTAGATCCCAGAGCAAATACATTCAGTTCTAATTAAAAGGACACCTCTCATCCCATGTTTCTTTCTGCTCCTTTCAGAGTAAGGTATGCCATCTTGTATTAATATTTTGATCTTGTGAATTATCCCATCAAGTCTCTATGCTGTCAATTAAATTACCTTCATTACTGCACACAGAAATGTCATGTTCAGAGACTGTCTAAATTTGGAGATGGTAAATGTAGTACGTTTATTGAAGGAAATTGACTGGCTCTAGGTGAAAGGAGGATACTGAGAAGAGCAAATTCAGAAAATCGTGGCACTTACTCCTGAGAGCTCCCTTGTTGCTGGTTGTAAGGAAGGTCAGGTTTCCTGGTCTCCTGCATCATGGAATGATGTACAGTACTCTGCCTAGAAATGGAAGAAGCAATCTATGTTAAACAAACAGACCTGGGAATAAACAAAGAGTGAGGACCTGAATGTGAGAGGTGTGATCTGGATCTATATTGGTTTCCTGACAGCCTTCCACAGTTAAGCAAACTAACTCACTTGGTCACACAAGTGACTAAGCTTGGTCATTATTTGAGTCTAGGTCCAGGATCTAGGAACTGTTGCCTTACATCATCAACCCAAGTCTCAAACTTGAGTCACTTCTGAAGAAAGCTCTATGGTTTCAGAAAGTTTGAGTGTTTCTCCTGCTTGCCTGTTCTCATTATCAGGCTATCCATAACTGATCATCTGCAAATTCTTAATGACTGCAAATTCTACTCCAAACAAGATCAGAAACTTTAAAATACTACAACTTGTCCTCACTGAAATCCCAATAGGAAAGCCTCTTCTCCACAAAGCTGAGTATAGTTTAGGAAGGGTTTGGAAATCCAGCTATACTATTTGAAGTTTATTCACTCCTGGCCTTAGTTACTGTGAATTATCTATTTTTTTTATTATTTTTTTTTTTCCCAAAAATGTGATTAATTAGGCTACTATTTCTTTTCCTTTACTCCTGATCAACAACTTCCCTCCTTCCTCCCCATATCCCAGCTACCATGCATTGATGCATGCCACAAGATGACTTAGAATCATAGAATCTTAGAATATCCTGAGTTGGAAGGGACCCGAAAGGATCATTGAGTCCAACTCCTGGCACCACACAGGTCCACCCCAAAATTCAGACCATGTGACTAAGAGCACAGTCCAAATGCTGCTTAAAGTCCGACATGCTCGGTGCTGTGACTACGTCCCTGGGGATGAGTTCTCCCCTCAGCCTCCTCTTCTCCAGGCTGAACAGGCCCAGTGGCCTCAGCCACTCCTCATATGTCCTCCCCTCTAGGCCCTTCACCGTCTTTGTAGCCTTTCTTTGGACTCTCTCCAACAGTTAAATGTCCTTTTTGTACTGTGGTGCCCAGAACTGCACACAGTACTCAAGGTGAGGCCGCACCAGCACAGAGTAGACTGGAACAATCGCTTCCCTCGACCGACTAGCAATGCCGTGCTTGATGCACACCAGGATATGATTGGCCCTCCTGGCTGCCAGGGCACACTGCTGGCTCATATTCAACCTGCTGTCAACCAGAACCCCCAGATCCCTCTGTGCAGGGCTGCTCTCCAGCATCTTGTCACCCAGTCTGTACGTATAGTCAGGGTTGCCCCGTCCCAGCTGCAGGACCTGGCACTTGCTTTCGTTAAACTTCATGTGGTTGGTGATTGCCCAGCTCTCCAATCTGTTCAGATCTCTCTGCAAGGCCTTTCCACACTCATCCAAGTCCACAACTCCTCCAAGTAGAGTGTCATTGGCAAATTTGCTCAAAACACCTTCTAGTCCTACATCCAAATCATTTTTATAAAGACATTGAAGAGGACTGGCCCTAAAATGCAGCCTTGAGGGACCGCACTAGTGACCATCCACTAGCCTGATGTGGCCCCATTTACCATAACCCTTTGAGCACTACCTGTCAGCCAATTGCTCACCCATCGTGTGATGTTTTTGTTTAGCAGTATGCTGGACATTTTGTCCAGTAGGATCCTATGGAAAACTGTGTCAAAAGCTTTACTGAAATCCAAAAAGATCATATCAGCTGGTTTCCCTTGATAACTGGATGGGTGATCTTATCATAAAAGGAAATCATATTTTTCAAACAGGACCTACCCCTTGTGAACTGCATTGTCCCCCAGGTGTGCTTCAGTAGCTTCAAGGATAATCTCCATAATTTTACCAGGCGCTGACGTGAGACTGACAGGCCTGTAGTTGCCAGGGTTCTCTTTCTTGCCCTTCTTGAAAATTGGTACAACCTTTGACAGCTTCCAGTCAACTGGGACCTCTCCAAATTCCCAAGACCATTGAAAAATAATTGAGAGAGGTCCCGCGATGATGTCAGCCAGCTCTCTAAGCACCCTGGGATGAATCCATCCGGACCCGTGGACTTTTATGGATCCAGGTGGAGCAGAAAATCCTGCGCACGTTCAGGGTCGGTTGGGAGTTTGTCATTCCCACCATCATGGTCCTCCAGCTCAGGGCACTCGGGGTCCCAAAGCCCATCATCGACATTGAAGACAGAGGCGAAGAAAGCATTAAACATCTCTGCTTTGCCTAGGTCCTTGTCTATGAGGTGACCATCCCCATCAAGTAGCAGACCTGTGTTTTCTCTGGTCCTCCTTTTTCTATTCACTTATTTAAAAAAGCCCTTTTTATTGTATCCCACAGACCTGGCCAGCTTCAACTCTAATTGGGCTTTGGCCACACGAATTTTCTCCCTATAAACATGAACAGCACCCCTGTATTCCTTCCTTGTCACCTGACCCTGCTTCCAGCAGCCATATACTTTCTTTTTATACCTAAGCTCCAGAAGAAGATCCCTGGTCAGCCAAGCTGGCCTTCTGCCCCACCTGTCTGACTTCCGATATTTTGGAATTGCCTGATCCTGTGCTTTTAGGAGGCAGTGCTTAAAGACTGACCAGCAATGATAGGTGCTGATGCCTTCAAAAGAAGTTTCCCAGGGGACCTTGTTAACTGTTTTCCTGAACAGCCTGAAGTCTGCTCTCCCCATATCCAGGGCTGAAGTTTTGGTGGCAGCTTTCCTCCTGTCACCAAAAATTTTAAACTCAGCCACTTTGTGGTCACTACGACCAAGACAGCCGCTAATTGCCAAGTCCCCCACCACAACCTCTATGTTCTCCCGCAACAGATCTAGGAGGGAACCATTCCTAGTTGGCTCCCTTAGAACCTGCACCAAGAAGTTAACACTGAGGTGCTTTAGGAACGTCCTGGGCCTGCTCATGTTGGACATGTGGCAATTCCAGTTGAAATCTGGCAAGTTGGATTCACCCATAAGGACATGGGCATTTGACCTTGATGTATTTATCCTCAAAGAATAATTCAACAGTGTCATCATCCTGGCTGGCAAATTAGGCCCTCTGTCCCTTTCAGAAGGGAGTCCCCCATGACA
>CM021765.1:42928849-42986565 GCA_011076525.1 Nettapus auritus
GGGATCTCATGCCTATCCATGAAAATGGAACCAAATAGGAGAACAAAAGTTTGGTCTGCTCTGCAGAACAGTTCTGATAGCCAAGCTTTCAGTACGTTTTAGTGACAGTTGCAGGAACACATATGATTTTTCCCCCGTATATATTCTTAAAATAAAGAATCATGGTACCTGTTGCACTTCTCCAGAAATTGTAGTCGAGCCTCAACATTGCCATACCAAACTCCTCTTTCGCTGTCCATTTGTCCATTGGGGAAGAAAGAAATGATAAGACACATTACAGTCAGTAAGAAAATGTCCATTAAAGACCTATGACATGCATAAGCTGAACTTCCTCCCTCCAGTTCCTGGTCAGATTTTAGGTTAAAAAAATCATAATAATAATAATTTAAAAAGCTATGGACCAAACCTTCTAAAGACCATGCTTTGCCAGGTAGGTGGTTTGTGATTTTCTGAGTATAAGGACAGGGCAGAGCTAGCACCACAAATAAGGTACTCTCAAAGTGTAAAAGCTGCATGCTATATGATGCAGATTAAACAGCTTCCGTAAGCTGGCTCTGGGTTCACAATAGAGCCCCCACATATGTTGGTGCCAAGTCAGAGCCACCCTTGTGTTTGGCTTGTTTGTAATCTCCTGTCCAACCTGTACTAACATACACCAGATGCAGCTGATCATCAGGGCCCTCATTGTTTTTAGGGCAGAGAAGTGACTGGTCTCCGTAGGGCATTAGTGCCAGCCACCAGCAGGTAAAGAACCTGCAGAATGACTGCCATGGTCCTACCTCCTTTGTAAGCCGGGCTCAGCAAGGACTTGGAAGCATGGAGAGCCCATACCAGTCCTGGGGAAAGCACTATTAGCTCAACATTTTTAGTGTATCTCAAGTTTAGGGAAATCATCTGGAGACAGTATCCCTAAAATAGAGGTGAACTTTCAGAAGGTTGCACACAGGACATTAATGATTCTTCTCTGGGAACTTCTACCACTCCTTGTCAGATCCCAGTGTTAGCCCTGTGCTTTCTTACATAGCAGACTCCTGCCAGACTGAGTACAGAAGGAAAACGTGTGACAAAAGTGATCTGCAGGTTAGGGAGGAACAGAGTTTGCAGAACTTCTGGAGGCATCAAGTGAGAAGGTTGGAAAGGTGAGCGAGCTACGGTGAGCAAGCATGCCACACAATTGTGGTAGGAGGGAGCGGGAACGGGTTACCAACAGTATCTACCAGCTCTCCACCCCCAGCTGAAGGTGGCCACTTGCATTAGATTTTTCAGGCTTAGCACAGTTATTCTTGTGCAGGCATGCTCAAAGGATTTGCGTGCAGATCCCTGTCAAGAAGGAGGCCTAGTGTTCTTGGGCATACCCAGGCCTTTCCTTGCCAGAAAAGGAATGTGGTCAATTCCTCAGCTGGGTCCCACAAAGTGGAGAGCCCCCTCAGAGCTACGAGGAAGGACTATGCCTTCCCTGGCTCCAGCGCCAAAGGCTGTAGAGTTGTGGCTTCTTCCTGTGTCCGCCTTGCTACATAAACACCAAGTATGTGGTTCCTAGACATCCCTGCACAAACCTGGCCAGTAATATTCCCAAGCAGCTGTCAGCAATGCCAGGGCCTGCCTTGGCCTGCGGGTCCTTAGCTTCTGCTACTGAAGGTGCAGTGGGGAGGCATCAAGGCATGGGATGTTGTTTGAGGGAATCAAACAACACTGTTTTGAATGAAGAAACCTAGGACACGTATGGGCGCCATGAAAACTTGTGCCCAAAACTGTACTGTCACAGGAAACCTTTTCTTGCTTGCTTGTTTGCTTTCCTTCCTTGTAGGGTTAATCATGCCTGTGTCCTAGCCCATGCATGTCACAGCTGGGCCTTGCAGGGGATGGCACTAGGCCAGGAAATAGCTGTGTTGTATTTTTCTTAGTGTCACTGCCAGCCTCAACAAGCTGGACTATGGTCTTAGGGTAGGTAATGGTCCTCATGGATCTGCTTTTATCTCTGGAAAGAGCCCTCAAGTTTCCCTTCCAGCCAAAGAGGTGACTATTGTCCTAACACCCCTTGCCATAGAAGCTGGGAATATGAAGGACAATGGTGGAACTGCAGGGGTCCATAACTCTGGACCACCAGAATGAGGATATAGAAAATATTTTCTGGTTGTGAGACTCACCCAAGTTCTTTTTCCACCTTCTCCAGCCTTTCCAACACATTGTGATATTCGGCCTCTGTCCTTGAAGTAGTGTTTCCAAAGGCTGATTTTTGCCATGAGACATTTAATATTCCTCTGAGGAAAAAAAAAAGAGGGGGGGGGGGGGGGGAATTCTTAAAATGAAGGAAAAAAAAGATCACGTACTCTAAAAAGGCACCTTATAAAAGCCAGACAGCCTCATGAGCAGATACTCCATGGCTACATCCATGCTAGTGAATAGAACAGAGCCAGGGTACAGGCTCCAGGGCACATGATGGCACAGCACATTCCTGGATGTAGTTTTGGCAGAAGTGAGCTAGCCCTGCCCCACATGCTGCCTAGTACAGTTCAGGGAACTGTACGGGCCAGGGTTTCCTAAAAACAGATGGAGGATTTGAGCAATCATTAGGGCTGGATGAAGTGGGCAGGGTAAAGGGAGACCTCCCAGTAAAGAAAGAAAACCCAGAACTATAGAGTGAAAACCCAGAACAACAAATGCAGGTGGCTGATTTGCCGAAATCAACTTTGTACCGTACATGTTGTTTTTGTTTTTAATAGAGAAGAACAAAGCAATATGTTCTCAAGGTGATTTTCATTTCTAACCCACTCTGTGCCCTGTTTCCCAATGAGAATCCCAAACACCAACTACTATTGCAAAGGCAATTCCAGATTCAGGTGCTCCTGCAGCTCAGATACAGGTAGAGCAGACAGCAAGCTCCTTCCCACAGCAAGGTAGCATCAGGGGAAGCCTATACATCACTTTATGCTAATCCACATCTACATGACCTCTGCAAGGGGCTGTCCCGCCCCTCTCTCCCAGGACTTCCCCATTCCTCTCCTGCTGAAATGGATTTTGGATTTGTTTACTTGAATGGCTTGGTTTTTAGCTATATCACTTGATTTCCAGCCTTTAACTGAGGACACTTTAAAAAAAATAAATAAATTTGAACTCGACATTTCAGTATATTCTATATACCCTATAATATATATTATATTATATATATAATATATTATATATAGAATTCTATTCTATATTCATATACATTTCAGTATAATCTGCATTTAAGTCGGCCTTTCCCCTCAAAACAAAGGAGTACAGATAGGGAGCCTCTGAAGTCTAGGATCTGTTACACTGTTTATACTGTTCTTTCCAAATTCTTTTCCTTTCACACGCATTTAAGGTCTGCCTTATCCTTTGGAGCTGAATTTGGTCATAGCAGACTGACTGACCCTGTGACTCCTCAGGGAAGCTCCACAGGACAGGAGGTGGGAAACAGAGCTGTTTGAAATATTTCAGTCAGGAAATGTTTGCAGTTCCCTTATTGCAAGCCCCCAGGTCTACTAGGTATTAGTTTGAACCTTTAGTATAAAGTGTAAGTTTAGCCAGAGACAACCCCTGTGCAACATACCTGTCAGCTCCTGAAGTTATCTCTCTAGGATAAGCATCCGTATTCTCTCCATACATCCCAATTTGGTTGTAGGAAGAAAAGCCAGGTCCATCCATGAGGTTACAGGAGGAGAAAATGTTTGCCCAGATGAATGGCAGCACTGTGCCCCTAGGAGAGCAGAGAGAAAATGCAAGTGTCAGGGACTTTCTTGCTTACAGACTGTGAGTTTCAGCCCCTCCTTTTACAAGAAATGGTACTCTTTCCCGTCACTGATGTCAGAATCTATTTCCTGCCAACAAAGAGAGGGTGGGACTGGCTTCACCCTGCAGTAGCAGCCAGAGCAGTTTCAGTTTCATCTCAGTCCGTTATATTTATTCCTCTGTAACCCCAGAGCTGTGCTTGTTTGTGCTGCTGTCAGACATGGCCAGCGATTCAGTCTTTGTCATTGCTATAGATTTTGGCACGTCCTACAGCGGGTACTGTTTTTCCCTCGCTTCAGGTACAGACCAAATCCGCCAGGTGTTCTGGGGAATGGAGCATGGTCTCAAGACCCCAAAGACGCCCACATGCATCTTGTTTGACCAGAAGCAGGAGTTCAGGAAATTTGGCTATGATGCTGTGATGAAGTACAAGAGCCTGCCCTCCAGCGAATCTGACAAGTGGTACTTCTTCCAGAACTTCAAGATGATGCTGTACAACAGGGTATGTAGAGTGGTTACTGCTAATGCAAGTCAGAGCTATTTGTGCGAGGGATGTGGGTTAAAGGAACTGGTGAAGGGGACAGAGTAATCTAGCTGGCCAAGATGAATGAACAGAAGTCAAAGTGCATTTTGATAAACAGAAGAAATGATTTACATTCTTAATTAGCTGAGGGCTTCACGAGACTGTAGACCCAGTTGAAGCCAAATACTTGTTCATAACAAAAAACTGCCCTGCTGATAACCTTTTTCTGCTTTTTGCCTATTGAGATTAACTTTTTCTAAGTGTCACCATCTATTTTTATTAGTTCACTTTGGCTCTGTGCTTTTCATTTTACTTTGTATGCCCTCAACATCAGTGTTTCTCCGCTGTGTTTTCACAAGGTCTTTCTTACTACTTGCTACTAGCCCAGAGCACAGAGTCAGCCCCAGATAAAGTCCCTTGTCTGCTCCCTAGCATCCTCCAGTGCTAAGCAATGAGTGCTGATCCAGATATGGGGGAGGTGGGAGGCCGCTGTGAGGACCTCCCTCCACAGGAAAGTTGTGAACAATGTGGTCTGACATAGTGTCAACCATGGAATGACAGGGTTTCACTCACTTTTGGGGCAGAAAGATTTTAGTTCAAGCCCATTTCTCTGCACCCGCGGAGCAAATGGTTAATGGAAATTTCATTAGAAAGAGACAAGAGAGGGAAACAACAGTTCCCAGACACCTACTTTGTTATTTCTGAATCTCCACACGAAGAGCCCATGGAGCAAATGCGTCACCTTCTGTTGACCAAGCCAGGAACAGTGACAGGAAGTGAGTTTATAAGTAAAAATGAACATGGGTTGCTTTTCCTTCCAGTGGCTGCATAGTGGCTTTTCTGTGCCTTCCTTTAACCTAGCACTGCCAAGTCCACCATTAAACCATGCCCCTAAGCTCTACATCTACACGTTTTTTGAAGACCTCTAGAGGTGGTAACACAGCTACTTCCCTAGGCAGCCTGCTTCAGCCATCTTTGATGGCTCCCGAAGCAAAACAAAGAGAAACGTGTAGTGAAGGCTGGCTCACAAAACTTCTTTGGATGCAGGCAACAATTTCCACATTTCTAGACAGAGCGGGGAAGCAGGAACTGATGGAGGGAGTTTGGGGCTCATGGAAGCGACTGAAAAAGTGTCAGAGCAGCCATCTGCCTCAGGTTTCACATATATCCAAGCAGACACATAGTCCCATAAACCAAAAGGACATATTACAGATAAACCGTATCAGAACAGAGGGATATTTGTCTGTGTATTTTTCCAGTATATATTTTGTTAACTACATACACAAAAGTATAGGAGTAACCTGAATTCTCTGTACATATGCCTGGGAAATACAGGATGATGTCACATAGAAAGTACAATTCTCCCCACTACTGTTTAGGAGGATCTATAGGATCTTTGTAAAATTTGGAACATGACAAACAGTCGACTTACCAACCACACCTATTTCACCTATTGAAACATTATAGGCAAGCAGCTTGGTAGCTGACCTGTGTCAATTAGACTTCAGTTAGCCACATAATGAAGCCATTTGGGGGAATTTACTGAAATTTGGAGATAGGACCTCATTCTATAGCATGTTCTGTGCAGTGCTCAGTGTAAAGAGGACAGGACTGTTACTGAGACTTCCATGTTTAACCCTGAGACATTTTCACTGTTTCCTCTCAATTGTAGAAAGTCACTTCTGACATGGAGATGGAAGCAAGCAATGGAAAGACACTTCCTGCCCTCAAGGTCTTTGCTGAAAGCCTACGCTTCATGAAGGAACATGCCCTGAACACTGTCCAAGAGGCCTCTTTCCACACTGTCTGTGACCCCCAGGAGATCACCTGGGTCATTACTGTCCCGGCCATATGGAGTGCAGCTGCCAGGCAGTTCATGCGGCTGGCAGCAAAGGAGGTAAAAGCAGTGGTTATCCCACTTCCTCAGATTATCTTCTCAGATTTCTTTACCCATAAAGGAAGAGGAATTTTTCATTTTTTAAGCAACCTGCATTTCAAATTTCTATCCATCAGGGAGATGAATCTCCCATTATGTGTGCAAGGGGATGTCCTGAGCTGGAAGTAACACCTGCTCTGCCCCTTCCCCTGCCACAGTCTAGAAATGAGCCCACAGAGATCAGTGGGGCAAGAAGCATTATTCCAGTGAGGGTGAGAACAGCATCACTAGCAGATGGTGTTCATGCAGCAGTGACCTTGCCACCTTTCCAGACCTGACACTTCTCTTGTGATTTTAGGCAGGACTCATCTCTGACATGCTTTCTGAGAAGCTGATTATTGCCCTGGAGCCAGAGGCTGCATCACTCTGGTGCAGACAGCTTCCACAAGAAGGGTTTATCGTAGAGGCCAGTGACAAGAAAAAGTTTGAAGACTCTCCCGGGATCCAGTATATTGTTGTTGACTGTGGAGGTAAAGTTTTCCCTGTTCAACAGGTACAATCTTTGCTGGGCGCTGAGCGTGGCTGTTTTGCTGCATCTAACAGAGGGCCCCAAAGGACTGCAGAGTGGTCCCAGAGCTTGAACTCCAGTACTGTGATTGCCATGAGGTTTTTATTTTTATTTCTCTCTTCATGAGATCCCATGGGCAGGCAGAAAAATGGGAAGAAAGGACAAGTCTTCTAAAGGCTTGATCCATGGCAAATGTAAGTCAATGAGTGTCTGCTGTCTTCCAGCACTTCAGGCCAGCCAGTCGCTGCACAAGCTGCAGCGCCCAGTGAACTGGCCGAAGGGATTAACTAGTAGGCCCGGTAGAGTAAATAATTAAGAATAGTTGATAGAGCGTCACTTAGTAATTTCTGTTGTTTCCTGTAGAAGTTTTTTAGAGTGACATGAATTTACTTCCAAGAGCACTCTGGTGATTGCGAACAACTCTGGTGATGTGCAGGAAACAAGCCAGAGCCTCCAGTTGTCATCAGTGATTACTGCAGCAGCCTTGAGAGACCAAACTTGTAAGCAGAAGTGCTTAAATTTAGGAAATCTAAAGGCATACAGGTAATAGAGAATGAGAGAGGATGTGAAAATGAAAGCAACAGAAAAGCACACTTGGGACCCAGGAGTTCAGAAAGCAAGACTATATTCAAGTAAGGATCTTATGTAATTCAGAGAGAACATCTAACTTCATTGGTCTGTGTGTATGTGTCTGTATAGGTGGCACAATAGACATCACAGTACATGAGCTCCAAGAAAACCATTATCTGAAGGAGTTACACAAGGCATCTGGAGGTGGATGGGGAGGCAACAGAGTGGATGACAACTTCAGTGCATTCCTCAGAGAAATATTTGACGATGGTGTATGGGATGAATATGTAAAGAACCACCCTACTGAATTACAACATATGATGTACAGCTTCGGTATACAGAAATGCTCTGCTAGCAGGGAGGCAGTCTACATACATTGCTACTACAACTTGACAAGAGTGGCTGAAAGCAGGAAGGAGATCTCTCAGTTCTTCAAAAAAGTCACAGGAGCTGTGTGGTGTGATGGGAATATCATGATTACATATGAGAAAATGAAGAGCTTTTTTGAATACAGTATCAAAAATATTGTTGGTACTTTGAGGGAAATCCTTGGCAAGCCTGAGATGGCCAAGGTACAGTACATTTTACTTGTGGGAGGTTTTTCAGCTAGCATCATCTTGAGGGATGCAATCCATCAGGCTTTTAGCAAGGAGTATCATATCCTTTGTCCCATGGAGGCCCAAGCTGCCGTTGCAAAAGGGGCTGTTTTATTTGGAGTCAATCCAAAAATAATTGCCTCAAGAATCAGTGCTCGGACATACGGCGTAGAAGTATACACAAATTTTGATGCTGCTATCCATGACTGTCGTAAACGATATGTCTCAAAAGGAGATGGGCATGTTTATTGTAAAGATATCTTCAAGAAATTGGTGGGAATTGAGGAGTCAGTTAATATAAATGAAGTTGCCGAATATATTTTCAGTCCAATAGAAACAGATCAGACATGTGCATGCTTTGCTTTCTACTCCACAGAAAAGCAGTGTGCTCAGTATATAGATGAGGAAGGGATGGAACTGCTTGGCTCATGCACAGTACCAATGCCAGACACAAGTCTGGGGAAGAACCGCAAACTGAGGCTGGATGTTAAATTTGGGCTTACTGAATTTAAAGCCACAGCTACAGACATTACTTCCAAACAAAGTCGGACAATTGTGATAGATTTTTTAGCTGTGTAAATGCTTGGTTATTAGAGAAGCAGGGACAACAAATTCAAGGGACAGCCTAAGTGATAGGTACAAATGTACCTATCTACAATGTAAAAGGCAAATGGACCATAAAGTTTATTATCCAGTCTTACCCTTAATTTGAAATCAGGTCTCTTTATCTGGAGTCCAGGTTTAATTCTGCCAGGGGTGACATGTAAATGGTTTTAGGTTTTCTTCAGAGCATCACTTAGAATATACATTATGTATAATTAAAGGGCTCTTGTCCCAGTCAAAGGTAGCATGTGAAGCAGTAATTCAGTGACATCTGGGAGCTAGTATCCAAAACCTGTGTGAGTGCTGTGTTTCCATTAAACCATTTGGTGGTTTTATCTCATTGACTGGGCAGATACTACTGCTAGATTGTAATATTATGGATATGAATAGTGCTTATGCAGTTGCCTGAGCCCTTCTGTCCAGCTGAAGATACTTGCTTTGTCACTGATTGGGCTTAATGTTTTCTATTTCCATAAAAGCTCATTTCTTTGTCTCCTGTCCACAGCACCTGTGAGCAGACTCAGCAAAATGTGGCCTGTGTGAGTCCAAATTTGTCCAAGAAAAGGATGTAATAATGAAGTGTGCTGGGTCTGTCTGGGATGCAGTTAACTTTCTTCATGACGCTAATGTTTGTGTTTGTAACTTTACCAAAATTCTAGAATGTGATTTTTGTTACTCAGCTCCTGTCACCTCTTACCAACTTACTACATCCAATTATACTTTACTTCGTGATCTGCTGCCTACTCGTATTGGAATGAACCTTACACTGGTGAAGAAATTACTCTTATATGAAGACTTGAAGTGGTTGATGAAACAAGTTCGAGAAATGGACAAAAGACACTGATTAATGTCCATCATGATATAGAAGAAATACACTGAGTGATGGAAAGAGTAAAGAAAGATGAACAGCACCATTGGTGGGACACTTTGGATGGTCACCAACTGCCACAGGAATCTTCTACAAGATGCTTCACCCTGTTGTTGTTTGGTTAATACTCACTGCATTATGCTTTATACTAACAATTAGTTTGTATGTTAAACTCTGGACTATGATGAAACATTTAGTATCCTTACATGAAATACATACACTCGATAATCCTCATCCTGAGAATATATGTGATATAAACAATGCATTTCAAATGTCGTGAAGGTTGAGTGACTATAGTCATGGGGTGGATTATACTTCCTTGAGCAGGAAGTCCTGCCTACACAACGACAGGTCCACTACCTAATCCTGCCTTGAAACTGTTATAGCATGTATGTGTGCTAAGGATATAGCTTCTCTGCCTAACACTGAACTGTCCCACTGTAAATACTCAGTCAGACACACCAAATTAAAAGTCAGCATTGGAGTCTTTGTTAGCTGCAGTGACTGTGTTAGAACCACTGTTATCCATCTACTTAATGCTTGTCAGCCATTAGAACAGGATTCAGAGAATTAATCTGTAAATATGTTATGCTTCATGCTGTATAAAAGCTGAACTAGTTTGAATACAATGCATGTGTTTTCACATTTACAATCTAAAAACACATTAAAAATACTCACAGCAGAAACCTGAGTAGATTTCTATAGAGTCAGATGATATTTTTCTGTAAAATACATAAGGGCTGTTCTGGGTGGCTAAAGTCCACATGGTTTGCACATTCCCTGTGCCATTATTGTTGTCCCTCTTGCTCACAGTCCGGCAGTGCATGTCCCCATACTAAACCTGCTTCGAGTCCGTCTGTGCCACTGCAGAGAGAAAAGGAGAATTTAAAACTGAGCACTCCGTATTTTTCTTGCCCTTTTGAATTTCTGCCTTCACCACTGCAAAGTACAACACAGCTCCACTCAAGTTCACAGTGCTCAGTGTAAGAGAGAACTGCCAGACACACCTGCAATACTAATGAAGGCAATGTGGAGGAGATTATAAGGTGCTCCTCTGTGCAGGACTATATTTTTTCATAGCATTTTTTGCTTCTTTAGATGTTTTAAATTTTTATTTTTTTAATTTTTTTTTTTTTAATTTTAGGGCCATGACATATCCATTAAGTTCAGGTTGGACATTAGGAGGAACCCAATGCATTGGGAGAGAATTAAACTCAACAGCTGCAGGTTTGTTGCTTCCTCTACAACCTGTCCTGCACCCAGGGCCTATTAACCAATGGTTCCACTGTTGTAGTAAAGGGGACTTACCAGAGTCCAGTGTTTTCCTGTTTCAGAGCCCTGCTAAGGGCTTTCACTGGAACAGTTTCACGAAGTTGAAAGTATTTGCAGTCCAATGTTTGCCTGTTTCGGAGAACCTCCAAGGATTTTCACTGAGACATTTTCAAAAAGTTGAATGTGTTTAATAAGGTGACAGATATAACAGATTATGAATTGCTGTTAATAAATACACTTACTGCAATAGCACTAATATATAACAGTAGTGCTAGCAAAATGGTATCCTGGGTATCCCTCACCACAGTGTGAAGGTGAAGAGCTTACCAAGAAGGCACCCCTGTCTTGGTGGAAAAGAAAGGGCACAGCCTCTTCTAGGTTTCCAGTTTCTTCTTTTCTCTCCCAGCTCTTCTTTTTGGTTTAGCATGTACTTCTTTAAGCTCATTATCATATTCAGAATTGTGAGCTTTAATATTCATTTTACACCTAACGAAGCAAAACTTGGGCACTGTGGCCCTCAAAATTCTGTTCTGCTGCCAAAAGAGGGCTGTCCTACCAGCACAAGACTCTTACTTTCAGCAACCTCTCATACCAAGGTTGAGGACCTCCATCCACAAAGGTTGTTTAAGAGATGAACAGGAGCAAGCTGCTCAATGCCCCTTGGCACAAGGTCGGTGCTTATCAGAGATGCTAACAAGTCTGACTGTTCTCCACATGCACAGGATAATCTTTCCCACACATCCAGGTCAGGGCTGGTAAGTGCTCTCTGCTTCTAGGCGTGGGTTGTGTGCAGCCAGCCAGTGAGCGGAAATATCAGTCCCTGCATGGCATCATATGCAGGGCAGTTATGGGCAGCCAGAAAGGGGACCATGGTCCAGATGTGGCTGTTGGGGCAAGGAGGGCAGCAGCACAACCCCAAGGATGCGCTTCGGTTCAGTTTTCTCTTTGGCTACTGACCCCCTTATGCCACTACACTCACAGTGTATTACTGGACATCAATGTTTACATTATGTGGGGAAATAATTCTCTTTACTTGTATTTCTAAATTCCTCAGATATGTGTTGGATTTATTGAGCTGGGGATTAACTGCTGTTGCATAATAACTAAGGTGGCTTATTGATCTTAAACATGAAACTTAACATAGCAGATGACCAACTTTAAAGGAGGATCAAATATGGACAGTTTCGCAGCACTCGTGGCCTGGCCATCAATGAGCTCTGCAGAGAGAGTCCCTGCTGCCAGAGCCTGAAGCAGCGGATGGCCAGAAGATGACACATGCATCTGCCCCCAGCCCCGTGTACCCTCATGGGCCATGGAGCCTGCCAGCCATCTGCTGTCTAAGTCAGATGGTTTCTCAGAAACTGAAAGGGAAGGAAGCCTGCTGTGCAGAACCGCCACCATCTCACTGTGCTGCGCTGCACTGCAACAGGAGGCAGGCCTGCTGCTTTGCTGGCAGGAGCAAGCTGGGCCACGAGCACCCACCCCACTCTCCACTCTCCTCCAAAGGCTCCGTGCTGTCCCCATTGGAACCCTTCCTTTCGGCTCTGTGGAGTAATTGCCTAAGGCGACTAGGAAAATTAAACTAATATTCACATTTTACAGAGAATGTACAGCACTGAAGAGGCTTTCGGGGTGGAGTGTAGCTGCAGAACCTAAGCATTCCCTAGGCCTCTAACCTTAGATGTTATCGCACTAGGGAACCTGATGTGCTGACTCTAAGAGGAACTGTATGGAGGGTGAAGTGGATTGGAGACACCACGGCCAGGCTCTGTGATAAGATGTAAACTCGAAGGTATATCAGAACCAATAAGCTGCTTATTTGCTACCCTGGGCCAACAGCCTGCCATGTTTTTGACAAAATGCTGTCCTTTTGGTGAACTTTGCTCATTATAATATCATTATAATACCAAAACACACCTCCATCCCAAAAGCTACCCTCTTCGAAGGTGCAACCACCCCACACTGAGCACATGCTCTGAATTTCTAGGAGCCTGTGCTTTAAACAAAAGTGAGAAAATTTAGCACCAATCATAACAGAGAGTCACTCAATTTCCACCTAAAAGATAGAAAATAATATAAATTGGCTTAAGAGAGAGGGGATGTTAGGGAAGACACCATTGTGACTTCTGGGATCAGTAAGCAGGCTGTCTCTCCCCTCCCCATGTGGAACCCTCCATTTTGGCTCCTGTGGCCCAGCATCCGCCACCCCCTGCGACTCTGTTCTTGCTAGCCCTTTGGCACCACTGCGGCAGTGTTGTGTTGTGCTCGGCTGGCCGGCATTCACAATTTCGTTCCTGCCTTCACCGAGGCAGCAGTGCCAGAAACACTGCGTCCCCATTCACCCCCCACCCCAGGCTCTCCTGAAATCTGGGACATTTTTCTGAGGATCTGGGGATGAGAAAGCAGAAGGCCATGTGGCTTTGTACCAGACCACTCCGGTTGGTGAAAAGGGAGAGGGAAGCAGGGGGGTGCTTGGTTCCAATGAAGTCCTTCTACACAAACATTTCCAGACCTGGTGCTGCTCTTGATGTGCTTCCCTCCTTGCCCTGCACCCTAATGCTGCAGCCCCAAGAGCAGCTCTGCTCTCCCTGCTGCAGGGAGGAAAGGCATGATTCCATGGGATCCCCCTTGAAATCGTGGCCTCCCCAGGCACAGCAGCCTGAATTTTTCACAGAATAGCTGCAGAGCGCCAGCATGCAGCACGCAGAGGCCAGTGCCTTGCAGTGAGGCAGGCAACACAGATGGGTTATGAGGTGGAGCTGGGGCAACCCTTCCCTTCTGCCCCACCGCTACAGATTTGTAAGGACTGCTGTGCATTGCTCTCACCTCTACCAGAGGTGAAGGAGTCCAGAAACATGCTACAAAGGCATTGGGGTTGGCATCTACCTTGCTGCTGTGTTAAGCACATGTACTTTCTGCATTGTAAATGCCGCCTCAGCAGAGGTGTCACACACCTCCACCAAGAGGTCCCTGTGTGGTTGCAACCACCCCTTTCCATCTCCCCAGGGGATCGGGCTGGCTTTGCTCACTGTGACACACTTTTCTCCCTCGTGCCCACTCCTTCCCTCCTCCAGACTATCCAAACAATAGGAGGTTTTGTCTCCGCTCAGCATCCAGCAGCGGCGATTCCTCAAGCCCCTAAGCCCTGTGTTGTGTGTGCGCCCTGGACTTAACCAGCACATTCCTGCCAGAGGTTAAGCCTGGGTGCCACGTGGATAATCTGAGCTTTGTTTGCCTCCTGCTCCTCCAAGTGACCATGACAATAACAGGCCCGTATGCACCGGCTGTTCTCTCCTGCCCCTTGTGTCTTCTGTCCATGGATGCTTTGTCATGACTACCCACACAATGGTATCATTCAGCACTGGTGGTGTCTTCCACCTGCCTGGTCCCAAAGCTGGCAGAAGTCAGAGTGTGAGCCCCAACAGACCAGAGGGCTGTGAGGAAAGCAGTGGCCATGGCATGAGAGCGGGGCTGGAGTGAGCCGCCAGAGCTGCAAAAGGCATCTTTGGAGTACAAGAACAAGAAGGGCTGGAAGCTGGGAAGGCAGGGCACCATGGTGTGCCAAGCACAGCAACACTTTCAGGAACAAAGCAGGAAATCAGTGATCAGGCAAGGATGGCGGCTGGGAAAGAGAAGCCAAGTGCTGGCCTTGGCAGGGGACAGAAGGGAAGGAAAATTTACCTTTTTCTTCCCCATTGAAAATTCCCTTTTTTCCTTTCTCTCCTAGACATCAGGCTCTTTGCTCTGGCACTGGACTCCAGGCCAGAGTGCTAGGCCTCCCTCCTCATGTGGTTGCTTTCTTTCCTGATTAAAAGTGATTAGGCAGCCCTAAAGCCTGCAGAAATGTGACCGATGGGGACAGAGACAAAGAGTCCATTCAAAATCACTTAAATCCCCAGGGCAGTATTTAGAGAGCCCTGAAGAGAGCCCTGGAGCAGAACCACCCCATCACTGCCTCCCTGTTCTCCCTTCTCCTTCTGTGCTCTACCTCACCAGCATCCCCTCCACCATGCCCTTCTCTGAAGCGGAGGTGCAGAGTGCCCGTGGTGCCTGGGAGAAGATGTATGTGGATGCTGAGGACAACGGGACAGCAGTGCTGGTCAGGTAAGGAAAGAGCCTACCCAGCTCTACTGGAGAGGGTTCAGCCAGGAACAGCAAGAAGGATGGAGCTGCCACCTAGAAGCACCTCTCAATGCATTTGATGCAGCCCTTGCCAGAAACATTTTGGTTTGCTGTGGTTTATGCCGCTTCAGGGAAGAAACAGCACAGAGGAGGGATCCATACAAAGAAAAGCAAAAGGAAAGGGAGGAGGGGGCTGGAAAAGGAGGAAGAGACTGGAATGGTTTCTTTACTGCACCCTACCAACCCACCAGTAAATAGTGATGTATTTAAGGTAAAGAAAATAAGGTATGGTATAAAATAGAACAGGACAAAATATGGGCCCTATTTCCCAATTTCCCTTTATCTCTGAACTACTTGAATGATTATTATTTTTTTTTTTTTCACATCTATATCCTCAGTATTTCTCTTGCAGTTCCCCTTCAGCCTTTCCAGTCTAGTTTCATTGTATTTTGTCCTTCCTGTGATCTTTCCTCTTTTAGTCCTCACCCTGTTTTCCTCTCATCTTCCATAAGACACACGTTTCTTCTATTCAGCTTTCACATACCCTCTCTCAGGTGGGACTTAACATCACCTCCATGTGCACTGGTCAGCCCAAATACTCTTTCTGTTTAGCACACCTTTACCATTTCCTTTGGTCTTACCTTTGTATATCACACCTTGTGCCTCAACAAATGTTATTCTTTGCTCTTTCCCTCTGTGGTCTACATACCCTGAGGACAGTTAGGGTCAGAAATGCAGTTATTAAATGTTAGTATCCAGTGTTTTGGCTCCTTAGGGTGTTTTACTGTAGAAGGTTTAGTGTCCTACAGACCCAGCCTGACCTCTAGAGAAGCTCTGGGCTCCCAGTACAAGAGAGACATGGACATACTGGGGAGAGCCCAACAGAGTACCACTGAGCTGATGAAGGGAGTGGAGCAACTGTCCTGTGAGGAGAGGCTAAGAGCTGGGTCCATTCTGCATGGGGAGACAAGGCTCAGGGGGTTTTATCGATGTCTATAGGTACCTGAAGGCAGGGTGCAAAGCGGATGGAGCCAGGCTCTTGTCAGCGGCAGGACAAGAGGTACTGGGCATAAAGTGGAACACAGGAGGTTCCCTCTGAACATCTGGAAGCACTTCTTTACTGTTGGGGTGACTGAGCACTGGCACAGGTTGCCCAGAGAGATTTTGGAGTCTCCCCTCTTGGAGATCATCATGTCCACCTGGACATGGTCCTAGGCAGCCTGCTCTGGGTGTCCCTGCTTGAGCAGGGGGCTTGGACTAAATAACCTCCAGAGTTCCCTTCCAACTTCAACCATTCTGTGATTCTGTGAAATGCAATCTGGAATTTGCTAATGCTGATGTAGGCAGATAACTGGTTTATCCAACAGAGTAACCTGTTTTCTTAAGAGCTTGACCGAAGTAACTGTAATTGAGATATAAAAGACAATTCCTTTATGAGAGGCAAAGAACTGTGTTACCTTTGAATAAATGAAATGAGCAGTACTGTGTACAGAAACAAAAACCAATCACAGGCAGAAGAAAACTCTGGGATGGACTCCATTGTTAACTAAGAAAAACAATGGTTAGGTTTCTTCTTGCAAATACCCATTAAGACCAAAGTGGAGACATCTGCTGTCCAGAACATCCCTGTGACTGTGCACAGTCACACTCACCCTGCCTGAATGCACTCCTATGATCCCTGTGGATTGTATCTCCACCTAACTCCAAAGAGATGTTTGCTTCAGAAGCAGTGGAGTAAATTCAGGAGAGGGCAGGCAGGCTTCCTCAGGCAGATAGTTTCTGGTGCCTCCTGGCGTTAGGATGTGGAGCCCCAGTTGCACATCCTTGTGAAGAACTAAGTGAAACTCAGGAGCAAAAATAAAGTTGGTCAAACTGCTATGAGTGACCCTCTCAGCAGAGCAGAGGCCAGCAGCAAGGGCAGTAGTTTCAAGAAGCAGCGAGCGAAGTGCCCTGGGGAGACACAAGGAGGGGTCAGGCTGCTGTGGGCATAGGGGTCATGCATAGCTGGGAAGGGCAAAGGAGAGCAAAGAAGTGCATGGGAAAGAAGAGTTTGTTCTAATAAAGGGAAGGAAAAAGGCCAACAAATACATAACACAAGGCCTGGCACATGAATTCGTGTCTGCATTGGTACCTCAGTCCACAAATTAGGCCCTCTCTCATTTCTCAACAGGATGTTTACTGAGCACCCAGATACCAAGTCCTACTTCACACACTTCAAAGGCATGGACTCCGCCGAAGAGATGAAACAGTCGGATCAGGTCAGGGGCCATGGCAAGAGGGTTTTCACCGCCATCAATGACATGGTGCAACACCTGGACAACACTGAAGCTTTTCATGGACTACTGAACCCACTCGGGCAGAAACATGCCACCCAGCTCAAGGTTGACCCCAAAAACTTCAGGGTGAGCCAGCATCCATCTTCTTGGGGGGGGGGGTATAGTAGTGGAAGAACGATGCCTTCCCCTTGGAGGGGAAGAGCTGAGGAAAGCAAGCTTTGTATAGGTAAACATGAATAGGCCTCAGAGACTGGAGACAGTGGAAGTTGAGATGGTCAGTGCAGGAAGATTGTAGGACTGAGATGTCTGGTATCTGTTGGGAAGAAGGCTGTGCAGCAGTTGATGTACAAGCAGGTCTGCGCTGGTGGGAGCTGCAGAGCTACCCATGAGTTGTAGCAGGTTTTCTCAGTGCAACAGGATTCCCACACACTTGTCATTTAATCACGAGACACAGAAAAGCAGCTTACACTGAACTTCAGTCCATTATGTCTATTTTTCTCTAATATCAGGAACTGAGCTTTTCCAGGACAACTGAAACACCTGTTATTGAGCAACATCAGCATTGCCATCACTAAACAAACACACATGTTACATCGAGGACCAAATGGCTTTCCCAAGTCCACCTGAAGTCACCAGCAGAGTGCATTTGGCTCTTCTTAAGACTTTAAGTGACTGTGTATATTGGTGCAGTCAACATTAATTAAGATGGGGTAGTTAAAAGTACAACAGTGACTGCAATTTGGGGTGAAATCTATAATGCATCTAATTTCCCACAACCTATATCCAGTTCTGCATGCTACATGCTCCTGAATTGCTTTTGTACCCCCTTTCCATTCTCCAAAAACACAACATAAAAATATGGTTTCTCGTGCCTCCATTTATTATGGAGGAAAGTTCACACTGTTTCTTCCTTTCTCCCTTTTTAGATCATTTGTGACATCATCTTGCAACTGATGGAGGAGAAATTTGGTGGAGACTGCAAAGCCTCTTTTGAGAAGGTGACCAATGAAATCTGCACTCACCTGAACAATGTCTACAAAGAAGCGGGTTGGTGAGGAGGTGCAACCTTTAGCCTCTTCAAACTTCTCACTAGCACTGATTCACTGCTTTTGGGCCTCCAGCCACAGTTGGCAGAACAAAAAAGTAAAAAAAGGCAAAAAATATATAAGATAGGTGTTAATGTCAATAATTTCTGTAGCAAACTGAGTTTCCACAGTTAAATGAAAACTGCAGATACATCAAAGCCAAACAAATCCTGACGTGCCTTGCAGCTGAGGTGCTCCAAGTGGGCTCCTCTGGCTACAGTCCTTGGAGACTACATTTTAAGACCAAGACTTGAAGCTTGCTTTTCCTGGGAGACTTGCTCCTTTCAGCAGCAACAGCCCAGAGGGCGAACCAGCAGCTCTTTACCTTTCCATCCTTATCAGTGACGAGCAGGAGACCATTTTGAAGCATTTCCTGGGTCAGGGACTTTGTAGAGGTCATTTTTCAAGAGACATGGGAGTTTGACATTTGAACTGCAGCAATGGGAACAATGGGGAGTGCTCCATGTTTGGAGAAGACTAACATCTGAAAAAGAGATGGGGAAAGTCCCAACTTGGGCAAGTCAACGGAGTCCCCCAGCCTGGGGAGAGGTGACTCAGAGCAGCTTCCAGTACAGATGAGGACATCTCCAACACCTGGATTTCCTGCTGCTACTCCCAGAAAATTGCTCTGGCCATGTGCCCAGGAGACAGCAATAGCATCCATCTCACTGTCGCCCACACTACCTTTCCTGCCGCAAGGCCTGCGTCTCGCTTCAGCAGTAACCGAGTCTAGAACTGTTTAATTGCTTTTCCTTAGACGTGGTGAAATCATCAGCTAATAACTGCAAATAACCACATGCCGTTTTGCTTAAGTGTAACACAATAAACAAAAAGAAAGCTGTTGCATCCTCTCCTTTGTAGTGCGGAAAAGGCCCTTGCAACACACAGGTCTTGCGGAAGCAGTGGCTGGTTACAGCGCACGGATGCTGGTGGTACCGGGGGTACCAAAACCAGCTCAAGCCACCACCCAGACACCCATCACACTTGCAGTAAGCAGGCTCCTCGGATGGTGGGAAAGGAAATGAAAAGTGAAGCAATGGTTCAATGATTTTGTAAATGGTTAAAAATGCAGAATTCCTCTTCATCCAGTGCATAGTTTTCCTTTACCCATCCCGTTTGTTTGGCAAAGGATGCTGAAACCCCAAAGTTCAGACCATGACCTCTTGCCAGAGAGGGAGGATAGGGCAGGCTATTGGGTGCAATATTCTGCCCTGCCAGGGGAGAACGGGAAGCATATTGCACAGCATCTTCAAAATTTCAAATCCCTTAGAGGCAGCACAAGTAAATTTAACACTCTGAAATGCTCAAAATAACTCCTCTTTTTATTTATGCATTGTAATGCATTTGAAGATGCCCTTGCCATGAAATGGATGCCTGGCATGGCAGGCCCCTCCTTGCCATCAGCATCCTGAGCTGACAGGGTCCTGACAGCAGTGGCTGATAGCGTAAGGCTCATTCAAAAAAGCTCAGGCTTAAGAAGAGAGGGAAAGGTCTCAGTGAGACGACAAATTTGTGACATAGCATGGGTTGTATGACAAGTGCCCGTGACAACTTGAATCAGCTAATTTTGTATGTAAAGCCAGAATAGGGCAAACACATGAAAAATACCACAGAGGTGAAGGGGAGTGAGAAGGAGCTAATGGAGGACATTTATCACCTGGGCTAATTAAAATCCAAAAGCTTTCCAGTCATGTAGCTGGAGGAATAAAACATCCCCACAGGTAAATCTTGATTTTGTAGAGATGAGCAAACACTTTTCTGATTCAAAATATTACCTAAACACTGTAGAAAGATGTACTTAAATTCAGTTCATCATCTTTGATGAGTGAACTCAGACCTTCCAGTGCTTCCCTACAGGTGCTGGGGCAGCTTTGGTAAAATTCAGGGAATAGAAAAGAAATAAA
This sequence comes from Nettapus auritus, assembly GCA_011076525.1. Taxonomy (NCBI): domain Eukaryota; kingdom Metazoa; phylum Chordata; class Aves; order Anseriformes; family Anatidae; genus Nettapus; species Nettapus auritus. The sequence continues at coordinate 42,948,866 of CM021765.1, forward strand.
GGAACACAGGCAAATCAGTGAGAGAAGTCTGAAAAAAAATCATCCACTGTAGTGGAAAAGCAGGAACTTGCACTCACCGGGCATCCATGTGCCAGCTGCGATGGCACAATTGGAGGAAGTTGGTGAGGGCATGGCCCTGGCAGGAACATGCCGCAGCGTTTCTGCTCCGTGCTGGGTGCCAGGGAGGTTCTGCTAGAGCAGGAGAGGAGCAGCAGAGCCTCAGCTGCCACACCAAAGCACTTCTGGCATATGCAGTGCAGTGGATTTGAGCCAGTTTGGGGCATGGTTACAGTAGTCAGACTGCACATGGCCAGCATCGAACAAGCCTAGGTCACATGAGAGTGATTTTTTTTTTTTTTTTTTTTCCCCCCAGCACGAGCCAGCAGCATCCCGGACTGAACCACTTGTTTCCTTGGCAGACAGTAGAAATAGCAGCCCTGTTGTTCTGCAATATTTTGTATGCTTAAATTGGAGAGCCCAGACTTTTGGTGTCCCTGGCAGCATTTCCCAGGAGGAAGCAGTGCTGTGGTGCAGCTCCCCCTGCACAGCTCCCTGGGAGCAGGCGAGCCAGAGGCACGCTGCTTGTGCTACTGATCTCCACCCAGCTCCCCAGTGGAATCCAGCTCTGCACTGCGTTACAGACAGAACTGCAGGACAAGGCAGAAAATGGCTGTGAAACGTCAGAGCTGACACCTCGATTACAGTCCCACCATCCATCAAGGCAGCTGCTGCCCTGCCCTGTTGGAAGTCAGCAGTTCTTTATCCCGTTGCTCTGCTGCAAACCAGCTTTGATGGCAGCACTTTAAGAAGTTGCAGCAGTTAGATGCAAAGCCCCCAAGCCACTTATCACCGTCTAGTGATGGACGTGCAGCCTCTGAGCCAGCAACAAGAACAGTGTTTTTTAAACCAATATTCAATGAACCTTTGCGCTCCTAATTGCTCATCACCATCGATACTTCGCTAGTCAGTGTTAGCTAGATGATTTCAGCCTGGAAAGGGGCTGTTTGGTGACAGAGACTTCTGCTGTTTGTCGGGCCATTTGCCACCTCTGTGTCACTACAGGACAATCCTGCCTGCCTGCCACACGGGGTGCAGCACAGCCAGGAGTCTGGGAAGCCGCCCAGGAGGACGGTCACCCCAGTAACAGGAGGAGAAAAGCCAGAGGCAGGAGGGAATTTTGTAATTGCCCTTGTGTGACTGTCCGTTGTGTGCCCACAAAGGGAAAGCAGGGATAAAGATGAGAGCTGGGGGTAGGAACAAACGTTTCCGGCTGCTGATATGGCTCCTGCCCAGCAATCTGCTCTTCCTGTTTTTGCAGGCTGTAGTGAAAGCCTGAACTCCAGGTCTTAGCAAAAAGAATTGCACCAGCAGTCACAATGCAAAAATTTATTAAGAAGCAAGTAGAGAAAAAGTGATCAAAGGCAGAAAAAAAAGAGCAAGAACCATGAGACTCACGAAAGGCCACGTTGATGCTTTTTATAAGCCGCTGCATCAAGAATCACAGAATGGCTGAGGTGGGAAGAGATTGCAACCTCTTCTACTTGCTGAACAAAGGACAGCTATCCTGATGATGGTGGCATGCGAAATGTGGGATGAACAGCAAAACTGAAGGGTTGTCAGCGCTGCAGGTGCGTACAGGGCCATCACCTCTGGCACATACGTAGCTCGTTTTGCTGTTATGCTTTGTTTAATGCTGACCGTGACTGCATTCATCGTCACTCCCAGCTATGCAGGCAGCACACACCAAGTCACTTCCTGCACCACAGAAGAGCCTCATTGCAATACTCAGTTTTTGCTATAGCTAAAATCTAGCCGTAGTCACCCAGGGTACGTACCCACCCTTAGCTGCCTTGCATTGGCCCCAGGTGCCTCAAAATACGTTGCAACCATTCTCCCCTCAGCTAAACAGCTAATCCCATCCCCAGGGCTGTTTAAGGCTGTCACATACACCTTTGCACAGGCTTTGGGGGGTCAGTACACACATTTTCTCCCGTTACCCATGGGGCAGAACAGAAGGTGAACTGTAGTGAAATATATTGGTCAGACGGGATCCAGGGCTATGGTTTGCGCTGTAGTTAACAGGAGGGTAAATCCCCGATCTGTGACAAGGCAAGAGGACAGACAGGAAGGGTGCCCTCCGCCAGCTCCACCATTGAGTCCACTGCTGGGCCACATCAGGCAGCTGTGCCAGGCCAAGCCCCTTTTGCTCAAAGATGTCGGTGTCATGCCACGCAGCCCACTCTGCTCCAGCAGGAAAAGCACCTCAGGCATGCTCAGAGACCTCATTTCTGGTAAGGTGCACGTACCATCTTACGTACCACGCTACTTTTCATTCCCTTGACTAATCCGGTGTGAGAGCTTTCTGAGACACATCTAATGCTTGCAGGGCCACATTATTTCAAACACTTTAAATAAGTGAAATACACTACCAGTTTTTGCTTTATTTGTACACCTGCAGCCTGGTAAAAAAATGTCGTGAAGCTTTAACTGTGTCAGTCAGCAAAATCTCAAATAATAGATGCTCTGCTCTACATCCTCAGGTTCACTCAGGAGTTCCCAGGCTGCAGTAAGCTTCCTTGCTTGATAGGAAAGGTGTTTTCCTCAGAGGAATGGCCTTGAGCACACTCAGCTCCCAGGGCCTCTCATGAACCTGCATACCTCCGAGATACCTCTGTGAAGAGATCACGTTGTGTGCTGCCAGCGACACTTCACTGCACAGCAGCACATGCCCCAGATTTCCTGCAGGTCTCTCACCCTGCCTCTGGCTCTTGGTGAATAGAAATGGATTCGACCCATACTGCCTACATACAGGGGTGGGTTGGAGTTGTACCTCACACAAGTTCTGCCCTTAGGTGTGACAGCACCATACTATCACACACCATCACAAATGGTGACATCTGCTGGCAACACGATGTGCAAGCAGAAAGTGCAAACACCCAGGCTCCATCTTCTAATAATCAACAGCCAAGCAAAAACCTGAAGGGAGAAAAACTGGGCAAACAGGCCTGGGGGCTAGGTATGGGAAGCTGTAGTTAGTATGGACTATGTGTGTAGTATTCCCTTATCCGTAGAACATACTTGAGCGGGGTTCCTGGGTTGAGTGGTTTCTCTCTTCCATGATCTGGCCATTTAATTTCTGACCTAGTTCCAGAAGATAGACTTAGCAGTTGCTGAACCATTTAATGGAGACTGGGAAGCTGAAGGCCACAACACCCTCATGGAAATTAATGTAGCTTGTTTCTCACGGATGAGTGTAAGACCATTACTTACTCATGCAGTTAAAGCAGTCTTGCTTACTGATAGACTTTCCAGCTCTCTTGTTTCAGAAGAAAGAACATTATCAGTCACCTTAATTTGGTTCTATTCCTAACTGTACTTCAGCCCTTGTTTCAGACACGAGGCAGTATTTCAACATGTAATTCAGAACAAGAACCTTCTCTCTGCTTAGCATCTGTGCAACCCTTGGATACTGTGAAGCGCACCACTCCAGGAGAACCTATTAGGAAATGCCTAATTCTAAATATATTCACCTTTTTAATTACAAAAGGGTTAAGAGCCTTTTGTAAAATCAATGGCACGTTATCCACAACTTGCTAGTAGTAAAGAGTCTAAGCCGTATTTTGTCATAGCGTATATATAATATATTATTTTTTTGTTTTTAAACACAGCATTCTCTAGTCACTGAATGCATGGGGAGAGAGGTACTCAGAACTTCTGGAATGTTTTTATTCCAGGAGCTAGCAATCCACTCATCTGCAATCCTGCTATAGCAGATGCATTTAAGGAATGACTTTGTCTTTGTCACACTAACAGCTGGAATTCCATTAACAGCAGTATGACAATAGATTTTAGCAAGCTCTTGCAGTGTGCTCATACCACAGGGACAAAAACCGGTAGCTTACACTTATCATTTGGGCCTAGGAGGAAGTCACAAGACAATCCCAGGAAGGAAACCCACATTCAGATTTGAAGTGAATAAAAAAAAGTAGTAAGTAGGTAGCCATCATTATTACAGTATTCCTACAGAAGCTTACGTAGTTGTAAATTCGAAGAGGGGAATATAAACCATGTTGGATATTAGCCCTTGCAGAGATGTAAAGGTCCTGTTCTGGCTTTCAAAGCCAAATGAAATACTGCTCTCAATTATCTACTGTGGTAATTATCACCCACACGTTCTGACTATAATGAAAACCAGATGCTACAGAAAAGACATCAAAGAATAAACACACACTGAGCTCACAACTATTTTATATATCCATGATTAACTGGCCTACAGAGGCCCTTGGATTAGGACAGATAGAGGAGATATTTTCAGAACCTGCTGAAAATGCCAATGATCATTACAAACATTGTTCTTCACGTTATGTAACTGAGTGGTGCATCTCAAGAAGTTACCAAGTTCTTCTGCGTCATGGTAGGACATGCCTGAATTATTCATACATCCCAAAGCACTTTCAGTCCAACAGAACCCACTGCAAGCCCTTTACGTAAAGGCAGCTTGCACCTAAACTAAGTAATGCTTTTTCAAACTGTAGTCATTAAGGAGTTAGGGGTTGCACCATGATCATTGTAATTCCACGTTTCTGCCCCTACAGATCTTAGAATGGGCAGGACCATAGAGACTCCTTCTCCTAGAGAACGTTGAAAACTCAACCATGTGTTGTGCCATGATCATTGCAATTCCACATTTTTACCTCTGAAGATCTTAGAATGGTCGGGATCATAAAGACTGCTTCTGCTAGAGCATGTTGAAAACTCTAATAACCATAAATAACCATATGCTAGGTTTTAAGTGACTGAACTGCTAAGTAATCACCTAAGAGACCAGTATATTCTCGTTAAGTTATCGACAATGTGGTTTTCCTTTTTATTTTTTTATTTTTGTTCTTAAGTTTTTGTTTGTTGCTGCTGTTTGCTTTGTTTGTTTTAATACAATTAAGGATGTGCCATTTACACCCCACAAGAAAAAGCAGAGAGTCCTTATGGAAAAAAAAAACAAATATATTGAACACATACCAATCAAGTGGTACAGATACGGGACTGGCTTTGATTTCAAAAGTAGAAATAAAAAAAGATGTAATGCAACAGCTGTTCAATTTCCAAGTCTAAATAGGCACTGTAAAAAGACATTTCAGCTTTCTCCAGCACACATTCCTGTCTAAATGCTCCCACTGTAATCAACTCCTAGGTTCCCAAACAACAACAAAAAAAATCACTGGGAACATAACCTCAGAATAAAAGTTAATATCCATCCACCCACCCTCTTACAAAAAAGCAAACAAAAAAAATTCCCCCAAAGTACAACCTTTCAATGCTGCTGTTTTGACTTGAGCAGAATCGGAGAATTTATAAAGGTTCAAAAGCACCCAAGGCAAGTAGTACAATATAATTTGTTCACTAACTTGTATTGGAAAGGAGATTAAAAACATTAAGATCTGCATCTTGGTACATAAAACTGTTGTCCTGAATAAAGAGAAATCTTTCAGGAAAGTTTTACAACTTGGTGGAAGTCCAGGACCCAGCTTTAGGCATCATTAATCAATGGGGTTTAATTCTGACTTAGTTATAACCACTTTTATATACTGTACATCTACCCTATAGTCGGATCAGTGTCTCAAACTGCTCACTGGTGTCCCTTTGAACAACTGTAAACTAAACCATAGTATGCAACTCCATAGGAAGCTAGAGATCAGGTGAATATACACAGCCAGTTATATCTCCCCTGCTTCACGCTCTTCTGAGCTCCTCGGGTCTTCTGATCGGCCATTAGCACTTTCATAAGAACGTTTCTTGTCTTTGAAATCTCGCGGTGACCTCTCTCTTGAGCTTCTATCTTTATCACGTGATGTTCTATCACGATCTCTTGAACGTTCTTTGTCTCTCGAAGATCTTTCTTTTGAGGATCTGAAAAGTGCAGTAAGTTTGAGAATTCTAATTAGCCATGAATTCATAGCGGTCAAACAGCATTCTGATTTTATATTTTTCTCCTTATTCCAACACAACATTAGATTTATGTCATATATGAGAAAACATCAGAAGTCATTCTACTTCTCTTCCCTACTTTCAATTGCAAAACACAAATATTGTTAGGGACAAAATTTAATCTACTTTTATTACAGAGTCCAGATTAAGGTCAATATGCTTCATTTCATCTCTTACTTTCAATTCCCACCCTCAATCCTGCAGTATCAGAAGTTCCACCCGAATTTCTCATGTGCAGTTTTCAACTTGAGAAAAACTGACTAGCATCTCTCACACAAAGTTACAAGTCTTCCTAAAAAGTGTATTAAAAATGGAATTTTATTAAAATAAAGGGGAAATTAACTTGCAGAGATTCTTGAATGAGGCTATTACATGACCAAAAGCACATCTAGAACCTGCACTCCACTTAGTTTTTGTAAGAAGCATCATCCTTTAAAGATTTTAGAAGGTCAGTGTGGTGACCTATATAGATATGTTACTGTGATGACAGGCATTTCCAAAACCTTTACAAAGAAGCCAGAAAGAGCTGTTGCATTAAACAGTTTACATGGGTTTAAATTAAATGAGCTGCCTGCATTGAAAAAAAAAAAAAAGGATTATTTTTTTCCCCTCCCTTGCAGGGGGCACCTAAGCTTGTCATTGAAAAATACTACATTTTCATTTTAAGATGTCCTGCAATCCTAAAAGAATCAAATTCATACTTTCACAAAAAATCTTAATAGCATCCTGGCATAAAGCTAGTTACTAATTTCTTAGACAAAATACCTACTGTACTGGACAGCAGGCTACTCTTTCCACCTGGATTAAGTTACTGTCATTACCTCAAAGCTTCAAACCAGAAGTCTGCAAAAGGCTTCTTCAATAAATGTCCCTTTATAACCTTACAAAGAAGTTTAGCTTTCCCAGCTAAACAGATTAGTGTTTCACAAGATTTAGCATTTGCAAGTGCTGAAATAGACAGTAATTCTATACCACAAACTACATGCCAATTAAGAAGTTAATACTAGAGTTAACATAGCTGCTTCCCAAGTATTTTGCACTACAAGTCTACTGCAGGATTAACAATGCTCCCAAATCAGCTGACTCAAACTAATTCTAGTAATTAATCCTAGGATAGGCAGACAGACAGGATACAAAGCCATCAGCAGCTTTGGCTTTTCAGTCAATATGTTTTTGGAGAATGTGAGATGCATTTGTCCAGCTGTCCCACTGCTCCATACAGGTGAGGCTCTAATCAGCTGACAAGAAGGAAGTCTGGCTTTAATGGATCACAACAATGTGACAGTTTATACAATTCCTTTAGCAAGCAACATTACTACAAGGAGACTTAGAACTAAAATACCATTCCTACCTTGCTCAAGGACAAGGCATAGATAGCTTTTAGAATCAGAGGCTCTACTAGATTTACATTTTCTGGAATGCTCAGTAAGGATTACTTCCCAAACAACCAAGTAGGTGCTTCATCAGAAATCCCGCATTTGCGAGATATGCGGGGCAGCATCCATACCGTCATGTTCAATAATTATGAATCTTGTTATAATATGTGATAGTGGTTCCAGGACAGCATTTGTGGATGCCTGCATTGGGTCTGAGGACAAAAAAATGTAAGTGACCTTGGACAAAAATCCCAAGTAGCCTTGGCAGTCTAGTGCGAAATCTAGGAAAGCAGTGTATAACGTAGCCGGTTTCAATTCTTCCAAGAGGTAAGAGACTAAAAGCATTGGTCTGTGATGTGTCATCAACCCCAGCCACTTTTCTCAGAAGAAAGAAAATGAGAAAACTAATACTTCACTACCACTGCAGTGAATAAGAATAGGGCTAGAACATTCATTCTGTTGTCCACCAGGACCTGAAGAATATTTTTTAAAATATGTTTGTCTAAATGCTGAGAGTATTTATCTCACCCAGCTTTAAATCTCTGCAGTGTAGACATCTAAGATAAACATTTTCTTTGTTAAAGGAATCTGGTTAGCAAAGAAATGAGACAAATCATGCCCTAGAAACTTCTACTTTAAAATAAACGCAGAAATATGTCAGATGAGTCTGTAAAAGGGACTCCTGAGATTTACATGTGACCTAGTCATCTACAAACAGGTGACGTGAAATCCCATCTTATGATTTTGGATACTCTTTGTCCATACAGTATCTATATATGTCATTGGCCCTTGATATATAAATTCTTGCAAGTGGGCTCAAGCACACAGACACACGCATCTCAATGGCTTTTAGAATATGAGTCAGCAGCCTGCAAGAGCTTTAATAATGCTGTTGGGTACTTTAAATATTTTTGGGTATTTAAGTATTTTAAATATTTTTAAAAATTTGTTGCCAAGCCCCAAAAAAATCACACTGAGGGCTTTAAGGTTAGCATAAAACGTTGTGACTCTTGCCATAGAGAAGCCACAACACCACAGTTCTCTCAGTGGTCTCAGAGTTAACGGCAGCACGTGCTGGCACTGCTGCAGCTTTCAGCAGTCCTTCTACTGCTTCTGTTGTCCCTCTTTTCAGTGATCTGGCAAAAGCACCACAGTCTCCACATCCTACTTTATTTAGTTATGTCACTCAAAAAAAAAAAAAAAAAGGCTAGGACTCCTTCCTGAAATAGGCAACTTGCTGGAGTGTATTCTTTTCTCTTCTACACTATACTTGGCCACAATTCTTTGGACAACTGAATGCTTTGAGATTAAGGAAGACAGGTTTGAATAAAGATACTTTATATCTGCATTTTAAGAAAATACTCAAAAAATATTTAAAAGTAGGATTTGGCAGTATGTACTTTCTTGGATTAGAAAAAGAGTTCTTAAGAAACAAGAAGTGTGACATGTTTGAGCCTATGTTCAGGTTTAGTTTGGATTCTGGCATCAACAATGGTATTGTATTTGAGAGGAAGACTTTTCCTCACATTTGTGTAAAAAGCAGATCTAGTGGCTAGAAGGGCACCTACAAAAGGAGGCATCCAGGCTGGCTGCAAGGTCAATTGCTATCCTGGCTCCAGTGAAGCAAGACTATAGCTGTAAAGATACACTAGTCTGTTGAAAGCACAATTTACATAATTTAAATATAAAAACTATTGTTTGACATTAGAGAATTAAGACATGAGCTGCTAATGATGGCACACACCTTCCTCAAGTTTACAGTAGTCTAAGAATCTTATTTGCGCCAAAGATTGTTCTAACACAGGTCTCTCTCAGGTTGGGAAATGGCATTAGAGAAGTGTTTCCAGTACTGAATTTCCTAAGGTTGAAATCTTGTGCCCTGATGTCTGGTATTTTTACTCATTCACAAACAAAGCTTGAAGGGCTTATCCTTTAATAGTATCTTGTAAAAGGACACTGATTTCATCTTCAAAATACCTTGCCCTTTTTCCAGTCATCTTTGGCAGCTGATAGGTTTAATGTTATACGGATAGCACCAACAGTCAAATGTTTTCATGCCATTTCCTTATTCTTACAGATTTTTCTGCCAACGTACAAAAATAATGCATCATTTGTCTTGTGCTTATCAAATTGGAGAGTTTGAACAACTGTGATGAGAATGACAGAACAATCCACCAGTATAATTTCCTCTGAAGTGCTGAAATTCAGTCTTGCAAGGCTGGACTTTGATGCCAAAGTATTAAAGGCAATTTGAGCATACACTTTATGCAGTGGTTTATCCAAGTAAACAAATGTGTTGATACGAATTAAAATGTCTGTTAAGACTGAAAAACTACAAGCTTGAAGCGAAGATTTGCTGATCTGCCACTATGACCACCTTGAAACAGCAGCCTTGAAGATAACCGTGATGACAGGCTAAAATGAAGGTGGAAATTGCTGAGTGTGAAATGTTGACTTTAAAATTTTTCAGGATGTTCTTTTGTGTCCTAAATACCAGACACCGCTGATTATATCAACTAGAGTGCTGAACATTTGTGTTTAATTCGTATGCCACAAAAAGAAGGAAACAAAAGGCTTGGACCAACTCTGTCTTCTGTGCTCTCTTAACAGAGCACACTACAGACTAGACTCACCTAATCCAGAAAGAAGAAAGCTCATCTTTAGGGCAGAGAGCACACCTGAATAAATTCAACAAATACTTCTCCATCCTTGGAGGTAAAACTACTAAATCATTTGAATTCTAAAACCTGCATGTATGGACACTTCAAACTGGACCTCTTCTGTTAAGCCTACAACCTGTCAGGGTTTTAAGACTAGGTACTCTGTCTACTACACTGCACTCAAATCTGTCTCAGTGGCTGACCTTTACAAGAATGGAATCCTGGTTATGAGCAGGCCTCCCTACCAGAAGCCTTGTTTTGCAATTCTAACACTCTAAATTATGCTTACCTCATTCATCTAAAATAAGCCAACAACCCTCAGGAGCAGACAGCAATCACGTCATTCAAAAGCAGCAGCCCCAGACTGCTTTTTGCAGTTATTCTTTCAACAAGGGATCAAGCCACTTTCCTTGCAAAGCTGTATCTCCATATTTGATACAACAACTTTATTTAATGGCACTTACAAACTTGTCTTTAGCTAGCACAGTACACAACAGATCGGTTCCACCACTGGGAATAAGAGCCCAAAGGGAAAATTAAATGGCTAACAGTTAAAACTGTTTATAACCTTAAGTTCAAATGGAGATCAATTATTTCACTTCACTACCAGCTTTCCTGCAGTGTAGATTTATCAGCTTGACAGCAATACCCTGGATCACTCCTTCACAACAGAAGTAATACACAGACCTATTATTTTGATTTTTAAACAACAAAAAAATCACTACTATATATAAAATCATAAATATGTAAAGGGTATAACCAAAATCTGAGACAGCCTCAAAATATGTATGAATTACTAAGTACCTAATGTAAACTTCATTTAGTGCAAAAAAAAAAAAAGAGCTGATCGTGCGTGTAGGAAAAGCCCTTTGTTTCCAGACCAGTATTTACCGCTTTTTGGAGCTGCGTTCTCGGCTTCTCTCCCTGGAACTATGCCTGCTTCTATGATGGCTGCGACTCCGGCTGCGGCTGTTAGAGCGAGACCTGTGGCGATGGCGTTTCTCACGGGACTTGGAGCGAGTTCTCCTCTTTCGTTCCCGGGAGGCTGAGCGAGACCGATGTCTGCGGCGATCTCGGGACCTAGATCTAAAACAGAAAGGAATTAAGACACCGCATTCACCTAGCTACTGTATCAGTGTCCTTCGAATATTACACACTATGCATAAGCAAATTTGTACAGAGAATAACCTGCAGTGTTTGGACCTACTGCATTGCCCTATCACAGGCAAACAAAGAGGGGAGAACACTGGACGTGCTACAAACCTTTTTTTTTTTTGTTTACTAAAGCAGACAGTTTTACAGTTGATTTATGATTATACTTATGGTTACAAAATAGCCAAGTCAGGCTTTGGAAAATAAAAATAGTTGTTTTAAAATCTTGCATTTATCAGGCCAAGTTTTAGAACTTTGTGATGCAGTGACAGGGATTGTCTGGCAGAAACTGTAATTACGACATTCTCAGAACTTCGTACTATACCCTTTTCCCATAGCTACTGCAATAAAAATAGCCTGGAAGGTTCTAAACTCCATATAAATTCGTTATTTTCTTTCTTTTTTAAAATCACCTTGCAATAATACCTCACTGGTGACTTTCAACTGTAGGATAAGAAGAAAACTGGCAATATAAATAGGATTTAACATAGCGCTTAGTGCTTTAAGAACAGAGGTTTTTCACCAAAAGGTATTGAACACAAGCATCTGTTTTGAACGAAGTAATTCTCTGCGTTCCAAATGTTATCAGGGACAAAACATTACACTGTAGTAGCCACAAAACAGACAAAGAGTTCAACAGCAAATGCTAAATGCTGTATAAACACACAGAGATGACTATGTAACAGGATGCTTTTCTTGTTAAGAACATTGCAAATTAATAAGGCTAGACAAATTTATAACATTCCAGCTTGTGAAAGGCTGGCTTCACTGGTGGTATTTCTTGTTTGCAGATTTGTATACCTTTTGGTATGTTTGCTGTGGGATCTTGACCTGAAACAAATGGAAAATGGTAAATCAATTTTTCTTACAGAGTCTCATTATTAAAGTACAGATCAGTAATAATCAGACTAGTTGAGCCTTTACTGTATTTCTCATTTTACTAACAAAAGGCCTTTTATTTTAAGTTAACATCTTTGCAACACATTTATCAGGAAACAGATCCCCCAACAACTCTGTTTTGTGCTTTTTTGTGTGTATGCGTGTGTGTGCATGTGTCTGTGTGTGGGGGGGTTAAGGGTAGAATATCTACTCCAATTTTTAATTGGCACCTCTTCAATAAGAAAAGCCTACTGTGAAATAGAGCCAGTACTCCCTTATTTCTTGTCAGACACATTATCAGACTGCAACAAATTTCAAAATATTCATTATTAGCTTCTGAAGACAAGACTGTCAAGAGAACCGCAGTTCAGGTCCCATTCAACCCTACCCTCACAAAGCCTGGAAACAACAGTCTTTCACAGAAAAACAGCAAATTACTTTGCTTAGTCATATTATTCAACTATTCCCAATAAGGAAAAATGTTAACACCTGTCAGATCTCAAAAAGAAGGTACGTACCTGAGAAACATAACACACGTAAAGGGCATTTGTTCAAGCATGTAGAGACACTGGCATTTGTAGTTTTTAAAGAAAAGGCATTCTATAAAAATAATTTAGGTTTTAAGTGGATTCAATGCTTAACTCTTAAGTTTCCAAGGAAGGGAAACATATGATTCTGAAGATTTATAAAAACCAAATGTTCATGAAGTATACTGCAGTTTTTCTATTAAACTTATATAGGACGTTATGTAAATGCAATTAAAGTAGATCCCTACCTTCTCAGTTTCTCCCTTTCTTCTCTTTCCCTCTCCTCTCTACGTTTCAGGCGCTCCTGGTTTCGTTTCTCCTGTTTATCAGCCACAATCCTCTAAAAGAAAAGGTATGTATTCATTAAGTTACACTTCAAAATTTCTCAAATGAAGGTGTAAAAGCTATAAAAAGATTCTAGACAGTTAATATTCAGTTCTTTCCCTTGTATATGTTTCTCCCTGTCTCTTCCTCAGTATATATATATGTACTTTTTTTCAAGAAACACAAATTATAGCAGAAGAGCTGCAGCAAATACGTGGGTGTTACACCAAGACCTGAAAGATGTTAACTTATATTAAGTTTTTCATGAAGGGGAATTCAGAGCAGTAAGTCATGTTTTAATGTGAAAGCTTCCATGCCAAACCTATCATATTTCAGCTACTGGGGAAGGGTAGAAGGGAATTAGAACAGGGATAGTGAGGAATTTCATAACTCCCTCAGCTATCCTTTGAAATAAACTCTTAGTCTTAAAGGACTTGGCTGGGCTGATACCTAGTTTTGAGGCTACTTGCTTCTGTGTTGTGAACAGTACACAAAGAATAAGAAAGGATGCTTCAGCTGACAGCCCCCAGGTTGAACTCACTACTACTGGGGACAAGGCACGCTCAGTAGAGGGCCCTCAGATATGGAACTCACAACTGGAGATCTGGCCAAACCCAAGTCTCGCCACCTTCTGGACATGATGAAAGAAATTCAACTCTTTGTAAAGACCTTCTTCTGAGATGTGGAATTGCCCCAGCAGCATCTTGATTAGATCTCTGAGGAGAGCTCTGAGGAAGGAGGGGATAATTATTGTTTTCTTTTTTGTTAGGAGAAGTACTTCAAAAGATTATTTTATTGATGCTTTGGGAATGTGACATAATTATCCATGCATATTTTTTCCAAAGGTTGTAAATAATCAGTTAATTAGCCCCTTTATGTCAAATTATCTCTTTACTTCCTTGCACAGTATCAGTAGTTTAACTACAAGCAAGGTTTCTTCTTCAAGTGAATCTGCATAATTTCATGTTGGGATGAGAGGAAATGCACATGATCTCCTCTAGGTATCTAATGCTTGAATTACAACAACTGTATTTAGGAGCCTAAATTGCCAATACAGTTAACAGAAAGAGTTGAGCTTTCCAAAGGGTAAGTCACAGTATCCATGCAAGACAGCTGGAATATTATGAAAACCAAGCCAATTCACTCAAATTCAGCAGCAATATTCTCTGCTTTAGGGCTTCAATTCATTTAGTGATTCTCTTTAGTGATTTCTATAGTAACATGTTTAATTGAGCCTTAAAGTCCATAATTTACATATTAAGATCATAAATGGCATAAGCGTTCAAGTCCATCCTCTTGAATACCAGAAGTCTGAAATACAATTCCAGTAAGTCTTTCTTCAAGCATGTCATTTCTGGTCAAGGTAGCATTGTTTAAGAAAATATTCCAACTGGATTTAAAACTTCAAGCTATGGAGCACGTGCAACCTCCCTGTAACAATTATGTTAATAGTTAGCCTCACTTCAAGATATACACCTTTTTCTATTTTGACTTTGGATAGGTACAGCCTTAAGTTGTTGGAACTCATTTCACCTATTGTTAGTCAAGCTTAAAAGCTGTGATAACCACTTAAAGAAATATTGTTGGTGCCTATGAAATGATATGTCTGGATAAACTAAACGAGTTTCTATCGTCTTTCATCATACAGCAGGCTGTTGAAGCTCCAGACATTTCCGTAGATCTTTTGGAATCCTTTGCTATGAATTACTGTCCTCTTTATGTACGTGCTCTTTACTGGTACCAAAACCGAGCACAGCATATCAACAACAGCCCTATTAACATTTTATCCCTAATTAAGTAAAATATCACTCCCTTAGGGTCACATGTTCTTGTATTTTCAAGAGTCTCATTATTACTTTCATCCAATAATCTGGCTTAAGGTAAAGCTCATTTATCTATCTCCTGTGTCTTCCAAGACACAGACACTTCCAACAACACTAATTCAGAATACAGTTCTCCATTTGACAAGTGGAATTGCACTCTTTGTTCCTAAGATGCATTACTATGAACAGGTGTTTTAATAGAACTAGTCCAAGTGAGGCCATCTTATCAAACTGGTATTAGATTGACATGTTCAATGTTTATAGACTAATGAAATATCTCAAAAGTTAAAAAATCACACCGCCAGAGATTCCATTAAGACTGCCTTATTAAGTAGGCGCACACGCACACACATGAAATAGAGGAATGATTTACCCTGAGTTCCTCAAGCTTCTCTCTTATTTCAATAAATCCTAAATGCAGCTTTCCTCCAAAGTGGTCAGCAAGACGTCGGTCATTGTCATGAAGACCAAGGTAGGCCGAACACACTTCACAAACCCGTAGCTTCTGCTGCTGAAAGCTAGAGGCAGGCATAGAATTTCTGTATACCTCCTAGAAAAAGCAAACTTGTTAGTCTTACTTTTCAATGTGCAGAAATACAAAAATGATATTTTACCACGAGTATATTACTTTTGATGAGAATTCAAAGCAAATCAGCACACCCTTTGGTTAATTCACACCATTCCTAAGTCAACTGTCTCATTAAGATTCAGTGCAGGTTCCTTATTTTGAAGACTGGACGTAGTAAAAACAGGATATTACCAAATGGTTTTGCAAATTAAATAAAGTGGGGCAATTATTATCTTTATTTCAGATTAGAACAATGAGTAACTTTCATGGACAACACACTGAATACATGTTTACACAAGAATTACTATATGTTAACATGTTATGAAAATATGTTTTCTTTGTGAATGCAGTTTAAAACAAGAGAAATCTACCTGCATTTTAGATACTTATTAAACATCAAGTTATCTAAGCAAAATTTACCTACAAACACTCAGATGACAGACAAGCAAGAGTGCCAGCAACCCCTCTGGTACCATTAAAGCAACCACAGATGTTTGTTTCTATGAATTTAAGTATCGTGGTGAAACACGATATGGAAAAAGCTCTTGATGAGATTTGCCACCTGAATATTACAGTGACTACTTTGACTTGCCTGATACACAAGCCATTAACTATCTTTCAATGAAAACAAACTTAGCAGGGGCTGAAATGGCTCCCCTTACTGAAGCTTTCCAGTATGAGCCACACACCAGCACACCCCAATGCGCAGTGGGGTTACCGCGGCAAGAGTCACGAGACCCAACGAGATGAGCAAGTCCAACACACACAGACATGACTGTCATGTCCACAGATGTTACCAGCCAGTACAGCAAAACTAAGGCAAACACATCATCAGTGGAAGTTAGTATAATTTCATAGTAAAGGAGTGTATTTAAAGGCAAAAATTTTTCCCATACAGGATGCCACAAAGCAAATTCCTTGGTTTATGTGAAGCAGTTAGCTAAGGAAGTGCCAGTAGCTAAGGCATCTTGCACTACAGTTACTGGCCAATTTAATTTGGAATACTGCCCTCTTTATCACCCAAACCTTACACAATCAACTTACTTCAGCTTCTCTCTTCTTTACCCGGGCCTTCTCCACTTCATCCATTACTTTTTGAGATTCTTCCACATTTCCATCAGCTCCCAGCTGTTCTACTTTGGCCAGTAGTTTCCCAATTTCTTCATTCAACTCATGAACTCGTTCAGCCTTGAAAGAGAAAAGGCTCAATGCAGGAAATGCTTTTAAGTTAATTATGGAAAAGAATCTGAACTAATACTGAGATATTATTATACGTAAAATCTGTAGGGTGAAATTAAAGGAAGCACGCATAAATAACCTCCCCATTTAAAGGGAAACAGAATTGCTACATGTCAAAACACACAGAGAAAGGCTGGGTTACCAAGAGTATGTAGCAACTCCAGAGCATGATTTTGTTCAGAGATTTCAAATAATTCACATTGTTGTCCTGTGAAATTAGTATTCATACAATCATTCTTCCTGGCTTGTGCATGTATTTGCAGAATTTTTTTTTTTTTTTTTCCATAAAAAAGTACAAGAATTACTAACATTTGTGTGGCATCGTATCACAGAAATTGAAGTTCTGTGAGCTCAAGAATATCAAAGAGGTCTCTTCCATGCCTTCTCCTCTCCCTGCTTTAGAAACAGGTTCGAGGCATCTTTTATTTGCTTTTTACGTGTTTATTATAGAACTTATTTTTATCCTTAATCAGCGTGAATTCTCAGATTGGATAGTCTGCCAAAGTCTAAATTTGGTTCCTTAGAAAAACAGACCACCAAAAAACCCTTTAGCAGTTAGTTTTACATGCTTACTTTAGCTGCAACTTCAGCACTGATCTCTTCTTGGGTTTCCGCTAATCTTTTCTTAGCCACTTCTGTTCTCCTGTCACAGTCTGCAATAAATGACTGCAGGTGGTCCATTGCCTAAAACATCAACAAGAACACCAATCAACACTGTAAAGAACATGACTATTTCACTATCCTTAACAATTTCCTAGTTTAAGACTAACTTTTCAGAGTTTTTCTTAGTGAAACCTTTGTAAAACAAAAATCTAGCTATTTATGGTACATAATCGCATATATTAATATACACTAACATTTTAAAAATAAGTCTGCACACTGTCAAAAATCTTAAGCATTTGCAGAAACTTGGAAATGAATCTCTTAGGTCTTATTCCTGAAAAAGCAGTAAACATTTATAACATATTACAATTCTTCAAAGGATAGTTAGGTTCACCTCATCCTGCCAATACATGCAATGCTGTAACATTTTTTCCACTAGGTTTTTAAGCTATTAATCACATTAACACCATGCCCCCCGAACAACAACCACCCCAAACCTTTTATCCGTACTGAAGACAGACTTCCTAGCTGGGAGTTGGAACTCTATTACTCAAACTATGGTGTACTGAGACATAGCATGTCATTTGTTATTCCCAAGGGAAAATGATGTTTTTATTAACAACTGTAGAATTAAAGCCTCTCTTCAAAGCATACATGACGTTAACGTTTGCTTGATAATTGTTACCACTAAGACAGCAGACAGGTTTATGGTAATTATTTTTGTGAAAGGATATTAACAGTTCTACCTAGGAATGGCTACCCATACAAATATAATACATATAATCACAAAGAGGCATGTAAATGTTCACATAACAGTGGAGGGATTTCTCTGCCTCCACCTATAAAGCTACTTTACATAAGTTCTCCTTTGTGCACCAAAGCCTAACTTTTTTTGCTCAGTTAATCCCTCTAGGCACACAAATGATGGTTTCTCTCCACCAAGACAAGATACATACATCAAGCTCAAAGAAGAAATCTTGATCTTTGGATGCTATTTCATAGTCTGCCCTTAATGCCAGGTCATGCACCTTCAGACATTCTCCAAGGTCCATTCTCTGAAAAGAGACAGAGGGAAAGTAGTATAATTTTTCAAAAGAGTTACAAGGAACAAAGCAAGCACAATTTCCTTTAATAGTCAAATATTCCAAAGCAAATCATCTCCTGTATGGGAATAAAAGGACATTTTTATAAAAACTGTAAGAAAATCCCAGATCTTTAATAAAGATGTATGAATGATGAAAAATAAGTATGTAGACAGAATGGAACGCTTATCCTATGATGATGGCTCTTTGCATTACAGAGTATCATCACTGTCCTGCAAAAGATTTTTTTTTTTTAACTTACAGTAAAATAAAAGGGACTGGAATGGAACATCCTGTATTGAATTAGGAGACAGCTTAGGAGAATCAAGATCCTTGAAAATAATTGGCAATTAAATGGTCAAATGCTTGATCTTTTTGCACACTCCATGTTCTTGCTGTAACAACTGTCTGAAATAGTTGCAACCACATCATCACTGTAAGTGCTGCTTAAAAATCATTCTCAAAGCATATAAAGGTAGCCAAAAATCCAATCTATCCAAAGGAAAGGCAGGAAGAACAAATTAAAGTAAGTAGAATACATCACTAGCCTTTAATCTCACATAGAATGCTGCTGAGAGGAGCGCCCACAATCTTACTATGTATAACAAGTACTTTTTTCAAGTTGAAGTTTGCAGCTTCAATTTTTCAGCTCAAAAAGGAATTTTGATAAAATCAAAACTGTTTCCTGCAAGTTTGTTTGTTGATCAAGACAAAGTAATATGCACATGACAAAAACCAATTCATAACTGAAATCAAATTAGGGGGAAAAAAAAAATAAATAAACGTGTGACTTCGTAGAAAGTCACGATTGCGATTACTATTTGCTTAACTTAAAAACAATACAGTTTCAGTTAATTCTGTGCACTGTTCACTTAAGAAAAACTGATCTTTTCTTAGCATTAAAAACAACAGAAGTTGAACTCTAGTAGAAAAAGTTTACTGTTGTAGTTCAGTAACAGTTTTAGAACCAAAACTAACATAATTGATAATTTGTGTTTTTTTCATAAATAAAAGATGAGTGTTAACTTGGAAACTGTTGGAAGTCACCTGATATCTGAACATCTAATTTCAACAGGAAAGAAGAAGATTAGCTTTTTCCCTCGTAGCTACACAGAACCTTGGTGATTTTGTTAAGTGATGCAAAGCCTGGAAGACCTAGAAGCTGAGTGATATCACGTCTAATTTCTGACAGAATGCAGTAATGTTAGCACCTAATGACTTGGAAAAGTATTTCACTATAAGGAAAGCAGTATGAAAGAACATTTTATAACTATCTAAAACTTAAGACACCCAAGAATACTCCTAAAATTGGTAAAAGCTTGTCTTTATGCTGATTCATCACTTGCACTCATACACAGAA
The DNA here is from genome assembly GCA_011076525.1 of Nettapus auritus. Classification (NCBI taxonomy): domain Eukaryota; kingdom Metazoa; phylum Chordata; class Aves; order Anseriformes; family Anatidae; genus Nettapus; species Nettapus auritus. The sequence goes on from CM021765.1 coordinate 42,968,441, forward strand.
TTTAAGTTGTAAAACTCAAGGCCAATCCTGTTTTATGACAAACACACCACTCTCAAATGCATAGATGAGGCTAGTGACACTAAGAAATCTGTACACAAAGACAAAAAGCCTGAAACATATGCACCATACCATCAAAAAATGCGATTTCAATATGAAAGCTACATATAGAGTAAGTACATTAAATGTAAGTTCTTCCATCACACCCTAAAAAACAAGAGTTCACGTGACACTACCATTATATGCTTTGTGTTGACTTTACGATTCAGAATGGATCTGACCTCTTCAAATCAGTCTATTTCCTGATTTCTTTTTAGTTCAACCTGTAAATCCATAGCTCAGGAGGACGAAAGTTACTTTGAGCCAGCATTTTTGCTGAAAAAAAATCTGCTCTCCCTTTATCACTGTGCTGTGCCTCCCTATGCTAGCACATGTGCCTGAACAATTGAACACAATCAGGATACTGACTGGGTAAAATGTAGCTTAGTAAGCCAAAAAACAGGCAATTCTTCAGCAGCCTTTATCCAATATGTTAGGCAGCTATACAAACAGACATGCTGACATTATATAGGGGAAGTGTAATAGTGGACTTGAGCAGCTGGGATCTCTTAACAGTACCAAGATTACCTCACAGACTCTTGAATAACTTCAGTAGTATTAGCTGCAATGTTTGGGGGGTGGAGGAGAGGTGATGTAGGGTTTGTTATTGTTAGATAACGTCCCAGTTAGAAGAAAGGAAGCACTGGATCTCTTCTCCCCCTCTGATCCAGCTCGGAGCACAGTCATACAAATACTCACATGGCTAACAGACAGGGAGCAACAAGTACATACAAGAGAAAAAGGCTCCTTTTCATTTGCTTTGCTGCTAAAGAAATTGTGTCATTGTTGAAATCGCTCCTTGGCACACTCCGTTCTTGACTAACCCTTTGAAAGTACCTAAACAGAAGTATTACTACTAGATGTCTGTCTTAAAAACTCTATTAGCAAAATGAAGTTTTGAGAGACAAAAAAGTTTAAAAAGTTAACCCAGTTTGTACATCACAGTACAAAAATCAGGCTAAAAAGCACTTCTGCTGGTATATGGTAAGGAATATTTGGAAAAGAGGATTCATCTTGGGGATGATTTCTTACTGTCAAAAGTCTACTTTGGATAGGGATTGCCAAGGACCTTGATAACCACAGAGAAGCTCCTAATGCAGTTTGGCTGATATGGCTATCTGCAAAGTAGATGGACAGCTGATGGAAATGGCCAGAAGATACAGTAAGACTTTATTTTCGTTTTCCGCATGTCCATGTTGCAATCTGGTGCCAAGCCATGCCCTTCCCCAAAGGCAAAGAACATGCATTGGTAGCCAGCCATTTAAGATCAATGATATTTGAAATATAAGGCGGCTTTAAGACAGCCTAATGTTCAGACACTGAGCTACTATGGAAGGTTTAAAAAGAATGCACATAAACTTCGTCTTTCGTTGCCGACACAATGATTTTCAGACAGACTTATGCTACTTAAAGTGATTTACAGGAGTCCCAATGAGCAGAGCAAACAAAGAAAGGGGCAAACAACAAAGCCCCAGACTAGACAGAACTAAAGTTTATTGAATACGTGAAGCCATATATACTCTAGGGCTTTTTGGAGCTATGCATTTTTACTGAAGACAAAACCAGGAAGAGATTCTCCAGGTATGTAAAGATTTATTACAAGCAAAAACTATTGCTTAAGTTTAGTCTAGAAAATAGTCTAGGCAACTACACAGGAGTATCAGTAGTTGTCTGCTTTTGTAGAGCTTTGCTTAAGAAACAACTTCCTGCTACTTAACTTGATAATTATTTGCTGTAACAATTTCTTCTTCTTTTAACCACTGTTAGATGAACAATTAAAGATACTTCATTTCCCAGAGCTGAGATTTAGACAACTCATCTTTCATTGCAACAAAACTCATATTGAAATGATTCAGAAATCATTTTTGTAGTTCCATCCATGAAAGACAGAGAGAATGCCTTTGGTGTTAATACAGAAAAAAAGCTGGCTTACTGCTGATGCTTAGCTCTGCATCAATCAAATCGGGCATAGAAAAAGATCATCACCCAAGTTCACCATAAACAGACAAGGAAGAGGTGGTCCAGGATGTAGGCAGCACAGAAACTGAAGAGCTCAACTGGAAAAAAAAAAAACTATGTACTCAAAGCTGCTGACATTAGTAACTGAATCAGACTAAGTTATCAGATATGGTGCTGTTCCTGGAAACATGAAACTAAGGTTTTCTTTTTCAGATCTTGAGCAACCTACAGGAAAAAATCTCATTTTGGTGCTTTTACAAATACCGCATGTTCCTTTGACATCAGAGACTAGATTACTGAATGCACACAACATGGGCTACAAGCACAGAAAAGCCAATGCTACTTAAAATGCAGATATTGATGCCAAGTGTGACATAGTGGCACATAGTATCAGTGCTTCTAAAAACAGCATGCACCTTTGACAAGCTTTGAAAGATGACAGTCTGAAGTGTTTCTGTAGAGAATTCTTCCTAACTAAAAATATATCCATACCAAAGCAGCTTACATTCAGCAAGAGATTGTTTTTTTTGTTTATGAAATTATGACATGATTGGAAAAATTAAGTTGTCTGGAGGAACCAGATCCCTCTCTTTATCAAATTGTCAGGGCGGCTATCAAGAACACCCTTGTCAAGGCAGAACAAGAACTTCCTTGCTACAGTCAAAAAGAAGATGCAGATACTCTTCGCCGAGATCTTCCTCATCCTGGAATTCACTTCTCATCTGCAGTAACAGTTTTGTTTCTGACATATACAGACCTGCCACAAAGCCTGTCCCTTCTTGAAAGCACCACAGGCACAGAAGAGGAGGTTTGGGGACGACGCATGACTTAAGTCCTCACACTTCACTAACTGCGTTAACTTTTGAAGGACTTCGCTACTAGGAAAGAAATACTGATCTGAAAAAGGGCAGATAAATAGTAAATTATTGGGTATTAAAGTCCTTAGCAAACACTGAATGTTCCAGGTATCTTCAGAATTATAATATTTCGTTAAAGACCTTTCTACCTTTAATCCTACTTCTACTTCTGAAGACTTCAATGACTTAGAATAGATCTTCACTGAAAGACAAAGCTAGCAGCAGTATTCCTCACTTGTAAAGGAGATATTTTATCGTTTCCACAGCATCGTTTTATAGCCTGATTATATATTAACATTGAAATCAGATAACCATATAGAAGAGTTAACCGAAAAACACCCTTCATCCAGACATACTAAGCCCATTAAAATAGAATGGGATACATTCAATTCACATTACTAGCACTGGTCAAAGAAATTAAGAATTTGTCTGAAGGGACCGATGTGATCACTTGCTGTCACAACAGAGCACTTCAAAATTCATCATCACTGGGCTGAAGACTATGAATCGAGGTGGCTTACTCAAGGCTCATTTAATTTGATTTGCAAAGCCTAAAACAACTCACATGATCACATTAGACCTGAACCGAAACACTGACACCCTCCAGCAGAATGCTTACTTTCTGCAACACTGCAGGATATAATCACATCCACATAGCTAAGTTCTAAGCATGGAAGCAGTTCCACTGAGCCAATGGAACTACTGACAAAAAAAACAGTTCCAGATTATGACACCTAAATGCAAATACTTCAATGCACCCAGCTGCAGATGTGTGAACTGTCCAAACTGCTCTTCCACAGTAATAAGGGATCTAGACAGTACAGTCAGTGAGCCTCGATGGATTTAGCCTACCTTGAGAGAAACACCCAGTGGAGATGAACTGAACCTCCCCTCCAGGCTCCATTGCCTAGATCCCTTCTGACTACAATGCAAGCTAAGACACCTAGCTCCTCTGCTGAAATCTAAATTTAGATGTCTTTATCTGAAGCCAAATTTCACCCCTAATAAGCTTAACTTTAATCATGTATTAAGGTAAGTTGCTAAACCAAGGTCTCAATCAATACCATTTTAGTCAGCACAAGTCCTGAAGAGCTGAGTGAAATAAATTCATGAGCACCAAACGATACACTTAACTGCAAGACTGTGCTGACAGCATAATGAGGTCTGTATAAACAAAATGCAGAAAGCAATGTTCCTCAAATGCACAGAAATGCAAATACAGATAAAGTTTATGCTCCCTGTGGAAAATAAAGTTTCTCAATCACAGTTTGCAAGACCATACATAATACTTGTTACATTTTCTTTTCAACAGAGAAATACAATCAAGCTAATAAGACAGATTACTGCAAAAGCATTGATCTGTTTGGACTCTTCCAAGGTAGCTAGGAGGTTACTGTTAACATTTAGGATATTAGTACTTTTCAATTTACTAAAGGCATTTGCCTTAAATCTTACCACACTATCATTTTCACTAGTACTTGGCTAGCTAGTCCTTTAGAAACATACAAACAGAAAACACATTCTTATCCATTTTGTAAAACTTGCAGAAGACAGCACAGTGCTTCTATCCAAAGAACAGTGCTTAAGAGGTTCACAACATTAAAAGGGAGTCATCTGATTCCTACAGATGTAGCTTCAGTCCTAATCTCATAATACACTCATATACATAGATATAAAAAATATTTTTGTAATGATGATGAAAGTCAGTCAAAAAAAACAGTTTGAAAAAAAAAAAAAAACCACAAGCCTGAGCGTCATCATTTATTAAGGATAAAAAGGGGAAGTGTTAAACCTGTAAGACAAAAAACTGAAATTAAAATTAAGCGGTAATGATTTTCTGTGTCCTAAAAGACTTCGAGTAGCTAGGACTTAAAGACTTATAAATCTATCTTCATAAAATTCTCCAATTGAAATGAATAAGCAAGCCCTTAAACCACGGAAATACATGTGTGAACCTGTGACAGTGATCAACCTCACAGAGCAGAACACCAAAACATGAAAAAGCAAGTTAAAAACAGAAGCTTTAGCAAGAGGTATTGTCAAAGGCAAGTTCTGAAAAGACACTTTTACAACCTTGAATACAAAGCCATTTCTGTGATCTTACTGACTAGTTTAATATGTGCCTCACACAAACTTCAAATACAAGTAGTCACAGAGCACAGTATGTTTAGAACTGTGATTCAACTTATAACAACCTCCACGAGTGTATTCTTCGTTTACATTTTTGTTAAGACTCACTGTTCTATCTATATCTTCCATAGTCCATCACTTCCACTGTCCTTAGAAACAGATGACAAAAGGAAAAACAAATATCCTCTCCATCTCTCCCCAAGGAGTGACAAAAATCACGCCCTGCGGGGATTGATATACCTCTATTTGACTTAGAGTTTTTAAGTCTACAAAACCAGAAAGCTAGTAGTACAAAAACACATCCCTAAAAAAATTAAATACTTTGAAATACCAATGTAAACAAAACCTTCTGACTTAATTAGGTAGCCACTTAAACTCATCAGCAGACAACTAGACAAGTCTACCCTTTATAAAAGTGGAAGAAAAAGGTAACTGATACAGAAGAAATGTTCTGGTGACAAAGCACCTGGAATCAAATTTAAAAATGCCGTTAGTTCTTCCGGCTTTACAGCCTAAGTCAAATATTTAGGCTTCTCTTAATGACAATTTTAGCATAACAAGCTACTCCAAGGAAGCAAGACAGAGGAGTGCAAAAGAAAGCTATAAGAAATAGGAATCTGTGCATTACTGCCAATGTAGACACTGGGAATCTCCTAGTAAAAAAGTCAAAATTCAAACCTTTAGTAATTTTCCAGAAATGTTTCTGATGTTAACCATGAGTTAAATGTGATCAAAGAAGCTTGAGGAAAATAAACTACTACAAATGTTCTTAAGAAGTCCAGAAATAACAGATTTCATGCAGTACTCTTAAAAATAAATAGACAACACTTGATCTAAAGAAAGAAGAGATGATGCGTGCAGAAATATGGGCAGCACAGGGTAAGTTTCCAATCTCTTAAGAAAAGTGTGCATGTGCTACTGTTGATAGATACTGCAGTCTGGGGAACACAATTTTATTATCAAGGGAAATCAGTACTCCTTTCCTTGGTGGAGTTTTGGGTATTTGGCCATTAAGGAAAAAGAATACACTGAAGTAACAGAGCTTACTCATTACAGTTACTTCATTTGTCTCGCATATCTGTGAATGTCTTCCCTGAGTGCTGTTCAAAGAGTGGGTGGATTGGAGTAGCACAGAAATCTGAATTTTGCAAATGGGAACAGTAATATGCAATTTACAGGAAGGCAGATAATCTTATGACTGTTAAAAAAACTGGCAATTCGTGCCCGGTATTTTACTGATAATGCAGTCAGCAAAGAGATTTAACTTCATAAAATAGCTCAATAAAACTTTTTTTTTTTTCCTTTTTTGAGAAGCATAGGATTCAGGCTTTGAACTAAAAGCCACTCAATACTCATCACGTACACCTGAACACTAAGATGCATCAAAATTTTCCTATCAAAACTTAGGAGAAAACTCCACATTTATTTTCCAGATCAACAATAAACTGTTCAGACAAACTACATGTTTTTTGCCCTTTTAAGAGCTGCGCTATTAAGATAGAAGGTCTATTTCCTCAGACCCAGCACTAGGTGAACAGCAGAACGTTGAACGGGTCATGTAAAATCTGTCTCTTAAAAGTCCCTTTCCACTACTCCCACTTAAAGCATTAAGTCAGTCACTTTTTCTGGAACCAGAATTACATCATAGAACACGTTTTGTCGTCTGATGACTAACTGCATCATGAGGAAGAAAGTAAGTTATGGAAATTTACTGCATAAATTGTTTAGTTTAATACTCCAGGAGCAGCAGCAGAAGAATCCAGTACAAGATGGAAAAGACCTTTCAGCAAGAACTAACAGATTCAGTAGACAGGCCCTTTTAACAGTATTGTCTTGTGAATTCTGAACTATGACTTCATACGTTTTTAGAGCACACATTTATGTCCCCTATTTTCCCCCCAACCATAAGCTCTTCTGATCATTGCAAGAAGAACAAAATACAAGACGACATAATAGATGGGGAAGACCACCTTCTCTCCCTTTCCCCATTTTGTTTGGACAGTAACACATACGTAAGTCGAACAATAAAACCACACATGCAAGATACACAAATCGTTGTCATCAAATTGTTATCACTTATAATGCACTATCTTTAGCATGAATTATTGTCACTGAACACCAAATATCTCATGCACTTCAAGAAGCCTGAATTTTGGTATAAAAAACAAATCTCTGCTATAAAAAAGAAAAAAAATGTCTTTAAGGATGGGAAAAAAAAATAGAAAGCTACAAGACTTATAAAGGAGCTCAACAAGGCCTTTTCTATCCCCCTGCCTTTTTTATTAAGACAAATCCTAAGTTCTCTAGTTCAGTTCGAGTACTTAGTTTGCTTCTTTATGTGCTACTTCACAATTATAGTTGTGCCTGCTTTTCTAGGGACTCTTCAGAGGTGGGAAGGATGGGCTGTACCTGTAGGCCTGTCAGTACAAGAAGAGCCTAAATTAGTAAAACATCGTTAGTGTGGGCATGGATGTTTGAAGCCTTTTGAATAACCAAAAGAGTTATGGTAATGTAAAAATCACTAAGAGCATTAAAGGAGAGATAACAAATAAAACAGCTATCAAGTCTACGTATTTCAGTTTTTCATTTTGCAAATGGACTTCATTCTGTATTTCATTAAAGGCTCCGATCAAGTCAGTCATTTGGAAGGATTAGGCACAGAAAGCCAAATATGCCTCAAATAATCCTTAAGACATGCTTTTCTAGTACTTACTTTCCCGTCTGTCACGGGACAAGAAAACATCCCCATGTGAATGAGAAAAGCAAATCAAGTGCTACATTAAGAATGGGAGGCACATGAGACTCAGTGTATCATCATAGTACATCTCTCTAATGTTAATTCCTCTCCACCACAGAGCATTAGGTTAAAATTCTTCAACATCTAGTAACAGCCATGGTAGAAAAAGGAACTTTGCTAAGCATTACAAAAGGGGGTAAGACTCAAAGCAACCCCACTGGATTTTCACAAAGAAAAATATATATATATATATATATAGCTAGATAGCAAGTCCCTGTGCATATTTTAAGGTAACTGCCTACATGGACATTCCATAATCAATGCAACACAACTTACCTTCCTTTCATAAAGGGTAAACTACCTTAATTAGGCACTACAAAGTAAAGCACCAGTGTGATGAAAAAGATACTGGCATGTGCCAAAGCCTTTTGTTTGCTATATTCAGGCATAGGAGCTTCTGATATAGAGTACTCAAAAATCCAAGTCAAGCAAATGAATTTATTAATATGCCATAAATGGAGATTTTCCAAATTGTTGCAGGATTTGTAAAAACAGGACAGTTACAGGATGTTGTACACTGTGTTTTTTATGTTCAACATATCTCAGCTGCTGGAAGTATAATTATTTGAACATTCAACTGCTTTCACAAAAATATAGCTGAAGAAAAATCACTATACAAGTATTTGCGTGGGATACTTTCTCAGTATAACAGGAAGTTTTCAGAAATTAACTTCATCATTTATGTGTTTATATAGAATTTTAGAGGAGTATTTCTGTTAGTTACAATGGTATCAGTGTAAAAACACTGCTACAGCATAATGAGTAACTTCATGTATTTTAGACTTCATACATTATAGCAAAAAACAATGAATTTCTACATAACGATTTGCATAGAGAACAGAAAACAAAAAAAAGCCTTTGTAATGCTGTTTTACATAAAGGTTAGTACAAATGCTATCTGAGAGCACTAGACAGATATTTGCTGAAAAACATGATGTTAACAGAGATATTACAAAGAACAACTGTAATTCAATTTCTCCGTTATTATTGGAATAAAACAGTACTTAGATACGTACAGTTCCAGAGAGGACATCATGAGGGCAGCAGTTGAGAAGGTGACTCTTGCACACTCTGTCATCACTGAATTTGATTCTCTGCCGGGTCGTGTCACCTGCAATATAGAAATCAACGTATTCCAGGTTAGAAATCTGGAGAAGCCAAATATGTTATGCAAGTTACATGCAAAGCTTTAACACTATCCTGTCACACAGTGAAGGCCTATGGAAACTAGAACTTAAAACACTGTATGCTTCTTTGCCAAATAAAACCAAAACCAAATATATATATTTTAATGTTCTACAATGCTATTTAAAAATCCTCTCATACTTCCCCTTCAAAAATGCAGCGTGAGAAGTGCTTGAAACTAGAAAGAGAATATTAGCTTAAAAACACTTTGTTGTTAAATGAGCTATGTAATGCTCTATTCAGATTTTGCATGAAATAGTGATGTATTTGTATGCAATATTAGCAAATAAAAGCAGCCTCAAACAAAATGAAACACGGTGAGTCTTCACTGAATCCCACCTGATACTCATTTTATTGTTTTGTTCTTTGAAGCAAAGCACCCTCTTACTTCTGATGGGAGTAGCATAAAGAGTTGGCAGAAGAATGAATTTAAATGCTTACAAACCTGAAAAAAGTCAGTCAAACATATGGACTTAGCCTACATGCAAAGTTATTTTACAGATGCTTGTATATAACCGTCTTGTAAACCATACTTTTTTCTACATGCTGTTTGTTGGGATGGGAACATCTTAATTGCATCTTCATCATGGCAGGTTGTAGTTCCTGCATCGCAGGAGCATCAACCTGCCCACACTCTGAGGGCCAATTCAAAGTTTAAATGACCCCATCTGGGAGCAAGACCTGAAGTCTTTAGATCAAAGTAACCAGCTGGTATTTTGGAGGTGAGGGAGGGAATGGGTTTTCCTTTGAGTCATAATGTCATTATCACTTTTTGAGATTCAGAAGAGAGATTGCTGCTACGGCTCTCTTGCTGTTGAGACACAGGCATGATAAAAACTTAATCTCTCTCAGTATTTATCTATTTATACATAAAAATTAACAACTTGTTAAAATCTTTAATCATCGAAAACCTACTGGTGAATTACTGAAGCAAGAAGGGCTGCTGGGGGAAAAAAGACGTATAATGAGTTCAGATAGCAACCTTTTCCATTTCATCAAGTATTTTAAAGAGTGCAGATACACTTTGCAGTTTTATGGCTTCATGACTGGAAATGCTGAGAATTTTGAATCTATTATACAATTCAAGAAGCCCAATTCATTACTTAGGTAATTACAACATAATAAAAATACATATCCAAGCCCTTCTTACTATTATGTAATTGCATTTTTTAAATATCAGCTCTAGGCATAGGATGATAATACAGAACATATTCAGATGGGCCAAGTTTCAGATTATTAAGCAAACAAAAATTTCCAAGAATACCACATCCTTAATATGCCTGCAGAACGCAACAGTTAAACCCAGTAATCCACAGGCTGAAGACAGCTTCAAAGCAGTTCAACAATAGGTTTTCTAGAGGTTCTTACCGTTCACTGTTACTTACACTACTAAAAAATTAAAGCAATCCCTTTATAATCACGCCTGCTACTGCAGTAAAGAGTTCTGAGTTTTGTTGTGCTTTTTAGGAGGTGGCTCCATATTTGTTTCTTTTTTTTTTCCTTTTTCTTTTTTTAAACACATAACTGCGTTTGTTCCACATTCATTAACACATCTGAAAAGTTAGCGATAACTCACGGCTCGGCGAATGCGGGGCCTTTCTGACACTCCCTTGCAGATTGATGTAGGCAGGCAAAGATACATTGAACCTTTATAAATAAAACAAGGGGCCAGATTGTTCAGTTTGTATAGAATAATAGACTCTGCCAGCAATTTTAACACAGCATCTAGAAATACATGTTGACTGTAAAGATTCTTCTATATAAAGACAAATGAACAAAATCAAGAAAAGTATTTAAAAAAAAGACAGCTGATAGCCTAATAGCACTAACCCATCAGGAGTTAAGGAGTTATGAAGACTAGAAAATTGCCGAAAGACTTCTATGGTTCCTTAGGTAAAGTTGGAAATAATTATTTTCCCAGGCGTTACCTCAACATCAAGAGGTCATTCATTTTCTTCCTACTTCTAACGCAACTGGTGACTGACTCTACAGCTGCAATACCCTCTTCATTCCTCTAAGGGGCTAGCACCATAATCACAATTAGCAAACTGGGACAAGACGACACAGAAAAAAATGGCAGCAGGAACTGAACAAATGACAGCCTTAAGGTGGTGTTCCACATTTACACTTTAACTGACAATCTTTTTGCATCGTGCCTTAGGTCTAGCACTTCGGAGTCTTGCAGAGAGGCTCCCACACACAGAACGTCCAGATATTTACCTTTTCCTGTCTATGGATAGTGTTGTCATACATTCACATTTCTTTTTAGACTATGGTGTTTCAGCAGGAAAGGCTTATCAAAAAGAAAAGGCACCGCGTCCTATGTTCTACAAATGACTGAATCCCGTGTCCCTCTCAGAGCCCATTCCAGAGCCTGACAGCCTCAGAAGAAAGTGCTTTGATTTCTTCAAGGGTTCTGTGGGCTCCGATATCCCTAAAATAGCGCAGACTTGTTGTCAGGGAGAGAAGATACATTCTGCTGCTCATCTACAGATGAATCATCTCAAGGTGACGATGGCCTCCAGGGCCTACATGGGCTGCTGAGTGGGGGGAAGAGAATCTACAGACCCATTCTGTGCCTGCCATTCAGCCTTTCGCAAGAGGCTTGTGGATGCCTTCTAAGAATTCAAACAACAGGGGCATGAACTTGACTGTTCCTAACCCTGTGGCTTGGTATGTCAGATAGCCAAGGTGGTACTTCTCTACATCAAACTATAGTCAAGTTGGGACATTCTTCTTGTACAAACTATCAACTGAAGGCTAAAGAATCTCTGAGTACTTAGAAAATGCCTTATACTTTCTGTAGAAACAAAATAATACACCTGAGGACTAAGTAGATGCAGTCATTTGAATTTTATAAGTATCCTTAAACAGCTACAAAGAGGACACTCTCACCAGTATTTCTGATCTTGTTACAAGTTCTATTTAATAGGTAAAGCATTATGTTAGCCCGGAATAGCAAGTGATTTAACCCTACCTCTAAAGAACAGCAGAGTATTCAGCTGCTTGATCTTTAGGTCTCACTCATTTAAGAAATCAAAGGAGGCAACATCCATTACCATAAGCCACACCAGTGTTTCCGACTATATTTTCTCCATTTAGAAAAAATCATGTTTAATAAAATTTATATGGAAAAAATTATTTTTTTTTTTTTTCCCAAGAATTAGCAGGTTTAGTTTTACTCAAAGCATCTGGCCCAAACCACATTTCTACAATGTATTAACATTATTTGTTAATATACATAAATACATAAATAATGTATTAACATTATTTATATATATATGTGTATAATATATATGTATATATGTATATAATATATATGATGTAATACATTATAATACATCATAGTGTATTAAAATGAGATTTCTACACTTACACGTCTTATATCGAGATCTACGACATGCTGGATGCGAATATCAGGGCACTGTTATCTTACAGATGCCAGCACTGGGGTCACCTTTCTAAAGGAGGTTTTCTAGTTCACATTAAGTACGTTGACAACAAAATTGACATCAATATTCATACAGCTGATTAAGGAACATCCAGAGGTTAAGATCACAACGTGCACCTGTGACTACAATCCACTCCAACTCCCAAGCCTAACCTATTAACAAGCCCCTACAACATCGTTCCTGGGTATTTTAATCACAAACCAGCAGAATGAGCATGTCTGTACTGACACTACTTAGCATTAGCTGCACATGATTTATTTCACTCAGCATTTCTTACAATTCTCCTTCTCCCAACAACAATCCCAGTGCACTGATGAGGTTACAATTTGGAAACGAAACGTAACCTCTCATCCTAAATAAGAGGTGCGTGCCATGCAAAGGCAGCAACACACAGGTTCATTTTCACGCTGCTGACTTCCTGCATTAAGCTCTGTCAACCAAAACCCATTGGGTTTTCACTCAAATTCTTGAAGCCCAAGTCCCACCATTTTGGCGAGGGACCCTCAAAGCTTTATTCATGAACAGCTACTAACCGGGGGGAATATGAGGTTAAAGGCTGCAGAGCAAATTTCATCAGCCAAGCAAGCCTTGTTTAACAAGTACTGAGCATCTTTATTTAACTGAGGTTCATGCCGTCACAGAAGGTCCCGTTCCTGCCGCAGACTGAATGGGAAGCCGATTCTGATTTACTGTCTCCAATGCTGGGCACACCTTTACCCTAACACTTTTAGTGTAACACATTTCTAAGCAGGATTTCTTCTGTTTTACACTATGACTGAATTAATACTTGTGAATGCTTAGTGTAATAAAACCATTTTTAGCTAACGACATACAAGCAGAATGTAACAATGATACCTATCAGGCAAGAACATACCTGTCTGCATCTCAAGGGTCATTCTAAACACTGTCCCAAAGCTATAGTAAAATAAATAACTAAATACATAAACCCCAAATCCTTCACTGTTCCCCTTATTTTTAAGGGCTGAAGTACCAAGAACTTTATAATGACGTCAGCAAATGCACACAATTCACTGAACATGATCATTGCTCTTCAAGCCACCTAATCACACCTGATTATCAAATTATGTTTTCATGAAGTGTTTTTGTTGCTTCTGCTTCTGAGTTGATACCAATTCCACATTCTGGGTAGGTTTTACAGAAATTCACATATACCAGGTATTTTTTCCACCTGTATTTTGGTGTTGATCCATATCTGAAAGACAAGCTCTCCAAGGAGGCTCTTGGCTGCCTAACCTGGCTCTCAGCCTGAAGCTACCCAAATGGCTAGCAGTCCTCCAGGAATGGCAACAACGTACTGAGTTCAAAAGCAGGTGCTACGTTCCACCTCCAAGTGCAAAATGTAACCTATATACCCTTAAAACACCAGCCTCAACCCACTGCCCATCATAACTACTTGTGCAAAAACACTTGCTGCACTTCTTGGTTGACAACGTGTCCATCTGTCACCTGCATGCTTGCCACAGCAGCACAGCTTCAAGGTGCTGAGGAGTTTTATCCTACCCTAGGGAGGCAAGGCCCCTAACATTTCCCTCTCTGCTCCCCAAGATGGAAGTGAAATACAGAGATAGGTTCTGCTGAAGTGAAGGCACTACAGGCAAACGTGAGCACAAATTAAAAAGCTGGTCTGCTGAAGTGAAGCACTACAAACACAAATGCTAATTAAAAAATAGGTTACAAGTTCTAGATTACGTTTCTGCTACTACGTAATGAGTTTCACTGAAGAAACGTAACTTTAAGATAAGCATGGGGTGTCACTTCAGCTTCTCCGCAACAGAGAGGACAGAAAAATCACACCTGAATAGGTTCCTGAATACCTAGAGCGAGAAAACCCTTTGCTAGTCACAGCGAAGAACTTGGTCAAACGCTCCAAGCAGAGCAGCTCAGCCCACAGGGGTAGCAGGTGAAGCAGAAGAGGTGCAGACTGACACTTCGTACATATGGGTTCCATACATCTACAAGCTCCAAAGATCAAAGCTCCTGCTATTCATATAGCATATTTGTTAGGAAGCTTGGCAGAACACTTTCACAACCACATGTAAACTTCAAAAGCACATACAAATTTACTTGCCTATAAAGATGACTAATGAACTGCTAGTTGGTCATATTTTTAGACTCTAACCTCATTTTGATGTACTGGCAGTTGTGTTAAAAAAAAAAAAAAAAAAATTATTTGCAAGGGTCAAGTCCTGGCAGTTTCAAGATGGGGTATTTAAGTTACAGGACGATTCAGATCTCATCTGGGTCTGCACCACTGCCTAAGGCAGTGACCCTTCTCCACCCTCTGCTTCTAGCCTGTTCCTTGCAAGGACTCCAGCATTCACGTGGCGAGGCAGATCAGGTAACCAACCTGGCAGAAAATCAACCTGTTGAGCAAGATCTGTTGATTTGAGACAAAACGGGAACTTTACAATCAGGCCTCTTAGGGAAAACTTGCCAATCTTACCCAGTTCTTCTATGCTCTTAAAAAAACAAAACACCGCACCCCTGAGGTACTCATATCAATTATATTAACTTTTAATAAATGAAGTCACTTAGAAATTAACTTGGGAACGATCCTTGCACTAGGATAACGGTTACATTTGCCAGAGAACAGAGATGGCAAAAACAGGCACACTGTTAGAAATATGTAACGAACCTCTGGGCTAAAAAAAAATCATTTAAGAAATGATGCTTTATCAGCTTACTGCTGATACTTCTGAATGACAAATTCACCCGGCCCCGGTCCTCAGCCATAAATTCAGCTTCAACTAACCTTTTAACTACTGTCAGGTGTGACAAAGCCATTGAGTTTAGTGGCTAATGGTGAAGAACAGCGTAACGTGAATACAACATTTGGATGCAAGAATGTAAGGTCAAGTCGCTGGACTTGACTTCAGCGCTCGTTATTTCTCAATATTTGGGAAACCCACGCTACACACTCAGTAGTTTATATTTAAGCCTCTCCAGGTATGCCAGCTTATCAGTGCCCGCAGTGACATACTTCGAGTACGCCGTTTTCCATCTGTAGTCACGACTGTATTCAATTAGTCCAGCTTTTTACTGACATCTCAATCTCAGCGGCACTTATTTACTTATTTTTGGGTATAGTCCACATCCAACCCTTTTTTTTTTTTTTTTTTTTTTTTACCTCTTATCAGAGAAGCATGCAAGTGAACTTCAGGTTAGGTAAATTTATTTAAGATGTTGAAAAATACCAAGCCACTCATTTTTAAATAATGTGGTTTTACAGGTGCTTCATGGAGCTCTCTTTACCTGTCATTTACAGAACAATTTCACCATAGTGGCTTTAGCAATACAACTGCTTTTTAGATCTCCCAATTAACCTCTAAGAACTGCAACTGACCAGGAACACCTACAGAGCACCTGCCACGTCCCTTCTTCCCCACCTCCCCACCAGGGAACGGGAGGGCACCCGCTGGGGGGCTGGCAGAGCCCGTCCAACGTCACACCCCAGCAGGTACCGGGCAGCGAGCGATGTACCACACGTGGAGGTGTCGCGTGACTGCGAGCGCGTCTACCCCGCTGCCCAAATTCAGACCAAGTGTTTGATCTGTCTTTCCTAATGCAACTGAGAATTCTAATGTGAAGTCCCTCTTCCAACCAAAAAGAACAAAAAAAGACAGCCAACCAAAAAAATCCACCAGACTGTAGAGATAATGTTCTGTTGATTGGGAGATTCAAAGGCACTTTGGTAATTTGGAACAAAATATAGAAATGGTATTTTTAGAAGCTTTTTAAAATCTATTCTATTGCCAGGTAGAGCAAAATAAAAGGCAATGGGGACAGGTGAGGAAACGAGAGCTCTGCTCTACCAAGAAATGCAAGGACTGCCACACTCTAAAGAAGAGACGTGATTTGCATATTACTAGAAACAAGAGTATTTGTCAGAGGTGATGGGGGAGCGGAACAAAAAAAAAGCCAAATCCCACTACTCACAGGTCTAGCAATATTTCAGTGACCTTGAACCTGGCCTTGAATTTACTAGGGTACCAGCTTCTCAGAAAAGGATGATTTTCAGTTCCTGGGTGCACTCTGATTTAAACAATGCCCCACTGGAATTTTTATTTAATTTTAAAGAAGAACTAAAATGGTGTTACACTGAGATCCCCAATTCTCCACCTAATCCAGTAACAGAAGCCAGTATTGCAAACAGCCTTTTTTCCTTATCCTTCCCCATCCCGCCAACTTTGTTTAGATGCTTCCTCTCAGCA
Source organism: Nettapus auritus (assembly GCA_011076525.1). Lineage (NCBI taxonomy): Eukaryota > Metazoa > Chordata > Aves > Anseriformes > Anatidae > Nettapus > Nettapus auritus. The sequence continues at coordinate 42,985,149 of CM021765.1, forward strand.
AGCCACTTTCAGTTCAGCACACACGGCTCTGGATTTACAAGCTGGGTGGGAGGGTTCAATATAGTTATCAATAAAATGACCGCTTTCTCACGAAGCTAACGGAAACCTAGTATGTGATTGGTTTTCCTGGCTTAGGTCTTAAGTGCAACTGTCATTTAGCATCTTTAAGCAGCTCTCACACGTCAGTTGCCCTTCTTCCACCGCCAGTGGAAAACACATTCAAAAAGCGCAAAAGCCTTCACCCCTTTCAAGCTTCCTGTGCAGTCTTAGGCACCCTTTTGAGACAGCCATCTGGGTGCTAGCACTGGGAAGCCTTGCATTTCATGAGCACCATGTTACATTGCCAAGCTGAGCACTCACACCACAACAGGAAGCATTCAAAATCTTCTGGGACAAGACAAAAAATGCTCCAAGTCAGATCCTGCTTGCTGACTACCCGCTAACCAGCCTTGCTCTGGAATGCAACCTCTGCATAATAATAATTTTCCTATGAGGTTATAGTGCCCCTGTTTAGAACAGCTATAAGCACATAGCATAAAACATTCAGGATACCCTGGGTATGTGAAAACTTGTTACGTTTATTTAAAATTCTAAATTATATCAAAAAGCTGAAAAGAACATCATATAGCTCCGGTTGCAAGAGATGACCGGCCTGTGCAAAGTAAATCCCAGTTCATATATCCTACCCAGTGCACGGGAACACAGATAATCATTAATAGAGCACAAAGCTTCAACAAACACGTAGCGTACCTGCGAGAGTGAGTACAACATGCAGAACACTAAAATCATCTGTAATCACAGTCTACCCTCAGGTGCAGCATTCTCTCGTTCATAAATGAGGTACTACACATCACACCAGGGCCTACTCTCCCCTAGCAGTCGCCACACTACCTACAATTATGGATCGCTGCTGCTCAAACATCACCGTGGAGCATGAAAAAAAATAAATCTGAGGACCTGTGCACGGTGATCATTTTCCAGTTCACAACGAGACCACAAAGCGATCAGAAGCCTGATTGTAGCTATAGAGTCTGTCTGTCTCGGGATTACTGCCTCTAGGCGTTACGATGTGATTTTTTAACAAAGAGAAAAAAAAAAAATGGGGGGAGTTCATCCGCTGGGAGCGACTAAACCCTGTCTTTCAGAGAGCGGCGGGCAGACCCACCCAGCCGGCTGAAATGATGGTTTGGGTCAGACTTCAGACAGACCTAGTGACACGACAGCCCTGCTCCGCCGAATGGGGACGGCTGGGGCTGTTCCGCCCGCGCCCCCCCGCCCGGCCGGGGCCGCCCGCTGCTCCCCGCGGGGCCGAGCCACGCGGCCGGGCCCTGCCGCGGCGCGGTTCCGCTTCTCCGGGGGCCCGGCGGGCAGCGCTCGGCGGCCGGGCTGGGCCTCCAGAGCGGCGGCGGCGACCCCC
>CM021765.1:42986965-43148349 GCA_011076525.1 Nettapus auritus
CCAGAGCGGCGGCGGCGACCCCCGGCGGCCGCATCGTCCCCGCGGGGCCCCGGGCCCGCTCGTAGGGCGGGCGAGCGAGCGGACAACGGCGGCGGCGACTCGTCGGGCCCCCTCCCGGCCCCCGCCCCGGCTCCGAGCGCGGCCCCGGCCGGGGGACGCTTACCGTCCCGGGACGTGCCCATGAGCTGGTCCAGCATGGCGCGCATCTGGGCCTGCGCCGACATCTTGAGCGCGGGGGGAGCCCGGCCCGGCCCGGCCGCCTCACGCCGAACTGCGGCCTACAAGGCCCGAGGCCCGGCGCGGCCCGAGGCCCTCCCCCTACGCGTCACGGACGCGGGCCCGGGCGGAGCCCCGCTTCCCCGCCGAGGGCCCGGGGGGGACGCGGAGGGGAACGAGAGCAGCGGGCGCTGCCGCTGAGGGCGGAGCGGGGGAGCCTCTGCCCCGCGCCCGGCTCGGTGCCGCCACCGCCGCCGCCTCCCCTCCCCCCGCCTCTCCTCCCGCCTGCCACGCGCGCGCGCCGGCGCTAACGGAAAGCCGCGCGCACGCGCACTCCTCCTCCTCGCGCCCCCCCCTCCCAGCTCCACAGCCAACGTCAGCGCGGCCGGCGCTCGGCGCCCGCCCATTGGCCGTGACGCGCGGCGCGGTGATTGGCTGAGAGGCCCCGCGGAGCCGCTGTGACGCGGGGCCTCCCTGCGCGGAGGGGGGGGGGCGGCCCCGGAGCCTCCCCCGCGCCCCGCCGCCATCTTAGGGGGCCGCGCTCCGGGCCGCCGGGCGCCTCGCGTCCCCTCCGGCCTCTGCTGGCCCCAACGCCCGGCCCTCAGGGGCCGCTCCGCCCGCCCGCCGCCCCCGGGGCTGGGCTGGTGTTAAGTAAGGGGAGAGGCGAGCGAGGGCACGGGGAAGGGGTTCAGCCCGCAGCATGTTTCTGACAGCACGCTTTGTCTTCCCTCCTGGCAAAGCCCAGCCGGGCGCGCTTTTGTTGGTTCTTCATTAAGCTCCTCCCGCAATTACAGGCCAGCCGCGCGTTTATAGCCGTTGTAAGCCACCCTTGGTACAGGTTTCTTACGCATCTTGCACAGAACAAGCCTCTTCTGACAACAGAAACCAATGTTTCTTTGCTTATAAAAATAAATTTGCTGTTGCAGGACAAGAAAGCAGCATTGTTGCTGGAACTGTAACTCACTGTCATCTGACTTACACATCTGGTGTAACCAGCAGACATCATTTCACTGCTTAAGGAAGCTTTTCCAAGATTCACAGTGAAACAGGCATAAAAGGCCTAGCCTGAGCCAACCACTGCAAGACATTCAGGAATTTGCAGTCTGTTAGGTAGCAGTGTTCTGAGTTATTATCACTAGGTCGTTACTGTGGATGAAAATCTTGAAGGTGGGGAAGTGCTACAGCAGCGCTCACCAGAACCTTTCAGTGCTCCAAAGAAAGGGCCTTTCCTCTGGAAACTGGAATTGCAAATCGGGCCTTTCCTTTTCCACTGGAAAATTCCCAATGTACAGACTATGGCAGGAAAACCCTACAGAAAATGGGAAAATCCCTTCACCTACAGATTTAGGGGAAGAAAACAAAGTTGTAAGTCCTAATGACAGCTAGACAGGGAAGTTTTTGGCCTATTTTTCCTATTTTAACCCCCCTCATCCCGAGGCTGCCTGTCACACTGGACACCCAGATGAAGAGGCAGGTCAGATCCGCTCGATAACCACCGGGAGCGTATTCCCCGTTTCTCCCCTTTCACCCCACACCCGCTGACTGAAAACCCCCAAGAAACACAAGCCAGCGGGGCCTCGGCGGCTGCCCTACGAAAACGGGGCACGTTTATTGGGGAACCGACGGCAGGCGCACGGCGGCCGCTTCACCCCTTCCCTCCCGGCTGCTGGGGCAGGCGGAAGCCCACCAAGCCGGCCACCTCCTCGGGCGAGCGCTCCCCCCTGCCGTGGTACTCGTGGTGCAGGGCGGCCAGGTGCCGCACGCTGCGCAGCAGGCACAGGTAGGTGGCGGCCTGGAAGTGCAGCTCCTGCTGGGCCCGGCACAGCTTCTCGCTGGTCACCTGCGGAGAGGAGGCGACAAAACCCGGCCGCTTCACCTCACGCCGCCGCCACCGGGCAAGGGGGGGGCGGAGCGGGAGGGGAAGGAGCCGCGGCGCCCCCGCCGTACCCGGTGAGCGCGGAAGGCCGCCAGGAGGTGCCGGTAGGCGGCCGTGTCCCGGTAGGGCCGGCCGGGCGGGCCGCTCGCCAGCCGCAGCTCGCGGAGGAGCCCGCGGAGCGTCCGCAGCGGAGAGCCCAGGGCCGCCATCTTCCGCCAGGCCGGGCTGCGGAGCGCCGAGCGGAACGATCGCTTCCCGCCCCCGCTCCGCCGAGCGGCCGCGGTCGAGCGGCGGAGGGCGAGCGGCGAGGCCGGGCCCTGGCCGCCTGCTGGGCACGGAGGGGAGCGACGGCTGCGGGCGGGAGGAGAGGCTTCGTGCGGCCGGCCCCGGGCAAAGCCCGAGCGCCGCGGGGGCTTCGGGGTCTGCGTTTTGGATAAAATTAAAAAATATTTTTTAAAAAAAGAGATATGGAAGGTAAGAGAGAGAAGAGAAAGGAAGGAAGAAAAAAAAAAAAGCCCACCCCAGATGGGACTCGAACCCACAATCCCTGGCTTAGGAGGCCAATGCCTTATCCATTAGGCCACTGGGGCTACCGCGAAAAGCCCTCCACTGCGGTGCTACTTCTCCCATGTCCCCGCCCCCGTTCCCTTTAATGGGCAGCGCCTGCCGTGCGTTGATTGGGCGGTGCCTCCCGCCTGACTCTCGCTGCCCTGGAGCGGGGAGCAGGGAAATGGCGGCCGCCATTAGCCATCAGGGCAGGGCTATGGGAGAAGCACACGGCCGGGCCTTGGAATAACGGCGTCCGGAGGGAGAACCCCCTCTTTATAAAACGATTTTGAAGTGCTGCTCTTGCTTCGGGGTTGCCCCAGCTGAAGGAAGCCGTAGCAACTGCTCCCCCCTCCCATTTAACAACAAAGAGAAACTACCTCCTCCCCCCCCCATCTTTATTTTGTGAGAAATAAAACAGACAGAACTAATATGTACATTCCTCTTTATTTAATACAGCACAGACACATGACGTAAAAAAAAAAAAGTACACTCATGAAAAAAGCCTGTCACCATTACGGACAGGGAACACCTACACCCAGTTGCGTAAGGCTCCTACTGCAGAACAGGGGTCTGCTGTCCTAACGTGGATCCCAGAGCAAAACTGCTGCCAAAAAAATCTTTGCACTCCTTTCAGGAAAACAGAAGAAAAAGAGGGAAAGTCCCTCCAGGAACAGGTGGTGAAGCTGGTGGCATCTGCAAGGTTCACAGGACACAAGCCCCGTTACTGTTTGGAACAAAAGCACTGAAAAAGCGAAAAACACGCTCCAGCTCTTCTTGCAGAGGGCCAATAGTCCTGACTTCTGAAAACATCAGACTTCTCAGGGATGGTGAACCTGAGTATCTGGAAGGAGTGAAAACATCAAGTAGTCACACACAAGAGATTTATAGTCTCCCTGATAGGGCTCTGCTAGCCACAACTGGGAATGTGCAGGGGAACAAAACAGCTTCCCAATTAAAAATAAAATAAAAAAAATAATAAGGAGTAACAGCCATTAAACTGACCAGAACAGTATACACATTTTGAACTGATGCAGGCTTTTGTGGCAGCAGCTTCTTCCTTTTCCTGCTTCAGTTCAGGATGGAAATTAAGCAGGCACCAGTTCCTCTGGCAAAGAGCCTTACACACTTTAAAAAATTAAAATACAAAAAAGGGAGACAGGTGTATTTACAAAATCCATGGCTGGTACAGTACATCATTTTTAAGACACACTAAATGCTACAATCTTTCAGGTCCTGAGATTATTACCAAAAAAAATAAAAAAAAAAAAGCAACAACTCAAATTTTGTGTTCAGGTCCAGTTTTATAAGGAGAGAGGAAGGAAATCACACATTTAAAACACAGTATCCCTTGAAGTTAGTGGAACACGCCTCCCTAAAATCCAAATGAAAGTGGTGCTAATCACCCAAATGTAGCTGCGTTTGGTTGTTCAGGCTTGCTGTCACAAGAGGGGAGCATTTCGCAGGGGAGTTTCTCTGGAGAGCTCACCAGGTAAGAACGTGGCTGCTGAGATCCTCTCTGTCACTAAGCCCTATGATCCGAAATAAGGAAGTAATAAAAGGAGGAAGGTGACCTGATACAAATTCACGTGGGACTGAGCGGGGCATCACAGGAGTCAGCGACTCAAAGAGGTTTGCCATCTCTTAGTAGCTGAGCATTCCGTTGAAGCAGAGGACTACAAAGGACGCTAGTTTTGCTTGTAACAAAATGCTCAGGCAACTGACTGACTGCTCCAAGCTACCCAGAGCAGGGCAGGAAAACGCTCGGCCCACCGGTTTCTCAGCTGTTCACTTTACATAGCCTCCTTCAATCTCCTGGGGATCAGCAAGTCAGGTAGGGTTAAGTTGGTTATATCCAAAGTTGCTAAGAATACATATGCCAAATGTGACAAAGGCTACAGAGGCCAAACCCGTCTGTGGGAGGACCCCCACTGTCCTTGGCTGGGTGGGCAGGAGTGGATGTGGAAGCTCTGCTCTTGACTAAGCCTCCTTACCAGGCAGAACTGCGGGAACTTGCAACCCACAGCTGTATTTTCAATGAAATATTCGTAACATAGTGCTTTTGTATCATCAGAAGTTATAATCACAGATGCCCTTTTATTATAAGCACCTGACTTTAAGCTAGAAAATACCAACATTTTAAGGATTACTCACAAAATGCTTCTAACCCGCAGTAAAAAGAAGACTACAAGAGACAAATCACAGAACAAGGGTACTAGTTTAACGGATAAAATATAACGCTGCTCAGTAGACTTTTTGGGGAAAATAGTATTAATGATTTTTGTATTTTTTTTTTTTTAAACAGTAGTCCAAAAATATTTCTCCATCTATTTCCAACAGTGACCTTGAGAACTATGCAAGAACATGGTACTAATTGCTACATGATGGAATTACTGGCAGTAAAACACACACTACAGTTCTCATCTCTGAGCTAAACTGTTATTTGTAGTTACATACAAGACTAAAGGATCAGCGAGAAATACCTGGGGAATCACAAATTCACATTTATTTGAAGATCCAGCTACTGGGTAGCTGATACCTCCTCTTGTTTAGAAGCAACTTAATTTAAGTGAGGAATTGATTTACTTTACTTCTGATACTGGAAGGAAACACATGATCTCATTAGCTTCTCCCCAGATCCAATCAGTAATTAAAAAAAAAAAAAAAAACATTGCTGCGGCTTCTTTAAACCAATTTTGAGAGCTGAATATTCTGAAAGCTCTCAGACTAAGACTTGTCACAAGAGGTGATTTTAGCTTCCCTCTTGAAGCAACTTCATGACACTTGACACTAGGTGTTGCACCAGCAAAAGGGTTTCTTTTTTGAAATACAAACTTCTTTCTTCACTGTAGCAAAAAGAGTTCTGCAGTACAGACATTCAAAAAATATTCCATTTTCTTTGGGTAAAACTTCAACATGTATTAACAGGGTAGCTAGGGGAAGGAATGCATGTAACACTGAGACATGTAAAGAATACTTATCTGCATAGTTGATATTAGTGACTACTAATCAAACTAAGGCCTTATCTGGAGAAAGCTGAGAACACAAGAAAGTTTCTTCCCCCACCTCCCACTTCACTGGTGATATCTGAGAAGTCTCAAAGCAGCTCTGGCTGCCTCAGCAGCTACTTGGTTTGGCCTGCAGCAGTGGTATCTCCTGATTGGTTTGGGTTGATTCTCTTGCCTTTTTCTCTTGGTACCGGACAGTAAAAAACGTATCTGAATCTGTTCAAAAAATACATCTGCATGTGCTGCTGGGCCAAAGAAAAAAACACCTTTAGTAATGAGCATGATAGAAGGCAATGTGCATTGCTTTACATTACTTCAGCATAAAGAAAAACTTGTTAGTTAATGGTTATTAAATAAACAGGAGACATGGCAAGGGAAGAGGCTGAAATTCACTTCTAGGTACAAAACATGAAGCGTGATTTTTTTTTTTCCAGAATTGCTCTATAGAATTATAGCTGTCAAAAAATGTCTACAAAATAACAGACCTATATCCTCCACTACTGACAAGATCAGCACAGTATCACTTACGAGGAGTGTGCAAAAGTGGCCATAGCGAATCTTTTGTGCATCCCCAGTTCCAGGCCATGCTGATCTCTCAGCATAACACATAGCAGCAGCAGGGCTTCCTGTGGCCCCAAAAGGCTATTACAGCAGCAAGGAATCATTGGGTCACAGAAAAAGGATGATGGAGCCGCACCAGACATTTCCACAACCAGAGTATCCCCCAACAACGTTTTGTTCTATTTCCAGTGGCTAAGCCAGGCTACTTCTGGCTGCTTATTTTGGCAGTGGATTTTTTAAGCAGCAGCAGACTTGACGGTGATTTTCAGAACAGCAACAGGTGTTAAAAACACCACAGTCAACCAGCAGTGCCAGCTGTAGATTTCAAATCTTTCAGATTGGCCTAGAATGAAGAGCACACCGGCCTGAAAGGGACTGAACAGCAACAGAAGAGCCCAGTCACCTCAAGTCACTGCCACGCGTGGATGTGGCTAACTACAGAAGTAACTCTCTCACACTCACCTAAGGCAGATTAGGGCGCTCCAACTGACCAAGCTACCAGCAATAGTACTATCCCCAGCACTGTTAGATTAGTAAAAGAAATCTACCTATGGCCTCCTTTCAATAGGTTCATTTGAATGTGATAACTGGAATAGCAGTTAGGCTATTTTCTGCCACAGGAACACGTTGTATTTGGTATCTTACTGTTGGCTCTCTAGATGGGCTCTCCACTTAAGTATGAAGGAGTCTTCTAGCCATTCCTACTCTGGTTTCTGAAAAGAGAAGGTAAACACTTCCTTTTCATATTGCAACTCAAAATCAGGTCTCCCCCAGTGGAAACATCACAGAACTAGCATGGTCTAGTGATGCTTACAAAAGTTACCTTAAGTTGAGAAATGAATTGCTAATTTCAGGTATGCATGTTTATAGTAATACTAAGTTAGATGTATCCTCAGCACAGAATAGTTAAAATCACTGGAAGATCTATTGCAGATCACTGATTCTGTCAGAGAACAAGCAAACAAGCACAGACACCATTTGAGTGTTCACTTGCAGCCAACAATACATGAACTTACTGTTCATTATTTTAAGAGAACAAACCATTAATGAAATCTCAGCAAGAAAAAGTACAGCGAGAAAAGTACTCAAAGGTGAATGATTTAGGCAGCTTGTGAAGTATAGTCAGGTTTAACTTCAAAGAGCAGCTGCATTCTTGCAGTTTATGCCAAGTTCCTTCTCACATGTGACGCCTGGTTGGAAGTGACAACTTTGGTAAAGATAAGAATCCTTGCAATAACCAGTGCCAAGCAGACATGGCTAGCCATACACAAGATTCCTTGCAGTTCATCTCAACTCAAAATTGTTACAAGCTATTTTAACCTTCTTATTTCCCCACTTCTTTCAGATACGTTAGCCACACATCTTTGCCTCAAGTTCAGTAATAGCGTGAAACGGTCCGGTATTTAAAGTTGTCAGTTGTACTTGTGAATTGAGACCCAAATTTAAAACCTCCAGAGAAAAATATAACAATTAACTCATTAGCCACTTCCTTTCTCTCACACAAGTTTACACATTCACACACACACGCTTTTATTGTACTGCCATCTTTGTCCAAACGTTCCCCTTTTGTATGCAAATGTTTAAGAGTGCCAGCAGAATGTAGAAGGATGAACACGGTTATGGGATTCTTGGGAATATTGCTGTGTATGTACGTGTGCACACGTGTGAGCGTGAGAGAAAGAAAGCACAAGCATACAGAACCAACGCCATGGTACAGCAGCTATGAAGTCACATACATTACACACTTTTTTCTTTTTTTTTTTTTTTTTACAAAAGGGAAAAATAGTATAACAGCATAAAGCCATCTATCTTGGCAAGCTTAAGATTTTCCTCCAAAATGCCTTCCAGCACTTCAGGATCTCTGAGAACAGTTTAAGAGGGTAGGGAAATAAAATAAAAAAAGGCACTTAAACAAAGGACAAAGGCCTGAATCAAGTAAGTCATGGAAGGTAATAGCCATTTCACCAGAGCTAGGACCAATCAAAAAGCTACCAACTTTTTAATTTCTATAAAATTAAAATTGCATAAAGTGTTAATTAATCAGTCATTTACCTACTGCTTTCACTTTCTGGATCATTTTATGAAACAAACAAAAAGCAAGTGTCCCTTTAGTGATTTCCCCCTAATTCAGCAAAAGATTAAAGGTAGGTGCGGGAGGAAGTCTTCCACAGCTTAGCCTGACTGCAGGTTTTCCTGCAATTCCAACTGCAAAAAAAAAAAAAAAGAAAATACAAAACAAAAACAGGAGAGGGACCACTGTGCCTTTAGCAATTCACTCAAAAAAAAAAAAAAAAGAAAAAGAAAAAGAAAAAAAAAAGCAACCAAACAAAAAAACAACCCAAACACCCCAATACTTCTAATTCATCTGTGGGCAAAAACTACTCAAAAGAAAACCAAACTGTAAACTAGATTAAAATTTGCTAATAAATACAGCTAAAAGTTCATTTTATGAATGTAGCAGCAAATGTGATAAAGTTAGTTGGAGTCCAAGATGACTCCCAGAGGGTTAATGGTTCACACAACTGATGGCAGCTTGGGAGAGTTGCAGGATTTCTGTTTGCATGTCCTCAAGGGTCTTGCACCTTGGAGAAGGAGTGTGGAGGAAGGGTCAGGTGATGGGACTGAGGAAGGAAACAGGCTCTTGGCACCTGTCCCACCCCCCAATTCTGTGCATCAGACAACTTTGATTGGATTCAAACAAGAAGTAGAACCCAAGTAATTAAAAGTTACTTCTGATTAGCAGAAAACAGATGTGAAACCCACAGCATCCACACTTGTGACTCACTCGGTATTAGTCATGTATCTTGAATCATCAGAGAAGGCTGGATAAAGTGATTTAGGCCATCTTGGAGTAGGAGAACACTGCAGTTACAGTCCATGGAATCAGAAATTTTGCAGCCTGTTTTTCATGTAGCCTGCCGCCTTCTTTCTTACTTTGCAAGTGTCTCAAAAGGATTTAAAATAGCTACCATGACTTTGGGGACTTTGGATCATGTAGCAGAAAATATTACTTAGAGGGTTTTAACATCTAAGACCTGTGTGTGAAATTATTGCTTGCATTCGTTTGGGGCTTTCAGTGAGCTTGACATGCTAGCTCATATACAGACCCCAAACCGAGTTCAGCCCTGCTGCCTGGAAAAGACAGCTCTACTTGGCTTTCTTATTGCTTGTGAATACTGAGGGTTACTTAGTATATACAACTACAGTTTATTTATTACCAGAGGCCCTTAAAAAGTAGTAAAAAACTGGGGAGAAATGTCTTTAGGAGAGCTGCTGTGCAGAAAATAGTAAAACATTAACCTAGTTTTGCATTTGGACATTGCAGAAAATTTTCACTTCCCCACCCTGTTTGTGCTAACCAAAAACGTCTCTGGGAGCCAACCCTATTATTCCATTTAATTTGGCCTTGCTAGGTTTAACACAGAAGAATAGGGAAAAGACCCCTTCATCACTGTGTTGCTGATTCCAAAGCAGCTCGGCAGTAAGATGACTGAAGGCAGTTACCCTCTAGGGGACTGTCTGAATTGGCATGAAGACTGTATGGTCATCTTTATTCTCACCATCAGTATTAGTTTACTCATTTCCAAGAACTGAGAAGCTCAACAGGCCATACAGACAGGACTACTTCCTAACCTCACAGTTTGGAGAGGATATCCCTTAACTGAAGGTGAGTTGTACCTGCAGAAAGAGAGGGAAGGATGTTGAAAGGAAGTTTGTGCTGTTATTATAAAGGGCCACGAGTCTCCCAATTGAAAATTTCATTTAGCAACTATGAAGACAAGAGATGTAAATTTGGATGAGATGCTTTGATGAAGAAAACACAGAAGAGGTAGAACTCTTAGGACACATTTTGTTTTGTGGTGGTTTGTTTTTTTTTTGGTGGGTTATTTTGCGTTTTGTTTTTAATATATTGCTGCTTGATGGCTCACTGCTGCAACTCCCTTAGCTACACAAGTTGTTAAAAACTATCAGGTTTGACAATTCAGAAAAAAAAGAACAGCATTCTCCTAGGCCTCAAAAAAAGTTTTCTTCCTTCAACCCTTCCTGGAGAAAAAGAAAAATCAGATAAAGCTTGCACTCTAAATAGGTTGTGGTACTTAATGTTCAATAGAATTTGCACATTAACAGGAATGCAAGAGTCTATGTAGCTGTATGTTTCAACTCTAAATAACCTTGACTAAGATGCAAGCTTATCTAATCAACATGCCACATACAAAACATGAGCATTAGCTAAAAGGCATCTAATTAGCTGATGCTATGGAGTGAAATTCATGAACTAATGAATCTTATTTTAATTCAATGTGTCTTTCACAGAAGTGTTGTGCAAAAACATTTATTGCTGAGCTCAACCCAACATCTTTATACTAAATACACAATATATATTATTTTAGATTCATGTATATATATATATTTATATAAAATTAAAATGAGCTCTAAATAGAAAAGAAATTGTTCTCTGGTCTAAGAAAAATAAGTCACATGTAAAAGTAACCTGAAAGCTATAAGTTAATCTAGCAAAAACACTGAAGATTCATTATCCATGGTCAAGGTATCTCTGGAAGATGAGATGACCAGTAGTCACTGGTTCAAACTCACCTCAAACTACTGGAAAGACCAGCTAGTAGGAATTTCAGCATCTCTGATCAGGAATGTATCAGGGTTGAAGGAGAAGGGCATCGTATCATTTTAGCTGCGTCTTTCCCCTAGGATTTATTTCAGTTTCTGTCATTCTCATCTTTTATCTAACAGCGCAAGGGACTCAACAGCAAAGTTCTGTCCTAGTGTCAAAAGTGCAACATGTGCTGGATACTTCCTAACCTTACAAATGAACCAGTCCATGTATTGCTCTAAAAAAAATAGCCAGCTTTGCAGTTTTGTGCTACCATGTAAGGAAGAGTTCAGGATGGAAACTCTCCAGGCCAGCAGGGGCTGGAAATGCTGGAGACGATCCATTCAGCCCCAGAAGAGAAGGCACCTCCGGTCGCTTTTGAACGACTCCTCTTTGGCTAATGCCTGAAGCAGTATTAACCTGGCTCTGGAGTAAGTCACATTCAGCTTTTTCTTTTACTAGCAAATCAGGATAATGCATGGCTTTTGGGAAGAGTTACGTGACAGATGAGGAAGGTCTAGAATGGGTAAAGAACTAACTGCACTTTATGAAAGATGTGATAGAACATTACTTAATATCAGTAGCAGATAAGCACAAGGGAAAGGATAGCTTAACAAATGGAGGGACTGAAAGAGTCCTAGTATGCCTTTAAAAAAAAAAAAAAGAAGATGTGGGAAAGAAATGCTAGTGTGACCAATAAAATGTTGGTTTCCTTTTTATGTATGATGAAAAATTTCCACACACCCTTCCTCCCTATGTAAGAGTCATGTTAAAACAGAGAAGAAAATAAACAAGGAGCAAAGGGTTTCCCAGTAGCCTGTCTCTCACATCTCATGTACCAGGAGATCTGTTTTTGAAGACAGCTCTCTGGAACTAATGAGACTGCATACATCCATAGGCTCTCTATAGCCAAATAGCCTTGTAAAGCTGAAAAAATGCCCACATCACAAACTGCATTTCTGTAAGGTTTTAAATACAACACAAAGTATCCCAGCACCACTTCTAATCTATATAACCTTTGGTCCACAACCACACGGTACACTCAGGACCTACATATAATCTTATACGGGGCACTTCAGGAACTCGTGAAGTAGATGATTCCACCTCACCCAATGGATAGAGAGACCTACTCTAGCTCCTCTCACGCTTTCAACTCTTTATTGGACATTACCCAGAAAAAAATGTTTGTGCTGCTGTGGGTTTGACAATCAATTTCTTTTAAAAGCCAATCAGAACAGATGAAAAAATGTTTGTTTCTTTAGGAAAGATCAAACTATGACCAGTCTGCATGACCAGGAGCACCAGTCCCCCTTTTCCTTCTCTCTTTGATCAAGTATTGTTTTCTTTTTCTTCTTCCTCTCACCACAGTGCTTGGGATCAGAATATGTAAACATCGACAGAAACAGCAGCCCTGTGACAATAAGCACTTTCCCAACTGGGCAGATTCTGTCAGCCAACCAGAACTGCTTCAGCTCCCTTGCTTGTCTAGAAGTCACTGGTTTTTCCGCTGTAACTTAGTGTCCCCTTTACTTTGGCCTCCATCTGCAATTTAGAAACAGGAAAAGAAGAGGAAGAATAAAAGCATGAACAAACTTATTTTATAACTTAGAAAATAAAAAACATATTTGGAACGTTCATCTTCAGCATCACGAGAAAATGCATTGTCTTTATAGCATGTTGGACTTTACATATTTTCAACAGTTCTCTGTTTTTTTGTTTTTGTTTGTTTGTTTGTTTTAAATAGGACTGATGAAACCAGAGACATCAAGCTTTACACCAAGATCTTTAGAGACGTGGTATTTTAAGTTGCAGCCTGTGATACTGCAAAAACAAAACAAGAAATATCAAGCTTTTCTTTAGAATTCTTAACATAGTAAGAATTGTAAGCCCACCCATGGCACTCACTGACAAAAAAAACACAAAGTTGATACCACATAAGTGATTGGTTTGTTTTCACAGCCTCTTACAACACTGCCCTGGTTCTGGAGCCAAGTACTGCAAAAATCAGTATAAAGAACCCACCGTGCCACTGCCACCTTTTGTGTTCCCTTTACTGTCTAAAAAATCCTTACAACTGGCAAATAAAGGAGCACACTCCATCACCTTCTATAATTTTATGATAGCTTTTCAGCTCTAAGCCTTAGAAACAGAAAAAGATTTTATACTTCAAGTTACTCCTTTCAATCAAAAATATGCAACTTAAAGCATAAGATTCCCTGGGAAGACTGGTCTTTCACTAGGAATCTATCAACGTTTATTCACACATGCATACCCAACTGCAAGGATAAGGAGACTTCTAGCTGGAAGATGAGATATTAAAAAGTAATGGAAAAAACAATCCATTTTCCTCCCAGTATAGACTATACAGTCTGCAAATAATCATGTTAATATCTAGTATATAGTAGTTCTTTCTTCTATTTGCTGAATTTGAATGCTTTCGTTTCTCAAACTGCTATAATAAAATATTGAGATTTTTGAGCTTTTTTTGTTTCTGGCATTGAACATGGTTTTTCTGCTTGTGTTTGGGTTCCAAAAATACTGCTATAATGAAATGTGCACCGTCTGCTGCTACCAAAGCTTGTTCCTGTTTTGTGCCTTCTCTAAACCAATTTTGAATTTGGTGTACGTTTTATTTCAGTCTAGGGCATAAATCTGTTAAGTTAAAAAAAGTAGTAAGAGAAAAATATCTTTACCTGTGTAAGCTTGCTGCAAGTGAGCAGGCAGAGGTGAGTGAGACAGTGTTGCTGCGTGCTGAGCACCTGGCTGTAAACCCTTCAGTAAGTCTGGGGTAAAAAGAAGGAGAAGAACAAAGAGGAAAAATCTTAAGGACTATGGCAGCCTTAGTTAAATAGGAAGCTTTTATTTTTAAAATTACAGCTATCATAACGTGATAGTTTGCTCAGATTTCTGAAGACATCTCAACAACAACAAAAAATAATACCTGATAGGATTCTAATGACTGGTATAAAAGTAAATAAAAACAGACCTGTTCAGATATGGTTAATCAAAATTCAGAACCAGGATCATGCGTCACTATTGGGATGCAACTCTTCATGTTATTTCATTTGGCAGAAAGTTAAAATTGCTACAGATAAAAGTTTAAAGAATTTCTTTTAAGCAATTGCAAACAATAAATCCCACCTAGATTGATGCCTTCCTGTAAGAAAACGGTTTGGTATCAGAGTGTCTAAGCCATTACTGAGCTAAAGATATTTTGATGAATGACAGTATTAAGTCCCGTATCTGTACTGTGAAATTGAGAGAATCTTAAGGAACATTTCCTTCTGAGGATCCAAGAACAAGTTAACCCAAAAACGCATGTTCAAAAGCAGCTATATATGATGAATTTAACAGTGAAGTTAATAATCTATCAAAGGTGATTCATAACATCTGGATAACTACATAAGGTTTTAACAGGGAAGTCACATTTACTCTCCTGTAGGGATTTTCAAGAACCAAATCTAAGTATCTCAGAACTGAAAGGCTTCCCCTTCTTAATTTCTACATACAGCAAGCATCTGTCCCTACAGCATACAGTAATAAGGAATTCCACTCACTCTGAGTTAGGCTGTGGTGGAAAGCCGCTGAGGTAGATCCCGAGGTGGTTGTCACTCCAGCTGTGTCCGTCCCAAAGCCAAGCAGCTCCAAGGGAAACTGGAAGGGCACGGTCACAGGAACAAGGCCACCCAGCATCCCGAAAGGAGTTAATGGTGCAGACGTCACATTCTGACTGGTTACGGACAGGGGTGATGCCATGAGCGTCAGAGGTGAGGCATTAGCCAGTAATGATGCTCCTGCTGTTGACTGTACAGAGAAAAGTAGTACTTCAAGATTTTAAAGCTTTGAGTAGCATCCTTTATGGAGATAAGAATCAATTATTTACTGTTAAGTGTGGTCCTGTTAAAAAGGACGTTACGTTATTAATAAATATCCACTTATCCACCTAGGATCAGTTCCCGCTATTCATCTGCTCAACAAGCACAATTATATCTCACATTCACACGTGACAGTATGGTTCATCTCTCGTTTTTCTTGTCAGCCTCACAGGTAAATTCCTTTAAATTATCCCATGCAGATCTGAAGTTCTTTAGAAGCAAGTTACTCTCCCCTCTCGAAATATGGGTCTTAACACAACGCTAACTATTTTTAAAGAAGTTACTTAGAAGTAAGGATTACTGAAAACTCAAATTCATACTTAAGAACCACCACACTTCAAAGGACAAAAGTTAGGTTACCGAGATGCAGACATATATATGCACATAGGTAGGTGTTCATACACAAACACGTACATATGTTAGAGCAAAAGGCAAGAAAGGAAAATTCTCACCACCCTACATAAGTTAAAAGTTAAATTCACTGTGGTTTAGGAAAATGCAAGATTAAGCCAGAATATTTTAGCTACAACAGCTCCCAAATTACATCAGTTCCCTTGTAATTAGCAGCTGTCCTTCTCATTTCTATTTAACACTTCCATTCACTAAACATACAGCAATTTTATATGGTAACGTTCAGTTCTCAAATTATCTATCACAAAAGAGTAAGTATAGAAAGCATTTTAAACTAGACTCAGGCTTATATATTTTACAGATATTTGAGATTCAGAGACTGAACAAGACTTCAAACCTGTGCGTTTTGACAAGTAAGTCTTAACTATAACCAAAACTCATTTTAATGAACACCCAGAGCTCAAAGTGAAAATGAAGTCTCCTTGAATTCTATAGGATCAACTTATAAAAACAAAGCGATAAAGACTCCCAGCAAGGCAATTTTTTTCTGTTGCCAGTTTTGGTCTTAAGATGTTTAGATGACAGCTGCTAAAGAAAGGTTACTGCTTAAGACATTTTAAAGCCATATCCTTGTAAATTTAAGCAACTACAGATCAGATGTTCATAATAAGTATTTGTCATCTTAGAAGTGACAGCTTCTAAGACTTTCTCCATCTCACAAGTAGAAAACCACGGATGAAAGACTTTATAAGAACATACATGCTTATTTTCTTTAGCTTTTGAAAGTACTAATTTCAAAATAAGCCTATGTACAAAAAATGACAGCCATTCACTATGGAGCTCTTCCTAGTTACAAACACAATTTTATTACCAACACAAAATCATCTAGTCTGATGGCTGATAAAATAATGATGTCCAATGTAAGCAGACCAGGATATTCTAATGAGCAACTCATGTACCACTTGTCTTCTGATTAGCAACATCAGGAATTATATCCCTAAGCCCTTAATGGAAAGAAAATTCACTTTTAGTCTCATGTAACGTATTAAGATGGGTAACAAACTCCTTAGTACATTGTACCCAGCTAGCCATTAGATCTTGAAGACTAAAAGAGTATGTTATCACAAATCTCTTCCCATTCAGTGTACTTGGACTGAGAAGTAATTTGATTCTGATCTTCTCCTGAATATACTAAACTGACTGAGCCTCAGTCCGCATTGTAGCAAAAGTCTTACTGAATGTTTATCCTTGTACCACCTCCTCCTGAACTCTTTCAGGTTGTCAAAGTACCTTCTGAAGTGTCAAGGAAAACAACACGTGTGAAATCACAATTAACTTGGTAATATATGTTTCTCAGTCCCTCTAGCTGTTTTTCCCCTTCTATTATACTGAAATACTTTTACTGTATTATAGTATACACCTGTGATAATTATCTACCACATGCCCACCAGTCCTTCTTTTTAACATCACTGTCTGCCTAGATGCATTTCATTCCCTAGGTGATCAGTGTCTATAAAATAATAATTTGCCAGAATTCATCTCATCATCCACACAATACTACTTATTTCCCATGTCTACCAACTTTAAGCACTGCAACAACCATTTCACATTTTCTTCCACATCACAGCAACTATATCCAGGGGATATCAAGGATTGCATCAGATCCAAACTCTGTTCCCAGTCCTTCAGCTGCAGCCTCATTTGCATCCTCCAGCCACTTTCTGGAGTACCCAAAGTGCACCACAGCTGGCTCAGCTCTTCTGTAGACCCTTTGTGATACCTCTGTGGCCCTTACACAGAACATGGACTGTGTGTTTTTTTGTTTGTCTTCCTCTCCATTCAAAGCACCCAAAATTAATATGAAGCCTGTATCAGAGCCTGTTATACATCTTGTTTACTGTACCAGACTTAAGGTATTGTAGGGTGAGAGACCACAGAAATGCCTCAAAGTCATCTTCTTCCTGTTCCTCAGCTGTACTAAGAAAAATTGATAGCAGGCTAAAACATTATTATAAAGCATTATGAAAAGCTGCGTACACATCACCACCATGAAACAATAGCTATGGGAACCACTCAGAAAAACACATCGCTTTTCTGGTTTGCAGGAGAACAAGGTTTTGATTTGCAGTGATACTGCCTTTCTTAACTTTACTTAAGTTGTGCACACTTCACAATAGAGAGAGCAATAAAAAGAGAGGTGTACCTCAGATCTTCTCAATAATTAAATCATTCCCAGTAAGAAAAAAAGCACAACTTGGTAAAGTAGGCTGTCTTCTGGGCAAATAATAGGTTTGCATAGGTTTTAGAACAGTATTTTCAAAATATCTGTTTTATATTACTTTTTAACTACAGTGAGAAAGTTCTGCACAAGCTCTTAAATAATTTCTTTGAAGTTTATATATCGATGACTCTCATTCAATTTGACTAGATCCTACAAAATAAAACACATACTTAATCATAAATACTACAAAAAAAAAAACTTGCAAACATTAAATACATCTTGCATTACACTCTAACCACAAACAATTGAACTCCAGTTTTGCAAACTAACCGCAAAGCTTGGCAACAAACGTACTGAGATACCTCTATATATGAACTCCATCAAAATAAATACACAAGAATACAGAAATCTAGTAATGCAAGACAATACTGCATTCCCTGAAAATATAGCCACAGAAAGCTCACCTTTTCTAGTGTTCTTCAAAAGAAAAAAATAAATAAATGAAGAAACTGAGTTCTGTTTCACACTACAGACCAACCAGTCTTTTACAGGGAGGATTCCTTCCACCCTGATCACTGGATTTCAAATCAGCTGGAAATACCTGTTTACTAGCGTGAACTAGTTTCATCACTATTAGCATTTATACTAGGTGAAGTGTCAACATTAACCTTATGACTCATTTTCAAATCAAGATATTGTAAGCCTGTTTACAAAGCGTGATAAATATTAACATCTCATTTAAATGTAAAGGCGTTAAATGCGTACCTGCACACTGGCTGCTACAACTGGAGACCCTGAGGCAGAAGATGGTCTGTGTGGAGTTGACAATTGTTTAGTAGCACCCTGTGTTCCACTTCCTGCTCCCCCAGACAGACTAGTCCTACTAGCTCCACTTGAGTTAAGGTTACTGCCTCTGCTGGCAGGTACATTCATTCCAACTCCACCCAAATTATTTTTACTAACAGTTCCAGAAGGAGAAGAGTTGGGCAATTTTGAAGAAGCCTGAGGGTTCTTTGCAGGCTGAAGGCCTGAGGTGCGATTAGAGGGCAGCAAATTTATTGTGGGAGACTGCCTGCTGATATTTACACCACTGGTTTGTTTATGAAGGGGGTTGTTGCTGGAGTGACTGCTCTGGGAAACTAGTGCACTTGAACTGGAAGAACTGGGTGTTGTTGCAGGCCTGGGGGATGAGGTGGACTTAGATGAAAATTTAGGCGATGCATTGGGCTTGGGTGTCACAGAGGGCTTAGATGCAGTGGGCTTGGGAGATGCAGCAGGTTTAGGAGAGGCAGCCATGGAGAAGGGAGGCTTGAAACCCTGGGAAGAAACCTGTGACACCATAGCCTTGGCTAAATAGTTACTAGAGGTAGAGGTGCTGGATGTTGTCCGAGAAACCAGTGGGTGAGATACTTGAGAGCCACTTCCAGAGGAGGGGTTAGACAAAGGCAGGCGATATACTACAGACTTGTCTTGAGCCTTGATGACTGGTGATGAGCAGGTCAGTTTGGGGTTACTACTCAATTTCACCACTGGATTGGTCTGTGATTTACTAATAGTTGCTTGTAAAGGAGACACATATTTCTGCTGTACAGCTGGATGCTGGTGCACCTTTGTCATTTGTGATGCTGAGGAAGAACCACCTTGAATCTCAGAAGATGATACCAGGATATTAGCATCCTTGGGTCTTTGAGAGGAGGTGGAAATAGCTGCTTGGGTCTTAGAGGAAGAAACATGGGTCTGTGAAGAGGAAGAAGCAGCTTGGATCTGACTTGACCTCTGTAGTCCTTGCTGAAGTAGCTTGGCTGGCAAAGGCTCTAAGGAAACCTTAGGATTTTGAATTGAAGATCCAGCAATAAGGCCTGAAGAGATACCAGTGTGAACTAAGTCCTGGGGTTTCTTTGGTACTGGCCCTGTGTGACCAGCAATAAGACTTGATGAATGGGGTGTTTGAGTGGGCTCTACTTTCTTTGAAGTTGCCAGGGGCAACTTGCTCATAATGCTTGCCAGTTTCTCTTCCCTCAGCCCAGGGCGAGGTCTGGATGTTGATGTCTCTATGGTAGATCCAAGAGGCGGTCCCTTGGCACCATTATTGATAACTGCCAGAGCATCAGAAATAGAGTCCAGTGATGGTGGGTGGAAAGAGAGGTCTTCATCCAGTGAGTCATCCAAGCAGATAGTCTCTGGAGCTGGTGTGCAGCTAGAGCTGGCTGGGGTGCAGACAGGTGCGCTGGTACTCAGTGTAGTAGCACAAGTTGAATTGACTGAAGACGTACAGGTTTTCTGTTCTTTCTTTGGACTGGAGTCCTGAGAATGAAGAGATAAGAACAAATAAGTATAATAGCCTTTCTGGAACAGATCCAAAGTCTTCTTCCATTTAATACTATTATTCTGTACATTCAGTGGAACCCAAGACCTGAAAATTTTTATATTAAGATATAGATATCTAGATGTCAGATACTTGTGTGCTAATTCAATATTTGTGTTTTAAAGTCTAGTGCTGTTGCTCCACATACAAAAGGGCCCCCACAGTTAAGAATAAGCTGTGCTGTGAAGAACAGGATAGTTAATCTGACCGCTAAGTAAAAATTGCTCCCAGGCTAAAACACCTAGTCATGTCTAACAAAAACCTCTATCAACTTTTGCTATCCTCCCAGCCACACATTTTTCCAGTGTTGCTGAATTTAACACAAGCCAAAAGCAAACAAACCACATATTAAAAAAAGGGAACTTTGATGGAACTATTTCCTTCTTCATAGTCAATTTTCAAAAAGCTATATAAGCTTAATGTCACAAAGCTATACAGAGAAGTCTCTTGTATTACTTAGCTTGGTAATGTGTGCTTTAAACCAATAAGCTCTTGCAGCATTTTCCTTAAATTAGCATTTACTAGTGGAACCCTTCTGATAGATTTTTTTTTTTTTCTGGAACGGAGGCAAGAAACTGTATCAAATGGTCATATAAAAGTCAGACATTTACCTTCGCTTTGGGTTTAGGTGCCAGAATCACCTTCTTCTTTGCCCTAAATCAGAAGAAAGCAGAGGAGATATATGTGCATCAGAAGACAAAAGAAGGGCAAGTAATTTTAGTTTCAACTGTAACCCTGATTATCTCCCACTAAATCAGAAGGATGACTACTGTGGTCCAGTTTTATTATAAAGTATTCTTGAAACAGAAAAAAAAAAATCTCTTAAAATAAAGGGAGTGGAGAAGCACATGGTTAATCCATTGTTGTCATGTATCTTTATGTAAGTTAGATGCAAAATTCACTGAATTGCTGATATAACCTGATGTATATCAAGTTAAGATACTTGTTTTGTATTTTCTCAATTTAGAGAAGCTTCAAAGTATCAAGGCATTTCAGCCTCTCACAATCTTAGGAATTTATCTTAACAGAGCTTTATCTGAACTGACAATACCTATAATAATCATATTACTTCACCTTATATTGCTGTTTTTGTCACTGAGGAAGGAATCTACTTTATGATCTCACTTATATTTCAAACGACAAAACTTTTTTTTTTCCTGCCAAGTGTTTTGTTGTCAACTGTGAAAGTCATATTTAAATTGTTTGTTGCAGCAAGCCGTTTAACAGGCCTCCAGTTTTGATTACTCCTCCCCCCCCCAGTGTAAGTGAACACCACAGCACCAACTTCAGTTATGCAAGCAAAGACAGTACTGAAGACTATTAGTTGTCTGCTTCAGCTTAGAATTTAGACATTTCACATCTTGTCTATTTTTATTTCTTCAAAAGGATCACCAGATTAACACTTTACAGCTCTTTCAGTCCTCTTTTTATAAGCAACTAGGAGCATGCCTGGTTAAAAAGACTTTTCTGTAGATGGACCATGGCTCAGTTTTGCCATTATGTAGAAAAATATCCTATGTTAATCTTATCTATCACAAGAGTTGTAATTTGGGTGGTATTCAAAGCTATAATTGGTTATTTGAATTCTGGTTAAGCGAGGGCAGCTCCTGAGAGGGCTGTGGCATTGTCTGAAAATCAAGAAGGTAAAATTCCACACAACCTACTGTAGCTACAGAGACTTACTAAGAAAATAAAAGAGTAGAAAGTGCTGGGTTCAATGTAAGATGCTGAAAAGCAAAATTTAGGCAGTACATAGTGCTTTGGAATAATTTGAGAAGTTGTTAATCCACAAATAAACATCCACGTAAGTTATCTAGCCACTTCAAAATCAAGTTAAAGTACAATACCACATTAACATTATAGATATAAGCCTAAATTAAACAACCACATTTATCAACATTTTTAATGTCTTCAAATAAATCCCAAAGTATCTCCCTTCTCTCCCCTCTGTCCAAAAAGAGATTACGTGAAGATGGGAAGAGATACTATGAACTAAAGATATTAGTAAATTGTCAATACTATACTCACGGAGCAGAAGTGAGGTGATTATGAACACTCCGACTTTCTTTAAAAAGCATCCTGGAAGAGTGGTGAGAAAAGAAACATAAGGAGATTCTACAGGGACAGTCAATATATGACCACCTAATACAGAAGTGGTCTTGAATTTTTAGAAGAATCCTTTGATTATCTGTCCCCAAAGTAGCCAGCAGGTAGTTTGTCTGTATTGCTACCATGATGCAGTTACAGGCATAAACAGAAGAATGCTAAATAAAATAAGTTAAGTATGCATACAAAATACACGCGTCAATGGCCAAGAAGTTTACATAATACAGTATCACCTCCTCCAGCAGGATAGAAGAATAACATTTTGAATTCTTTGCCCTCTAGGGCTAAACAATATTTCAAATTTCAAATTAAGGATTATTTTAAACTCCTCTACATACATGTTTATATGTTGAACACAGGAACACAGGTTTGGGCTTTGTAGGTTTTTTGTTGTTTGCTTTTTTTTTTTTTTTTAAGCTTACTATAGTAAAGTTAGAACACAGGAAACAAGCTTTTGTCCAGTTGTCTTCACTATTTTGTATAGGTCATTGTGTACCATTTCTGTGACTTTAATTACACTGCATTTACACACATACTTTACTACAGAGCCAGCAATACAGCTCCACAAGTGGCAGGAATTGCCACGATAATGTTAGCAATTCCTGCTCTGGGAACTAAGAACAATTCCTGACCTGAATCTATACTACAGCTTGCTATCCAGATGGAGCTATAAATGGACAGTTAATGAAAACTCACTCCCCCCCTTTGCTGCTTCCAGGTAGGCAAACTAAAATAGACAAGACTTCCCTACATCACTGCCATCATGTTGATCACATCATGAACAGCTGTCTAAACAAGAGCTTTTCACCACTGAAAACACATAATATAGAGCTGCAACAACTCTGAAAAAAATCCAGGTATCTACAAACCTCCTATCTGTATTACACTGCTCCCCATCAAATACTACTGAACGCCTATGAAGAACATCAGAAAACAGAAGGAACTTTCCTCATTACAAGTTCCATGTGCCACTTTCTGACCTATCTGGCTTCGCCAAAGTATTTTCCTCCATGCCTTCTGCCCAGTGATTTGTCTACTCCTTGATCTCTTTTGTTTTGGGGCATTCCAGACCCAAGTAATTCATAACGTTATCCTTAAAGGTTTAAGACAAAGCGTAACTGCCACAGGAATAGAAGTCAAAGATACAGTGCAAAGAAAAGCAGCAAGATCGCACTTGGAAAACAATCACTCCACTGCATACATATATTTAAGCTGTAACAGCTGATGAAAAAGGTCAGGATGAAATTACCTCTGTGACATGATTTCAAGTGTGCTATTCAACCTGTACGAAATAAATTTGCTGCAAGCCCACTAGCAAGACCATCTCAAAAGAAGAGAAACTCTTGGAATTAAAAGGAAAAAACCTTCCTGTTCGTTTGACTTCTTTTAAACATACACATTTTTATTGCAGGCATTTTTAAAAACAGATGGGGAATAAATACACAACCCACTTAAAAGTGGGTTACATTATCTGAAAAAGCTTTGAAATCCTTAAAGACAAGAAGAATTTCTTTAAAGCCATGAATATCAGTAAAAGAATCTTAGGAGGCTGAGTATGGAAGTTATACACAGAGTTATACACAGAAAAGTAATGTGACAAAGCAACGCTACAGTTGCTTGGATCCAAGCAGAAGGTAAAACCCTTCCCATAATGGGTGAGATACGTATATATATATATATACATATATATATATATATATATATATATATATATATATAGTGGGAGAGGTTCTACCTTCTGCTTATGCTTGTATATATAATCCAGTACAGATGCTGTGAGGTCTTAAAACAAACAAATGAGAACATCCACCTTTCTGGCAGAAATGCTGAAAGGAACAATGGTTTATGTTCCAATTCTAACCATTAAGCTTAACACGCAATAAGGAGATGGCTGGCGCTTGTGTTTTGAGGCCAACACTTCTGTCACTTGATTACTATTGCTTCCACTTTATTTTTCCCCCTTTGCACAGTTGTTCTCTTAACAAGTCATTAGGAATCAAGTATAAGTTTTCAGCAAGAAGATGATTTATTTTGAACTGTAGCATCAGAGCATCCTAAATATATGCACAAAATAAGAGCATAAAATCTTAAATGTTATTTAAAATCTAGCCTCAAAGTTTCCACTCATAATTCTAAAGTCTAAATCACACTGCATTATCAGACTAAAAGCATACCAACAACATGGCTTTATTTTTTTACATCACAGGAAAAGCTTTCCAGTTACCCTTTTCTCTCTGTCAGTATTTCCCTCCAAGGAAGCATCATGGACTATGTTATGAACTTAATTTGCTAAAGTATCCAACAGATGACAAAAGCAACGGTTCTCCAAGGAAAACAGCATTTTTTCAGCTCTTGTGCTGGCAAAGATGACAGATCTAATTTCTTAAAAACTTTCTTTTTTTTTTTTTTTAAATAAAATATTCTATTTCCACTGACATATTTTAAAGTTTTAGAAAACATTAAAGTATACTGTTGAGTCAAACCTATCTCAATAAATAAGACTCAAGAAACAGTTTAACACCAAAAGGAATAAATATAAAAAACAGGTATCTTACCTTGCCTGCATCCAGCCTTTAGGCCAAAGTGGTTTCACTTCTGTTTCCATAAAGGTTTTGAGGTAATCTTCAGCAGACTGACTTCTATTTGGCTCTAGCTCATAGCATCCCAGCTTGATCTTAACAAGATTACACAACAGAGACCTGCAGAAAGAAACAATACATATATTGAAAGAAACAATCTTTTCAGAAGCTCAGCAAAAAGACTGAGAAATGGAAGCACTGATGCTGTATAGCTGCTGTCTACTGGCAGTTGTAGAAAGAGTTCTATCTTTTTTTCCCAAAAAAACTTTACCACTGTATAAGTTGCCACTACAACTGGTATGATCTGCTGCTGTTTCCAACAGACCACATGGCTCATCTCTTTTCATCCTCACCATCACTTTTTAGTTTTACATCTTTGTCATTGCCTCATAACTGAAACATCTTCTCTCACTTTGCTCACAATTACCTTGATCTCGTTTAAGATGGAAAATGTCTGTGATATGAAAGCAAGTGGAATCCACACTACACTGAATTATTTCAACCCTTTATTTCTTTTAATAATAAATTAATAATTTTTTTTATTTTTTTTTTTATTTATTTCTTCAACCAATTATTTCTTTCTGACAAGGATGCTGTCTTTTACTGTCCTTAAAGATATAAAGGTGCACACAATTAAGTAACATTGACCCTTCTAAGCCTTGTGAATGAAAAAGTGAATTTACATATCTCATCCTTAAGTATGGCTCCCTTCAGGTCAGCCCAAGTAATATTATTTTATACATACCAATATAATATTTATTACATTATATATACATATATTCCATGAAGATTGCTTCCCTATTGTCTTAACATACTATGGATGAAAAAATTCAGTGTGAGAAGCCCAACAGTCCCTTTCAATATTTATACTTGTTCTAAAATTAAATAAGTTAAAGGGCTCTGCCTGCTTAAAAGCCTTCTTAAAATTGTTGAAATCTAGATAATCTTAATTTTCAGTAAAATCATCTCTAAGGAAACAGAGATTTCAGCATTTCAGATAAGAATCCGTGATGCTCTTCTGAGAACTTCAGAAAGTACTTCTGAGAATGATTATTTATTAAACACCACATTATGAATCCCACACACACCTGTATGAAGTCAGTGAAAAACTTTGATGGCAAAGGTAGTTTTGTCTCACCTCACTGTGTCATCCCAATGAAACTTCTTTCTGGGCCCTACAACCCTCTTGCCAGGTTTCTCATCATCATCTTCCTCTGATCCATTTTTCTCTCGTTCATCTTCTGCTTGCAACCTACATTTAGAAAGTTTTTACTTTATATGTATACTACAGACAAAACATTTAATTATAGGAATGTTGTAATAAGTGTTAGGAAAAAAAAAAAAAAAAAAAAAAGACCTGTCTTCAGATTCTCATTACACCCTTCCTGAAGGGGTAAACACTTCATCTTCCTCTCCTCACTGCTTCATGGTCCTCAAAGACAAGTACAAGTGAAAAGGACACACTGTATGGATGTTGCCAAGGATGCTGATCAATCTACTAATGCTTTTCCAAGTCTAAAGTCAGCTAACTCTTAAGGAAACAACTGCAATATAAAGGAACAGAAGATAATCATGAACCTGAACACACCATCCTCCTACTTTCTCTCTATTAATCCAGCACGTTGAGTATCTCTGGTATCCTTCTCACAGTTTACAATTTCATTCCTTCAAGATCTATTTCATTCAGTTAATGGGATTTCTTTCTCAAGTCAGGTGATAACATCACTTAGATAATACCAACTACTTTGCACAACTCAACTTACAGGTACCTGTAAACAGGAGCCAAGTACTTGGCAGAAGTCAGAATGAACAACACAGAGACAAACTTCCAGGTAAGCTCTAGAATGGAAATGTACAGACTCCAGAAATACCTACTTGGCATTCTTAGCTTGATTGCGGGCCTGACAATCCTCTTGATATTTGCATAACTGTTCAGGCATGACATTACTGACAGCCAGTTTCAACTTTTGCAGTGGTTCTCTCAAGCGGTCATCCTGTGAAAAAAAAAGAAACACTGAAATAGTCCTATTAGATGTAGTGTAAAGGTCTTTTCAGAAAGTTTCACAGAAATTTCCCCCTCACTCCCAACAGGCAATATTTCTAGTACTAGCTACTGACAGCAGCAGTACTTGCCCATGTGATACTTGAATCCTGTGAGGTGTAACAGCGTTATAGAAATGCATATACTTGAAATTTCTCATACAACTAATGAAATCTTGAGACCAGAAATGATGAAAGATAAGCACAAGGAAACGAGTCACGAATATCCCAAAACACTATGACACAATCTCATTAAATAATCCTTTCTAATCACAATAGGGAAGAAAACTTGAGGTAAAAAGCAAGATGACTTGACCGATGAGCATTTCAACACTTGCAAATAAGAATCTGATGAAGCAAGTCTCCCAAAAACTCTGTAGTATAAAAACATCTCTGTAATGACAAAAATCTATGTATTGGATTATTATTATTGCCTGTGTATAGATTATTATTATTATTAAATGTAATTTACGTACCTCAAAAGTAAGGACCATTTATAGAATCATCTCCAAATATTAAGAACTCCAAACATTAAAGTGATATCATTCTATATACTTCCCTACATGTTTGAAATATCTTCCCACATCTTCTAACTTTGCATTCCTGGTCATAACTGTTTCCTGAGAAGAACTAGAAAGCTATATGCTATTAAATCTTAATGCTTAATTTAGAAGCAGCATATGAAACCGTACTCCCTCTAAGCAGGTTGAGTTCTCTGCATACAAGATCATCAGACCCTCTGCAAAATTTAGTCCTGATTCTCATCTACAGAACCAGGTCAGGATACTTCAAATCACGGATACCTTTATTTTATTTGAGAGGAACACACATTCTTTAAGGAAAAAACAACTGCAAACGAGATATAAAGCACTTGTAAGACTTGGCCACAAAAGCAGTGTATTTGCACAAATAATATAGGCTGGTCATCTATTATCAATCCACCCTTTTTTCTTGGCACAAAAATGAATGCAATAGCAATTTTAGCTTGTCATAACCATGATTATTGTGGCTTTCTAGTTCTGTTACTTTGATATCTACCCTGTATCCAGCTTTCAAGATGAAAGCATTTCATTCTCAAACAGAAAGGTCTGAAATACTTAAAATATTTCTTCTTTAAGCAGTGACAAGAGCACTCACACAGGAAAAAAAAGTGTTTATGCTGATCTAGCAATTGTTCCAAAATCTTTTGTTTTATTGGAGACAGTGGGGGCTGTTGCTCTTCTCTTCTGCATTCTTTCCTTACTGTTACATAACTGACTCACACTGGAGCTACTCTCCCCCCCATTACCTGGACATTGAGGTGTAACTTCTTCAGACGCTTTATCAGTGTGTCCTTATTGCATGGCACAAAAGCCTCAAGGTGAGAGTACACTCCATTGCGGATGGCAGGATTTATCTCCTGTAACTGTAGCTCAATACTGACAAACAAACAAGAGACAGCCAACCAGTGAGGTACTCCAAGATGAAGATGACAACTGAACAAAAACCTAAGGAAGCTTTGTATGCATAACAGAATGTAGCTATGCATACCAGAAATAGCAGCTTGGGACACATTTTTAGATATGTTAAACTAAATTTTGAGCAAAGGAGGAAGTCTTAATGGCAAGAAACCACTCAGAAAAGACTTTCAGATACATACTGCCCTGGCAATGTTGAATACTGTATTTACAAATTGTATTTACTCCCACCATCATACATCAATCTTGATAAAATTTTGGCTGCTTGTATTCTAGAGGTTACTTTTTTGTTCTTTAATATTTTTAAGAGCATAGCATCTTCTATATTAAACGTTTGGTTGAAGGATCACAGAGTAAGAATAGTCAGCATTTTTCTTCATGAAAGCTGAAGACGTTTTGATTTATGAAGATGTGGGACAGGAAGAAAAAATGGCAATTTTGTTGAATTTTACACATGAAGTCAAGGACATAGGGCACTACAAAACACTTTACAGTGGATAAAGACAGACAGATAGTCATGACAGGAGTTGTATTCATATATAAATCTCTTTAGCTAGTAACTAGCTTAGACTGATCTACCTTCATTGACTTCTAATGGCTTTGTTGGAACAACCTCATTAATACTTCCTCTTCTGTACTTTTCCTTTCACCCCATTTCCAAAAAGGGAAGGTTGTACAGATAAGCACTTACTCCAGCAGAATATTATTCATGTCTTGTGTGAAAAACTTCTTCCTGCCTTCTTCATCAAACATCTTGGCGGCCTGAAAATACAGCAATAAAGAACATTCAGAAGTTCATAGAGATCATTTTACCCCCAAAACATTTGTACCTTTATTTTTACAGCTATATCATTCATTTTCTTATTTTTTTCTTCTTAAATTTGGAAAAAAACCTTACTACACCTCTGCTATTTAGAAACGAGATGAGAATTACTATTATATTCAAACAAAAACTCCTTCTCTAGTGCAAGCAGTCATTCTATTTAGAATCTGTCTGGATCACTGATGTTAACATACTAATCTTTTCAATAACCATTAAGGGAAAAAAACAGAAGAGCTGTTCTGTTAGCTTAGAGCCAGCAACATCGTTATCACTGATGACTTTAAAAGGAGGAGTACTGCTTGATGCTTTCATCTGTATGACTCATTGACACTTTCCTACTCCCTTTCTTTGTCTGTTATGTGCCTTGCCTAGTTACGGCTTTCCAGCTTTCTTAGATCCATGTCAACCCTGCAATTTCTACACAATTCCCTTGCATCATCCCTCTAATCTGGTGCTGTCCAGCGTACCCTCTATCTTTAGACTAGGAGTGAAAACTGGAAAATCTCTGTTCCACTAACTCTTTTGTATTCCTCTCTGGTCTTTTCCTGGCTCATGAAATAGAGAAAAAAAAAAAAAAGCAAGATTACTCCTACACGTACTTCCTTTATTTGAAGTTTTTCCTGGTCTCTCAGGAATGTCCATGCAGAATCACTATCTTTGCTCCTATCACTTAGATTTTCCACAAACCATGACAGTTTATGTGAAAAAGCCAAATCAATTCCCTGCACTGTTCAACAATTCAACAAAAATCAGTCAAGTCTCCTCTCCACTGTCACTGCACTCTGCAGATTTATGAAAGTCAAGAGAAAGAACACTGAGAAGCTTGTTGTCTTAAGATATTCTAGCACTGGGATGAGAGCATGAGTATTTGAAGGGCTGGAAAAGGATATGCATGCAAAAAATGTATGCAAGTGTGGTATCATCATACTGACTGATGAACATTAGAGGCAGTAACTAACTGTATGGCTGAATATTCAAATTAAAAAGGCTCTTCAATCTGGTCTTTAAAAATTTTTAGTTATCAACTTGTGACAACATAGCTAAAAATTACACATTCAAGCATTAACTTGACCACATTCCTTTATTACTATTAAATACTTACTGTTCTTACTCTCTGTAAATGACCTATGTATGTTTGAAATTAAGGTATTTTCTAGGAATGTCAACTCTATACTGCATAGGGAAACAGGGGTCTCTTATTCCATCAGAAACTGTAAGGTAACCAATCATCTTGAATGCTTTACCATTTCAGTCATTAACATATACCAGAGTTTTTTTAGTTCCTGTAAGGACTGCACTCTGCTCACTACTTTCTACTGTACAGTCAGCTGCTGAGGGGATGGTACTATCTGCTTTAAGATTACTGAAGCATTTGCTCTGCTAAAAAAATAAGAAAGGTTATAGATGTTTACAAGTGATAAGGATACCAAAAAGACAAGTTTGAAAGTATTAAATCCAGTATCTTTAAGGATAATTAAAACAAGGATTATTACCTTATGGTTTACATAAAGTGGAAGGATATAAAGTGGAAGGAAAGATGTTTGTCATTTCAGTCCCAGGGAGATCTTAAAGCTAATTTCATCATTATGCTATTATACTTAACAGTGTTGCTGGTCTTTGAAGAGAAACGACACCAGCAGACTCAAGAAACACATTGCTATCAATGTGTTTTTTTTTGTTCCACACACAGATTATCTTGACAGCTACCATCAGAATTGACAGTAGCCAATCCATTACTTCTCTGCTTGTGTGCAATGTTGTCTTGTGTGCAATGCTGTCTGTAGTTCAGAATTGCACAGAGGGAAGCGGACGACAATCTACAAGAGGAGGTCAGGAAGTGTTCATTATGTACAGCCAGTGGCTTTCTTTCTTTTTTTTTTTTTTTAATCTTATCTAGATATTTAACAACTTCAATCATGGAACATAGGCTTTTTGCTACAGATTCTTAACTTTCTTTGCATTAAAGAGCACTGAAGGTATGAGCCTGATAAGTGTCTGGAAAAAACTGTACAGGAGCCATTTTTCTTTTTTCTCCTTTCTAAAAAGGTTTTCTCCCTCACGGATAACATCTGTTGATGGCAATTTGTAGAAGGTAAGGAAGTTGCAACCCTTAAGTCATTAACAGTCTAGTTCTTTCCCAAGTCTACATGTAGACTTGCTCTGCTCACCAAGGGCCAAACTTTCAGAAAACATGCTCAAAAGTAGAAGACTGTAGAGTTAGGTTTTCCAAGAGCCACTGAATTAAAGCTTTTTTTTTTTTTTTTTTTGCAACTGCGTGGATTTTTTTATTTATTTTTAAAGCAATGAAGCAGCATGAATTTTGGGAAGGCCACTAACACTTCCTTATTCTTGGTCTAATCCAGTTCTACTGCTGTTTTGCTAGAAACTTATTGCTCATTCACAGCAAAGAATTTGGAAATTCAAAGGTAGGCAAAAATCATCTAATTTCAGAAAATACTAGTCCTTGTCTGTATTTAGACAAGTACGTTTTAAAACATCTAAGAACATTGTAAAATGTTTACATACAGCTAAGATAAGCATTATGGTTATCATTACTTTAAGTGGTAGCAAAGCAAGCTCTGCTACTGTTTAACTATTTTAATGGAAAAAAAATAAGCTCAACTACTACTTCAAAACTTATTCTGAGTAAGGAAAAGCTGCACTTTATTCTGAGTAGGGAAAAGCTTAATAGATAAAATCAGAATCTGAACAATCAAACAACAAATTTATTCTCAACTTAAGATAACATCCACAACTGAAACAAGGAGCATATAATACCTTAACAGCTCTGACCCCTTTCAATAAGCTGTAGGAATGTTTGTAAGCTGGGAATTTAATACTTTTTATTAATATTTGAGAAGTTTGGTCCATTCCAACCTTCCAAAAGAAAATACTATTTTTCTCCTTTTAAACTGTAAAGTTAACATCATTTTGTGTTACAAAGGCAGAATTCCAGACTGACATTAGATCACAAACTGCAATGGTATTTTGGGTTTCTTCCTCAAAACTAAGTGAGGAAGCACAAATTCATTTTTACCAACTAATAATTCAAGTTAAAATAACACTGATATTCCCGTTACGGAAAAAACATCACAAGTTCTTGTACATGCAAGAATTAGTAGAAAACCTTGTCTCCTCTGAAACAAACACTCCTTCAACAATTGACCTGCATCATATCTGCCTATTTTCAGGAGTATAAATACAACCATTAAGACTGACATTAAGATCAATTCTACGTTTTTTAACATTTCAACCAGCAATTCAAGGATGATAACTCAGGCCCTAGTTATTCTTCCTCATTACCTCAGATCCTTGAATGCATTCCCTCATCGAGTTCATACTTACTGTTCGAAGGTCTCCAATGCGCTTTTCAAGTAGCATAGGCAGACCTTCTGGGAGGGCAGGCACCTGCTTGGGTGTCATGACCTGAGAGGTGTAGGTTGCCTGAGTGACATTTCCATTTTCTCCTGACAGCTCAGATACTGGGCTGCCATCAGAAGTGCCATCAAGCAACTTGTCAAAGTCAATGTCTCCCAACATCTCCAGGGCACTTTCAGCTTCTTGCAGGAGCTCACGTTCATTTGTGCTACCAAAAATGGAGAGGACAGGATCATTGATCCTAAGATTCAAGTCAGAGATATCATTTCCTGCACTGAGAGAGGAAGAAGGAATTTTACTAGGGGTAGAGGTTGCAATAGTCACTGGAGGTTTTGGACTAGATTCCTTCTTCCTCATGGCTTCCTTCTCCTTTTGAAATTTACGGATCATGGCAGCCAGAGAGAGTGAGTCTTTATAAAATTTCTTTTTCTTCTTTTCAGACTTGTGTGAATTTAAGGCCATTACTCTGTAGAGGAAAGAAATCTTTCATTAGAATGCATGTGACTTTGTTAAAGGTGATAAAGGCCTTGAAAAATTTGGGAGTTTAGTGCAATTAAAAAGTTAGCAACAGGAAACAAGTACTTTGTGTTTCCATCTTCAGACTCTTCTACCAAACATCTCAAACCCTTGCTTGTCATGTGATGTCATGTTCATCAGATTTTTATTTTTTGTGTGTGCACGCTAAGTTTTGCGTACACTAAGGTAAATCTCATTTACTCTGGACTTCTATTTAATTGCGGAGAAGTTGTCACAGTTGTTAAACTTACAGGTAGACTGATGCTACTGGAACACTTAAAACTTGCCTCTCTGACTGATGAACAAGTGGCAGGTTGCTTTAAGTTTAGACACACTGCATATGTTAAATAATTCTCTGCTAAGAATTTTGACATGCAGGGTCAACATCTATATGCTACTCAAATTGAGCATCTCTCCCCCCAGTTCATCACCTTAATAAAAAAAAATACTATCAACAGATTTTTGATACCAACTTGAATATTTGTAATAAGACAATTTTCTCCCAAGGACAATTTTACAGAAGCCAGTTAAAAACCCATCATCTTAATCCTTCCATGCTAACCTCAGAATACCTTTGTGCGCTTTCCTGTGTTAAGAAAGGCATAGAATAATCAAGGTATGCTTATAGTTTTCCAGAATAAAAACCTAGGGATAGGAAATTAATTTTCATTAGAAGGTAGAGAACAAATATGCAATTCTTACTGTCAGAAAACTCTGGGTAGGGCAATGATGGATATTACTATTCATAGACTCAACATTTCCATGTTTTCTATAATTCATCTTTCCCTGTTTAACTACTCACTCAGAATTTTAGGGGAGAATTTAGTTCATAGGATTTACTTAAGGAAAAAAAAAATCAAAATCAAAACCTGTTAGCTACTAGATATAGCTTAACATTACAGTATCCTGAACAGCTATGATAATCTTGCTACCGCAAGCAATCTCAAAACCAAACTTCATACACAATTCTAGAGTTCATCTGAAGAAAGGAACTTACCCCAACTGCTTAGGAACTTTCATTTTCCGAGGCTTCTTCTCCTTTTCTGTCCCTTCATCTTTCCGCTTGCGCTTCTTCATTCCACGATCTTCGCTTTCTTTTAACTTTGCTATCTACAAACAGATTAAATAAAAGACAATGATTCTTCCATCCTAAAGCTCTTCTACAACAAGAAACCTTTTATTTTCCTTACACTAATTTGGAGTCAGGAAAAATATCTTGATGTGTGTAAAGGCAAACAGTACACTTGCATTTACAGCAGCAATTGCATTTACTGACAATTCTCCATCATTAATTAAAAAAAAAAAAAGTTACTGAATTCACTGTTCTCAGTAAGAAAAATACTTTCAGGCATAGGCAGACTGATACCCAGCCCGCATGAGCAGCAGCCACCCGGGAAAATCAAACTTGCCCCACCTTCTTTTGCTACAATTTCATTGAAAAATACAGTGTAGTATTGTATGGAATATATTTTTTGCTAATTTATATCAGTAATCTCCCCTCCAAATTTCTTGCCCATCCCTAGCTTACTTGCTGAAGTGGGTGGAAAGGCAGAGGAAGGAAAAAGAACCTCCACGCAATGCTAGCATTATGCAGCAACAGTCAAAACATTGCTGTGTTATCAATGCTGTGTCAGTCACAAATCCAAATGACAGCACCATACAGGCTCTTATGAAAAAAGTTAAGCACACAGAACAGTAAGCTGTTTGTGAAAGACTGTACATGTACTTTTAACACAGCTACTCCTATATTCTGAATTTATTTTAACAGGTACTTTGCTTTAAGTGTTATGCTGAATATTAGGAACTATTTAAAATCTTTTTTTTTTTTCTGCAGAATTTAAAAAGCAGTTAGAGAACTTATGTTTTCATCTTATGTAATGAAATTCTTATAAAATTCTGGAATCAACTGTTACTTATTTAAGATGGATAGACATAACTTGCATGCCTGCCTCAACAAATAATTAGTCTTTAGTCTTCAATAACTGAACAACCTGCGGATGTCAGGAGTTATTTCCTAAGTGTTTATACAACAGCCACAAAACAGAGACTGTCATAAAACAATATTGCATATCATTCTGCTTTCAGTCTCTTCATTTGAGGCATCCTAAGCGTATCAAATCTTCCTGAGCATCCAGTAAGTTTTAAGTGTTGTATAAAAAGCATAATTAAAATCACTCACTTTAGGTGGCCTATGCTTCTTATCTTCTGCAAAGTCTTCATCCTCTGAGTCAGATGCCTGGCGGAACTGCAGTGTACCAGTGTTGATATAAAACCCTCCGTATTTGGTTGTCAGGGATGCAGGAACCAATTCATCATACTAGACAGGAAAAAAAAATGAGTTTATCATTACATCTTAATAAAACGAACATGCAGTTCACTTACCAGTTCCTATACATGAAAAATTATACAGAAGTGTATTGAAAAACTTACTGGCTAGGGCATAGAACTAATACCATAGAATCACCTTCATACTTCCAAAATAATGCCTTTTTCTTAGAAGTAAGTATTTCAGCATTAAGAAAAACTGCTTTCTGAAGGAAGTGAGGATGGGCACAGAGGCTTCTTATTCCAAGGAAAACACGTTTCAACACTTTTTTCCAAAATTCTTTCTGACAGCACATTACATTACATTGGAAGTTAAACCACATGATACCTCAGCTATATGAACAATGATATACCATCTGCCTACAAGCAATTTCACTATTTACGAGTTGTTTTTTTCCTGACACTAGGCAGATACATTGCCAGCTAGTTCTGTCTACTACAGCTTTACAGGCATACCAGAGACATCATTGGTCTAATACAGATTTTGTAAAAATACTGCCTCTGTTGATTTTAAATGGTAGTTTCATAACTTTTATTGAATGTCCTTCAATTTTATCAGAGAATGTACAGTTCAAACTAATAATACCTTCTGTTACTCATACACTTATCTCACAGCCCTTTAAGTTATCGGCAAATGATAGCTCCGAAGTTATTTCAAGAGCTCATTTCTCACATTTTCAAGAAATACATCAATCTGAACAATCACCATCTTGCAAGAGAAGAAACCTAACCTATATCAAAATTTTTATGAAATTGAATGTTATATCCAGGAAATTAGACTGACACAGTAGAGATTCTTAAAACAAGCATTAAAAAGTTCTCAGATGATGTGCTTTGTTGTTGTTTGTTTTTTTTTTTTTTTCCTTTGAGAGCCACAGTAAAGCTCAGCTTTTTCCTGACTATTTTTCATTAATATGAAAACTCTGCAGTGCACTTGACACACAGACTGTTCCAACACACGTAACATTTCTTACCAACTCTAACCATTGTGCCTGCTCAAAAACCTGTTTCTCATACAAAGTTCTGTAGTTTTCTTTTGTCAGGGATAGCATTTTTTAACATGACAAGCATAGCCACAGTATCTGCCATTTTACTTCCAATTTTGTATGTTGAATGTGACATCCCCTCTTCTATAAATACTACAATGTCAGGACTTGCTTTGTTGAAAGTCAAATGTATTTTCGTTCTGTTTAGACAGTTAAAGCCACAAGAAGTTTAAACCTCTTCTAAGCACTACTTTGTATAGTACTTAACTTACATGAAGGAATTTCCAAGTTAGGATTACAAAGCTGTATCAAAAGTGTTGAAGTCAAAGACATAGGAAAAGTAGTCAATATTAAGTAAAGTGGAAGATAGGATTAATTACATTTCTCAACTGGCAGCATCTTCAGATTATGACATTTTCCCCCAAGGTATTATACAAAAAAAATCTGTCATTCTCTATGACATATATTGTTAACAGCAAAGTTTTGAAAAAGCTGAAAAAATGAATAGATCCATTCTAGTTTTACGCATAAACATCAAAAAAGCAAGCCACGACGGTGTTTGCAAGCAAACTGCAGGAAGGTTGCCTTGACAATGTCGTTATCACCACATTGAAGGTCAAAGTTGCCTTGAACTACTCCAAATTGTAACTACTGGACTTGGTTTTCAAATACTGAAAAGAGTAAAGCGGTGAGCTTAATAAACAACAAGTAAAATTCTGGAAGCTATGGTCTATCAAGAAGGATAAAAAGAGAACGCCCAAGACAAAGCTGCCAACAAAGATAAAAAGGAAACATTTTCAGGACCTACAAAGAGTTATAAAATATCAAAAAGATATAATAATAATACAGTGACTAAATTAATTTCTGTCCTTCTGAAAGAAAGGGTAAGAGCGTGACACACCTTAGATGTATGCACTCAGGCAGAGGAAAACGCCTATTCTGAATTACTTCTGAATATTGCTGCAAGCAATAAACGTTTGGTAGCAAGGCCAAATGATTAAGAATTAAGTAGGATACTTGAGAAGGAGACAACGTGTTTGTTATTTTGAAGCTTGAACCAGCAGGCCTTCCACTACATATCTGTTAAGACACAATACCTGCCAGAATCCAACAGGTTGAAAAAATTAGTAGGGCAAGTACACACAGTTTTAACTGAAGACCTGAGATCACTTACAGGAAGGGAACACACACAGTGCGAGGCACAATCAGCTACCAGGTTAGTTCATTTCCCCTGCACACGATGAAAGTATACTGAATATACTAATAGAGATACACTTTAAGAACTAAAAAGCCCAGCCTACCGAAAGCATTAAGAAAAAAATATCCAGAAGAGGAAAACAGTTAAACACAAACAAGTAAGCTGGGTAGAACAGCCTCAACTGGAAACATATGTGAATTTGATCTTAGTAAGTGATTAGAAATTTCAGTGAGTCATCACCTTTATCTTCTTGGAATGGAAGACTTAACATGCAGTAGAGGAAGGCAGGAAAAAAAAAAAAAGAGAAAAGAAAAGCAATGACAATCTATGAAATACCCTGAGACCACATGAAAAACTAGTACAAAAAAGCAGGGGACTATTAATTGGATAATTTGAAAGCAAAGCGATTTAGTTATGGACTTGCCATTCATCTAAGAGAACAGGAGATTCATGCAAAGTAGAAGGTGCAAAGTAAACTGAAGAGTGGAGGTTAGTTAAGAACTTCAGAGAAATCTGATGTTTTTCCACAAGCTCTCAGAACCAACTTCATTAAGTACAAGGAGATGAAAGGGAAAGAAAATAAGTGATTATCCACAGTACTTAACAGAGCAGGCATTTCCCTTTTGAGCTGACAGGGCACGAACTGAATTGGTGAGGCTGGGGCCATATGGGATCAAACCAGAAGAACATGCTAGTTGCCAAGTTTGAAGGAGAAAGCACACAGTCAAAGCTGGGACCATTATTGTAAGAAGCAAAGAACAAATGCAGGGAAACACAGCAAAGACTTGGCTGCAGAGCAGTAAAGGAAGCCCTGGAGAACATAAAAGTAAGGATTAAAGACAGTCCACAAGTGAGAAAGCCATGAAACGCTGCAGATCATTAGTATGATCAACATGCTACGTGGCACAGATCCATAGGAACAAGTCAACTGCAAAGACAGAATTCATTTAATATACAGATGAACAAACTTCCGTAACAGCCAGCAGCAAACAAAGTCAGCAAGATGTGGAAGTGCAACTTATCAATTGAGGTTTCAACAGTTTCTACTGAGGACTATGAATTTAATCTGACTTTCAAAGACCTTTTTGACATTCAGTTCTTCTTAACCCTTGAAAGATACTACTTTTTTTCTATCAAATTTGAGTTTTCCTCAACCTATTGAACAAGGTATAACTTACAACTTTACATTTCATTTTCTTTCCAACCTACGTACCTAAAACGGAGTCCTACAGATTACAACGTACCTCGTGTCTCGCAAACATAACCCATTTCCTATTGCCCTAATTGCTCAACAGAAAATTTGAATACAATTGTGTAAGATATTGGCAACAGCTAGATTAAACTTCATTTTGAAGTTTCTTCAGGATTTTCAATTAAACAGCATACAGCTTCTGCAACTTCTGAATCTTCTGATGAAATCATTTCAAGACTTTTGCTTTCAGTTAGCTTTTTCTGTGCATGGAATCAGAGAATACTCTTTTCTGATCCTATTATTTAAGGAAAATGGTTTAACCCCTTTCCAGTGGTCTAATCTTTCTTATACATTCCAAGAGGACTGCATCCAGGTCTGGGGCCCCCAGCACAAGACAGATGTAGATCTGTTAGAATGGGTCCAGAGGAGGGCCACAAAGTCGATCAGAGGGCTTAAGCACTTCTCCTATAAAGAATGGCTGAGAGGGCTGCACTCAGCCTAAACATAAGGCTCTGAGGTAACCTTTTTGCAGTTTTTCAATACTTAAAAGGAGCTTATATATTTAAAAAAGAAAAAAAAAAAAAAAAAGATGGAGAACAACTTTTTGCTTAGTCGGATAGCGACAGAACAAGGGGGAATGGTTTTAAACTAAAAGAGGGGAGATTTAGATTAGAGGTTACAAGGAAATCCTTCACTCAGAGGATGGCGAGGCACTGGAACAGGTTGCCCAGAGAAGCTTTGATTGCCCCATCCCTGGAGGTGTTCAAGGCCAGGCTGGACAAGGCCTTGACCAACCTGATCAACCCCCCCCATGGCAAGGGGGTTGGAAGTAGATGATATTGAAAGTCCCTTCCAACCTGAGCCATTCTGT
This sequence comes from Nettapus auritus, assembly GCA_011076525.1. Classification (NCBI taxonomy): domain Eukaryota; kingdom Metazoa; phylum Chordata; class Aves; order Anseriformes; family Anatidae; genus Nettapus; species Nettapus auritus. The sequence goes on from CM021765.1 coordinate 43,026,065, forward strand.
GATTCATATGACTCTACGGTATGTTTTCAGACAAAAAACAGAACTATCTTCTAGGAAAACAACATAATAGAATACGCAACGTAATCTTGAACAAGGTTAAGGTTGAACAATCCACTGCTTTTCTAATCCAAGATGACATCAAAAACAAGCAGGAAGAACTTTCTAATGCTAAAGAAGGGTCCTCTTCCACAATGTATAGTTAAGGGGCTTTTTGTTTGTTTGTTTGTTTAAAATCCTGGGACAAAGGACAGCTGGCAAAGCACAACAGAATACGGCATAGCAGGCTATTAAATAAATATTAACACATGGTTCAGGACAGTCTAGTCTACAATAGTCTCCTAGTATACCCCTAGCTGTTAGCAGTAGTTAGTATATTGTAATCTGTCAGCCTACCTAGAGTCAAGTATCAATGTGTTATACATTGCCCTATTTTGTTCTTCCCCCAGCCACCTTTGGTACTCTTCCACCAAGTACCAGAGTCAGGCTAATAGCCTAACTGACCTTCCGTACCCAAGAAAAAAATCTTGTTGCCTTGAAAATGTTTCAGCCTAAGTTATAAACTGCACAGCCACTCATGTGATTACCTTTATCTGTTCAACTTGATTCCTTGTGAGATTGAGCTCTGACATACACTGCATATTTAGCTGTAATAAAAACACTCAACTGTACTTTCAGGGTAATGTTTAACCCCTCCAGCTTTCATGTTTCAGAATTGCTAGCACACTATTGAAAAGTTATGCTCTCCTTTCCCATTCATTTACCATGAACGTGACTTGTCACTTACAACACTTCAGACAAGTGCTCTTATCAAAGATCTATGATTTTGGCAAGTTAAAAACTGCTTTGTATTACAGTAATAGCTATGTCTGTATATTTTTTTCCAAAACACTCAACTTCCTTGTGCTGCTTAATAATGAAGATGAGTTGATCCTTGACCAGTATCTACTCCTCCAGGAGCTCCAATTACTATGAAAAGAAACTTTGTACTTTTCAAAAAAAATAAAAATAAATCAAATTTAGCAAAAAAAAAAGGCAAAAAACATGCTGTACCTATTAGCAATATTACAGTATTATTTATGTCTTACTCCAAAAGTCTTGACATTACCAATTTAAACAATACTACAAATGTCAGATTTATGTCTGTTTTTTCAAGTACCTAAGCAGATGCTGAGCTTTGTTTCTGAATTGTCCCCCTGAATTATTGAAGTACATGGAACAGACCTAAGGTATCTGGTTGAAACACCGGCCAGAACATGGGATTAAAAAAAATATTTATTCCTTCCTAAAAATGAGTATGAGATTTTGTACTGGGCTTATGTGGCAAGGTTGATAGCGGGGGGCTTCAGAGATGGCCTCTGCGAGAGGCCCCATGTCAGGTAAGAGCCAGTGCCAGCCGGCTCCAAAAGGGACCTGCCACTGGCCAAACCTGAGCCAATGAACAACACTGGTTGTGCCTCTGTGAGAGCATATTGAAGAGAAGGTAATAAAAAATGCTGCAGAGCAGCAGTTGGAGAAAGGAGAGAAAATGTAGAGAACCAGCCCTGCAGACCCCAAGGTCAGGGCAGCAGGAGGTGCTCCAGGCACGCAGCAGCGTGGCCTGGGGAGAGGCCCCTGGTGGAGCAGGCTGTCCCCCTGCAGCCCATGGGTCCCACATGGAGCAGATCTCCATGCTGCAGCCCATGGGTGGAGGAGCCCCCGGTGGAGCAGGTGGATGTGGCCTGGAGGAGGCTGCGGCCCATGGAGAGCCCCCGCAGGAGTAGGCCCCGGGCCAGAGCTGCAGCCCGTGGAGAGGAGCCCACGCAGGAGGAGGGGGTCTGGGGGGAGCTGCCACCCATGGGGGAACTATGGTAGGTCCAATGGTACAGACCTATATAGGAGCCTGTGGAAAACCCAAGTAGGACCAGTTTGGGAAGGACTGCACCCTGTGGGAGACACCCCATGCTGGAGAGTGAAGAAAGTGGCTACGAAGGAGAAGAAACAGAAGTGTTATGGACAGGCAGTGATTTCCATTCCCCTGCACCACTTGGGGTAGTACAGTGTGAGTATGGAGGCAGACGTAAATGGAGGGGAAGTGTTTTTTAGTTTGCGTTTAGTTCTCACTACTTTAGGCTGCTATTAATTGGCAATAAATTCATCTTCCCCAGTCAAGTCTGTGTTGCTTGTTGCAGCATCTGGTGAGCAAACTCCCTGTCCTTATCAAAAAGGCACAAGGTTTTTTTCATTGTATTTTCTCTTCCTGTTCTGCTGAGAAGGTGGAGTGAGAGCAGCTGTGTGATGTTTGGCTCCCTCACGGTGTTAAACCACAACAGTATATAGTTGTATATAGTTCTGCATTAAGCAGAACAGTATCTGCTTTGTTTGGTACTCTGCTTTACACCTTTATTTATCTTGTGATAAATAAGGAAGGAGGGGTACAAAGTAAAGAAAATCTCCTAATTGAAGTTTACTCCTGTATTCATTAGAATGCATACAACATGTCAGCTGCCATCTACCTTGAAGACACCTGGGAAGCATGCAAGATATCTTTTATTAAAGGTGACACTGTGCACTACTCCCCAGCCACTGGGCAAAGTGACAGTAAACAAGGAAGACAGGACAGTAATAACACAAATCCATAGCCAAGGAAACAGCTAAGAAGTGCGTCTCTTAAAAAAAAGAAAAAAACTTTAATGCACCCTCATATATTTAGCGAGGATGAGGTCTGTTACAGAGGCCTACAAAAGCATCTTTTCCCATGTGAAAAATACAGCAAAGCTAAATTTATCTCTCAGTCCAACACAGGGGATTTTTAATGATAAATCCTATGTAGCATTTCTCCTGTATAAGCCTCTATAGCATTAGCACATCAATAGTTTGGATCATTTTGTTTAATAATCAGTATTCTTGCTTGAGAAAAATGTTTTCCATAGCTAGGTATAAAAAGGCTTCTTTAAGCAGGAAGGATGGGAGAGCAACATCAAGTGGGCCTAGAACATCATCCAGCCCAGGACTTCACACACACACAAAAAAAAGGTAAAAATGACAACCACCACAATGAGCTCTGCCATTCCCCATTCTCACTTGGAAAGAGCATCTCAGCTGATCAAGATTCTTGAGCAAGATGCTGTTACTGACAATAAGGTTGAAGTTTTAGATCACAACACCAGAAATCTTGAGAGGATGCTATGGTGGGAAAGAGGATATTAAATCTATCACATCTTTAATAAGTCTAGAGATTATAAGATGAAGCAAATCAAATTCATCCTGCGAACAGGGGAAACTGTATACCATGATACAGATTTTTTGCAAAGACTAAGCCCTTAAATTACAGCAAGTCTTCCAGAGAAGCCAAATAGATAGCAGCTACTTTTCCGGTGTGTTCAGAATCATTACAAATCAACATAAGCCTCAAAAGGCTGTCCTTTAAAGAGGGTCTGAGCTCATGAGGCAAGATGTAGCTAAACAAAAATGAGCTCTTCCTAATTTGAAGTACCTGTTTTGGAAAAAACTTCCCTTGAATGAGAAAACCTAATAGATTAGTTTCCTCTACACAGCAGCAGAGGACTCATACACCAGTGCTTAGAAGGCTGCTGCAAAGTCACAAATATAGAAAACTGGCTTAAATACTGACACATGGCCTTGGGTGTCCAAAGTACTGAACTGCATGCTACCCAGTCAACACCTTCACTGCTCTTGGCCTTCATGTTTTGCCGCAGTTCCTGTCAGTATGGCTGCTTCAAGACAACTTATACTGCTTACAGATTTCTAGGTGGACTGTTCTCCCTCTGTGCTCATCTACCCAACAACGGGGAAGGTATAGGTGGTCTTTGCTTTGGATGTGCAGGTGTTCTTACCTACAAGTAAGAGTTAACAGCACACTTGATCACTAAACACCATGTATTAATTCAGATGCCTGTTCTATATGGCAGCAGAAAATTCAGAGAGCACCCCCTGGATCCTCTATCAATATAAAGCTTACATAGTCATGAAGGCATGCAACCGATCAAATATTCAGAGCTCATCAAGAAAGCAAGCAGCCCAGCCAAACCAGGCACGCAGGCAACTATATGCATATGTGTCCATGCAAGAAGAATAGAGGGGAAGCAGAAACCTACAGAACACCAGTCTACAAAGAATGCTGTTCTGGGCAATTTACAATATAACAAAACCCATTTTCAACAATGAAGCAGTGGAAACACTGTAGAGGGACAGCTTTCTTTGCAGTTTATAAATATTGTTACTACTGCAGAAGTCAACTGTTAAGCAAAGATTAGGACTTAGCACCAGACCAGCCGCTACAGAACAGCTAGAGACACCTGCAAGATTGTCTTAATGTAAATTTTATCTGGAATGAAGAGTTCAGTACTGACTTAATACAGTCAAAATGTTCACCCCTAAAATATCTACCGAAGAACAGATTTCCCACTTGTCTGCAACTGCATTCAGAGGGGAAAAGCCACTTCTAAACAGACTTTAAAAGCTAACAAAATTATCCAGCGAGGATGGCAAGGTTAAGAAGCAGCATAAATAGCAGATGCATGCAAAGCAAATAGCAACCTGTAACTATGCACTTATTCCCATAAGAGGAGACAAGTCTGAAGAGAGGAGACAAGTCTGAAGAATAAGTGACGCAAGAATCATCTGTGTCACTTATAGTAATATGTACCCAGGTACTTTCCCTCCAATGTTTTCTTTTGGCTGGCTTCATGTTTCAGTCTACTGAATTGCTCTTCAAGAGCCCTTACCTCTCTGTGTTCAGTAGCCACAAAGACTTTGATGGTCTTAATGACGCCAGACTGCTGAAGTCTTAAATATGCAGTAAAGAAGTACTGATTCTTTCCAGAGTAAACAATGAAAGCAAATCTGTAAGAGCAGTAAGAATCTCATGCACAGTCTTTTTCACAAAAGGTGGGGCAATGGCAACCTAATCCCAAGCCCATCCTACTCTATAAGGACAGGTGCCAGTGCACTTTAAGGACACTGACCAGAAAAATCCCTTAGAAGCCCGCTATTATCAGAGCTTTCCAAGAACCTTCCTCCAGAAATACATACCCTGTAGCTGCCTGTACTCCAGCCGTATAAAAGTCCATTACCTGAGAATCATGTCATTATAAGATTCCCTGCACTTGATCCTGGTCCCTCCCCCTCAAAAAAACAGAGGAATGATTGCATTCCTGGATCCTTGGAGAAACCAAATACTGTTACATATGCCATTTATTACATGCATCTATGTTATGTGTACAAAAATGCTTAATTGCAAATGGATACAAAGGAAGCAGAATTCATTAAATCACTTTGAGTGCCTGCTTTTAAAAACAGGTCTAGTTTTACTGGTTTCATTTCTTCAATAGCATTTTATAGCATTACTTCAACAGTTGGTTCTCGAAAGAAGCTCTCTAATGGTACAGAGTAAATCTGTTTCAGTGCCAAAGACTTGAGACTTCGTTTCACACCTGTGACAAGGCCTACAACTCTAAGGAAGCTTTCAATTATTTTTTCCTAGGATACAGAGGGAGACAATAGGACTCCAATCCTGGAGCACCTCAAGAGGTACTCATATGCATTCTCAAGTGTTTGTGTCCTGTACATCAGAGGGTTTTGTATGTTTAGGAAAGCGTGTCTTCCAAAAGGAAATAAATCTAGGCTGGGTCTGGCTCTGCATTTCTCAGGGTAAACTGTGATTTAATAGCCGGACACACAGAAGATGAGCAAAACAGACACGTAGGCTTTCCTTCTGGACATTTCCCATTTGCATCTGACAGAGATAGAATGAGAGGTTTTGCTGAACTTAACTCCTACATTACAGAATCCTTAAGCTCTGCAACAGCAACTTAAAACTGCAGCTGGTATATGGTGTATTTTTTTCTTCTGTGGACAGAAATGGGTATGACAGACAGAAAACAGAGATGGCCTCTCACTAGTCTGAATTTATAATGCAGACACTAGGCATAATGATTTGTTCAGGAGAGCAAGCTTTAGAGAATACACCATTCTCCCCAGTAGCTTCCACAGCTACCACATGACACAACCATCTGGTCCTCTGACAACTGCCTTTTGTATGTTCTTGCAGGAGTCTCATGAAAGATATCAGAAGTAAATACTCCTGCAAATCTAATGGATCTGCTGCTGGTAACAAGAACAGCATCAGAAGGCGGCACAGTATGAGAAAACTACGTGGTCAAACCTGATAGACTCACATACAGCTCTGACAGAGACCTGTATACGTACTGAATGTTAATACAAACCGTATTATCAGATCTGTGATAGGTCACAATAATTTCAGAAAAAAATCAAGGTACAACTTAGGTCCTGTATCATAAGACATCAGAAGTGGTTGTCTTCAGCAAGAGTAAGAACCCAGGTAAGCCTATAGGCTCAACTGGTTTCTCAGCCAGAGCAAAACATCTGTTTTTACTGATCTGAATATTAGGATCTGACCATTGGAAAGCAAACAGTCTTAGGCCTCCAAATTGTCCAAGTAGCACAACCAAAAGCTGAGGGATATGATAAGAGTTTAAAATTTTAGTTTACATTGCCAATATCAATCTAGACTAGGAAAAAGGACAACAAATAAATACAAGCTATGAGAAGCATCTACAGTAAACTTACTTTTCACACAACTTGCTCACATGCCTTCAGACTGACTTTACCAAAACAATATGGAAAGATGAGCTCAGCCTACTACCCACTGTGGTAAATTGCTGAACTTCTCTTGCTCAAGAAGGTAGCAGTTCTGCAGCATGCCTTCTGTGTAGCCCATACTGTTCTCAGCAGTATTCAGTGCAACAGCTACATGCTAGAAGCCTCACAGCTCAGTGTTCACAGGATTTCTTTAAAGTTTTATAACCTTCCCAGATCTAATACCCCATTTGAACTGAGGCTCAGCATAATATATGTTAACCAATGCACTTCACTTCTATGCTTCTCTTACTCTCTTCTCAGGATTTCTTTTCATCATCATCACTCCCACTCAAACTTACAGCACTCTTCAGAGCAGCAATCACAGCTGCTTTCTCCAGTGTCACTCAGCAGAGGAAACCGAAGGCTGGCTAGTATGTCAGGTAGTGTTTTTCAGTTGTTTTTGTTCATTTTCACTTGAATGAACAGTACATCTACTCCTTCCTGGCACCTTACAAAGAACTATAGGAGATTCCCAAAGCTTTTTATCATCCACTTGTTCTTCCAAGCTTCTTCCTCATTTTCATTATTTCCTATATCACCTGTAAGATACCTGTAGATTACCTTCAAGTGCCTTCTTATAAGCCTCCAAATAGCCTGATAGCCTACACCTAATTCATTTTTTCCTCTTACCTCATTTGAGATGTGTTTTCATTTCTGAAAAACATTCAAATGAAATAAGCTGTAAAACCCTGCATTTCAAGCGAGCTATTTTATCTCAATTTTGTCAGACGCATTCAGTGAATGTTTAGAATTATCACCTTATCCTTATGGGTTTTGGAGAGCAGAATAGTCTCCTGATCTAATACTGGAAATCTAACACCAGTATTAGACTAATAATCCAGGCAGCTAGTACAAGAAAATAACAGAGACAGTATAATTTCAGATCACAGTAAATAAAGCGCACAAATACAAATAACTTCATTTCTAAAACTGTAAAATTAAATATGCAATATAGTAATGGCTGTCTTAATTCTTGGAGTGCGTAATGACATCTGAATCTCTCTGCTGAGAGTCTCTCTGAACGAGACTACAAATGCAACTGTTCCTTGGATGTCCAAAGTAACAGGCTCTTTGGATTCACACTGGTTATACACGGGCACAAAGTATTTGTCCTTACCTTTTTTTTTTTCCTCTTTATCAAAAAATAAAGAATTATCTTATTTCTCATTGCTACTTTAATGAGGTTTACTTACTGCTTCGGAATTATCAATGAAAGGGTCTGTTTCATCATAACCATAACCTATATCGATTAGATCCTGCAGGCGATCCTTCCGATGTTTGTGGGGCTTTCCACTCTGGGGAAAAAAAGAAAAAAAAAGTCTTAACATCAGTTAAGAGAGTAAAAGTAAGCAAAGTACTGAAGTCTACATAACATAAGACATTGGAGGGATAGTCGTTCAGGGAATTAGCAGAGTTCTGCTTGCTTTCACGGTACCTTGAAGACAGTCTATATGAATAAAAAACAGAACGCTTAACTTTAATGTAGGAAGGAATTCCTATAAATATGCTAAAAAATGCTGTACAATAGCCTTACCAAAATCATTTCTGAACAGTACTCACTAGCCACCTGGTTTCTGGGTGACCGAGATACTCCTAACATTTTCTGTTTAGAGATGTTTCTCATGCTTTTAAAACTTCTGTTAGTGATAAAAGGACTGAGATAATTTAGAAAGCGTTAAGTTTTTCAGTATGCTACAGGGTCATTACAAAGGAAGAAAAATAGCCTAGCATTCGCTAATATGCTCTCCCACACAAGATGGATTGCTTCTCTACAGTAAAGCAAAGCCTAAGCTAAAACAGAAAAATATTGATCTGGTACTTGCAGATATGGTGTGTGTGAGTTTTCAAGAAGTTATAGCATTCACGTAACGTAACTGAAGAAAAAGATACTATGGTCAAATCCTCTGAAATGCAAGAATCATCTTGGTTGATAGGCCCAGACATGATAGGGTTATTTGAGTAAGTTAAAGCCAGGAACCACAGTGCAGACTGTGGGATTCACTTACCCTTAAAATTCTGTTTGTGCAGCTTGGCGTGACTTTCTACTTGACTTAAAAATAACACTTTCATATTAGAACAGTACTCAGGGTAAACTGATGTTTACTTTCTTCTGGAGGTATCTATAATTTACAGCTACACACAGCAATCTGTTTATGATATAAGTTCTAGTTCTCTGACGCCTGCATATTGTGAAAGTTGTCGATATATAATTCTCAAAGACAAAATTCTCCTAAAGGCACCACCTTTACTAAAATAGTATCAGGTTCTTCCATGAATTCAGAACTTGCTCCCCAAAGCTTCTCAGCAGTTCCAAGCATGTTTAGAATGAATCTCTCTCTTCATTTGTAAGATCCATCCTATTACAATCCAACTACTATGCAAATATTGTTCAGAAGAGCTATCATCTTTGCTTTTATAAGCATAGGCATCCAAACACCTCCATGTTAACAGTATATTGCAGTTTAAGTTTGTACCTATAAGCAAAGCATGTGCTCTTGTAAGCAAACAAGAATCTCTCAGGTATAATTAAACAAACACAACAGTCCTACAAAAAATCAAAAGTGAGTTCCATTTCTAATTTGTGTTTCCAAACTATATAATAGGATTTCTAACCCTTCTCATCATTCCCGTTATCCCTTACAGTTCTTCACTTGAATATGATTAGCTGTATGACTATATAATTGCTGACTGTATGGTCCCAAAACATGCAGTAGTTTTCTGCTGTTGTTGTGTTGTTTTTGCTTCATTGTTGTTATTTGTTAAGTTTGTACTAAAGAAGGAAATCTTCGAAAAAGAGGTAGAACTTAACTCTTTTTAAACTCCAGTGCGTGTCATGCAAAAGTTTGTAATTCTCACCACTCTGAGGCACCTGCAGGCTGTCTAAAGAGCACTATATAAACTACACTTCATTACAGTAATGAGATAGCAGAGGCAAAGTGCAACCCAGCTCTGTGCCATCTCTTTTTAAGTCCAAGTAACAATCACTAAAAACAGACGAGTGCTCATTGTTGATGAGTTCACGTCTTTTTGCACCAATGGCTATTTCAGCATGCACAGCCATTTTAAAAGATTTCTCTCACCTAGTTGATCAAGGGAAACCAGCTGATGTGATCTTTTTGGATTTCAGTAAAGCTTTTGACATAGTTTCCCATAGGATCCTACTGGACAAAATGTCCAGCGTACTGCTGAACAAAAAAATCACATGATGGGTGAGCAATTGGCTGACAGGCATGACTCAAAGGGTTGTGGTAAATGGAGCCGCATCTGGCTGGTGGATGGTCACCAGTGGGGTTCCCCAAAGCTCCATTTTAGGGCCAGTCTTCTTCCATGTTTTTATAAACGATCTGGATGTAGGACTAGAAGGTGTTTTGGGCAAATTTGCTGATGATACTAAACTTGGAGGAGCTGACTCTGCTGAGTGTGGAAAGGCCTTGCAGAGAGATCTGGACAGATTGGAGAGCTGGGCAATCACCAACCACATGAAGTTTAACGAAAGCAAGTGCCGGGTCCTGCACCTGGGACAGGACAACCCTGGCTATACGTACAGACTGGGTGATGAGATGCTGGAGAGCAGCCCTGCACAGAGGGATCTGGGGGTTCTGGTTGACAGCAAGTTGAATATGAGCCAGCAGTGTGCCCTGGCAGCCAGGAGGGCCAACCATATCCTGCGGTGCATCAAGCACGGCATTGCTAGTCGGTCGAGGGAAGTGATTGTTCCAGTCTACTCTGCGCTGGAGCAGCCTCACCTCGAGTACTGTGTGCAGTTCTGTGCGCCACAGTACAAAAAAGACGTGAAACTGTTGGAGAGTGTCCAGAGAAGGACTACAAAGACGGTGAAGGGCCTGGAAGGGAAGACGTATGAGAAGCAGCTGAGGTCACTGGGCCTGTTCAGCCTGGAGAAGAGGAGGCTGAGGGGAGAACTCATCATGGTCTACAGCTTCCTCATGAGGGGGAGTGGAGGGGCAGGCACCAACCTATTCTCCTTAGTAACCAGAGATAGGACCCACGGAAATGGTGTAACGCTGCAAAAGGGAAGTGTCAGGCTGGATATCGGGAAGAGGTTCTTCACTGAGAGGGTGGTCGCACACTGGAACAGGCTCCCCAGGGACATAGTCACTGCACCAAGCTTATGGGAGTTTAAGCAGCATTTGGACTGTGCTCTTAGTCACATGGTCTGAATTTTAGGGTAGACCTGTCTGGAGCCAGGAGTTGGACTCGATGACCCTTGTGGGTCCCTTCCAACTCAGGATATTCTATGATTCTGTGATTCTCAATACATTCTTATTGCCTGTTATTCATAAATATACAGTGCAGATATTGGAGAAAATCAATAAATGAAAAGTCTCATAAGAACAGAGTGAATAAAAGTAGGATTAAAATAGAAAACTTTATGCAGACAGAACAGATGAAAATATCTGAACTCCTTTATGTGTAGTTTGAGAATTTCCTTACGACCTGACCCTACAAAGTTACGTTTAAGGATGCATGTTGAAAAAATGTAGGATCAAGATGTTAAGATCACAATAGCAAAATTGAAAGGATTTTCTGCATCAATGTTTACTACACAGCTTAGGGAAGTTTTACCACTGGGTGCCTTTTACCTCTCCCAAAAAGAAATCCTCCAACCTTTCTGTCCCAAATCATAAGCAGCCACAATATTAGAGCAAATTGAGACATTTAATTCCTGAGGCTGCAAATTGTACTCATGCAGCTGTTCAGGGACTCAAACACAAATTCAACAATAGCATATAACATGAAGTTTAAACAACCCTTGCACAACTGGACTAGAAGGTGGCAAATAATTTATGAAGAATCTTCCAAGGGCCCCAGGGGAGTTGTTAAACCTTATCTCTGCATTGGGCACATTAATAGAAGTTCAAAAAAAGAATCATCAAGCACAAGAATACTCATTCCAGGGCAGAAAACAAGCTTGGTAGAAGGAAACTGTACTTCAAATATTTTAAAGGTCCCAAGGTGTTCAAATACAACAAGCTATCATGGGATAAGAGGTAAGGTCCACTCAAATTAATGACTGGTGTAAGGCTGGTAAACAAACGGTAGGAATGAATAGTTCACCAAGGAACTATATTCAGCTACAGAAGCAACAAAGAGGGGGGAAGGAAGGAGAGATAGATCACAAATTACTCAGGACAGTAAATACAAGAGGCAGCTGAAGAATCACTGAGAAACCTCAGTTGCTCACTACTTTGGTAAATTTAATCCCATGTTAATAAAAGCAAGGTAATCCGCAGAAAGGAAATGTAACTCCCACAACAAAAAATACAGTGTGCTTCCAATTTGTTATGCAGCTCAGGAAGCACTAGAGTCATTCACATATCACACATTCGCTCAACAAGAGTGGTCAAAAAAATAAAGAATTAGGACTTATGAAAAAAGGGAAGAGAATAAAACCAGAAGTCATCATTGTATCACTGATAAATCAGGGCATCCTACTGCTAATGTCCTTTCATTAAAAAAAAAATAGAATAAAAAAGGGAACAGAGTAAACCAACAAGGATGTCTGAAGGTAAAGAAACAGCTACTGAACAGTAACAGAATGTTAAGACACTTCAGCTGTGGAACAAAAAGGCTGAGTTCTGATAGCATCAGAATCACACACAGCATGCAGAAGAACAGGAAAAATTCACTATTTCTGCCAGTACAGGAACTATGGAGTACCAAGTAACTCATCAGCCAACAGGTTTAAACAAAAACCATATTTGTATACAACAATCGTCGTCGTGGTACTCAGGGCCACAGAACAAAACGTTAAACATCAGTAAACTCAGAAGATGGCCTGGAAGATTTATGGCAGAAAACTACATGAATGGTAGTTAAACACAGCCTTTGGCTTGGAAAGAAATTAAGTCACAGATTAATAGAATGGCACACTGTAGTAGTGTCAACACACACTTTGTTAAGCTTTCAAGTATAAGGTTACAGTAGTGTTACAGGAATATATCGCCATTAACGGACTTTTGTTTTGATCCAAATACTTTTCTTTAACATAAAATATCATCTGAGATTCGACATCATGTTTTTACAACATAGAAAGTTTGATTTTGTCTAGAGAACAAGAAATCAAGAGTAAAAATGGGAACAGATTCAGAACAGATTTTTATGCTGACATTTTAAAGTTGGCAGCAATCACAAAAAAGGTCTGAATAATCAAGTAAATAAATGTTATACTAAATTCATGCACCTGGCTTTACAAAACTACTTATTTATAGGCTTTTCTTTAGTATCAGCAAGATATATCCAATATTGTGCTGATTGTAAGTACGGGAATTTAGTTGAAAAGAAGTCTTTAAAGACGACTGTTTTTCATGTATTGCATTTTTTCAAAAGTACCACAGCATCAACATCAAACTGCGACACGTGCTAGGATTTAAAAGATCATTTGACTCCATTTCAAATGGATATAGGTTAGTAATACCTAATTAGTTTAAAGAAGAAATAGCCCTTTATGTAAATTTGAAGAAAACTCTTCATCATTCTCATACAACTAGCAATTACTTTTCATTAAAGCATCATTAGACCATTAGAGAGATGAAGAGAATGGGTGTCTACATCACAGGATCTCTATATCCTAGTTTAAGCTAAGGAGCAAATATCTCACTCCAGGAGTAAGAAGATGGCTGGATGATGTCAGAGCATGAGCAATTACACTGGATCAGTGTACAGACATGCAATTCCTCCTACCCTGAAGTGTAAGTAGAAACTGATGGTTTTTTATAGGAAGAGAGAAGAGACAGGGAATACACCTAACAGAAGAACTACTAATCCCTTACCACCCTCCATGCTTAGTGGTCCTAATCTATTACGTTCTTCTTTATATAGAAGATATTCCCCTTCTGAGAATTTTGTGGTAGTAGGGGGCATAAGGTATTACTATTTACTGCTTTTCTAATGGCTATAAATATTTGCCTTTTTTTTTTTTTTGCAACTGAGCACTGAACTCAAGCTTTCATAAGTTTAATAACACCATGCTTTGTCCGTAAATGTATATGTTTAACTTTGATGCATGAATGTATATGTAAAACTATATTGCTTCCACCACTCCCACACCATCCTACATATGTTGCTTTACATGCTTTACACGCTTTACACTGGCTTTCATCTGCTATAGTTAAGCAGCTTGTCTCAGAACATTATAAAATCCTTAACTTATATTATGGACATTAGTTTTCTAGAAAAGTACAATTGAAACATTTCTCTCTGAAGTTCATGAAAATAATTTATCATTTAAATGAAAACCAAACAGCATTATGGAACTGCCTTCAGAGTATACTGCGTAAATTGAGTTTCCATCAATTCCTCCAAAACAGATTCTTTTCACTTTAAGGATTTCTTTTGTTATGTTTCACAGCAAGCACATTCTGAACTAGTAATTACTTCTACAGAATATTTAGGCCTGACACACCAAGAAATTTGCCTTCGCCAGGAAAAAAAAAGTAAAAATTTAATATATGTATTAATAGTAAAAGATACAAATGACTGCTGTTCCCCTTCTTTATTATTGAGGTGCTCTATTAGTAACCCAGAATATCAACGTGTCTAGGCATGATGAGTTTTGATCGCCAGCCCAGAATTAATCACCCAACCCTACCCATATGAATTCTTAAAGACCTGTTTGGGTGTGGTTTTAAGACAACATTTTCTGATTTCTACCTTCATTTATTATTGAAAGCCTCTGTATTAATACCTAGTGTTGTTCAAGTCATTCATGTTACACTTTCAGGAGTCAACAGTGTATCTTTAGGCAGCTGGCAGCTACAAAATAAACTCAAGCGATGACTTAACAACAGCTTCCTATGGAAGCATTCTAAACTAGTCAGAAATTCATCACAATTCATCAGTATTTAGCACAAACAGAAGAACTGCTCAATAGTGCACAACAGCATTACATACAAATTTTTCCCTCCAGCACAGTAGTTATCATTAGTATCGATCTGCATCTATTACTCAGTTGTATTTATATACGAAGCTTTTCCAAGAATAGCTTCACAAGCTATATCATCCTATAGACAGATCTATTTAGCAGACTTGCCTAATAAGCTTGTAGAAGCTTCAAGCTACTTAGATGAAATATAAATGAGACAATCAGCTCAGATATACACAGAATTCATTTGACAGTACTTCAGCAGCTCTATAAGGAAAAAAACCCTGACGTTAACATCCATGTCACACTAAGTTACCACTACTAATTATTTGCATGTTTCAACAAAGGTACAGTAACTCACATATTTTGCCTCAAACTTCTTGGCTAGCATTTCCACTTCATGCCGCTCACGTTGTTCATCATTAAAAGGATCTTCTGAGTGAACTGACTTCTTCTGAAAAGACAGAACATACATTCAATTTCAAGAGAAGCGCAGAGTGCATCTAATAAAACCCCATAAAATGTCAATAAACTGACTATTTAGTATTAATTCTATACCCTGAAGACTGTGTCCAAATGCTTATTCTCTAAAAATGAGTTTAACCCATTCAATTATCATTCCGTTACTTTTCTTCTAATGAGAACACAAACAGAAGAGACTCGAAGTTATATATATTCAAGTATTCCACTACAACCTCAGCCAAAAGTACAAGCATAAGAGAAATCAAGCACTATTTGAGCTCACAGAGAAAGAACTCTCTCTAAACTTAACTTCTTTTCACTTCAGCTTACACTGGTGCCTATCCTACTGGTGCCACGATCCTCTTAGACACCATATGGAAGGTGTACCTGGTAGGCTAATCAGCAAGAAAGCAACTAGAACACTACAACGCAAACTCATAGCCGTAACTAGTAACATAACCCCTTGAAGTCTTTTTTTCCTTCAGAAAACTGTAATCATAGCACACATTACAAGACTGCCACTACAGCAGCCAGAAGAATGATTTAATACTCCAGCTGTACAAATAAGCAGGAAGCACACACTGAGTTTTCACTGACAAGAAGTCAATGAACAATAATCAAGAGTATGACAAGTTTTGCCTTTTTTTCCTCCTCTCAGAAAAAGTACAACAGAAGAATGAAGCCACCACCTTCAAATCAGAGACTATATATAAAATACGGTAATTCTTGTACAGAGGAGGGTGTAATAAGATGCTAAAACATTGCAGAATGAAGCTAAGCTTTTATGGATACCAACTAACTTTACTGCACATGGACTGCTCAAGAGATTCATGATAGACTAACAGGAGCAAAAAGCAATTCTCTACACTCCGAAGAGCAAGATCCTACCCCCATAGTATGAAATTTAAGTACTTAGAGGGGAAAAAACATAAAAGAGGGTTATAGTTAAATGTGAAACAACCAATAGATTACATACACATTTCCTGCAGGCGTAACTTAATATAAAATACTGCTCAGCTCATGCAACACCCTTTTTCCTCTTTTAGTGGGGAAAACCTACTCCACATCTGCTAGGGAAATGGCTTTTTTTTTTTTAAATTGTGAAATAAAGACAAGTTGAGGCCAGAGGTCAAGTAAAATTTAGTACTAAAGTTTTTAACTTTCCTCTCTCTACCAAACCCTCAAAGCCATAGGTGACTGTTCTTTGAATAGTTAAGCATTATTGGCAAATTTGAGTCCTGACAGTATATCTAAAGGCTCTGCCCGTCAAGAAACTTCGAGACATTATTACTTCAGCACCTTCACAGCCTGCCTGACAGAAGCCAACTTGGGCTTCTGGCTCATCCACTTTGAGTTCAGTTTTACACAGCAAGCTTCAAAACACACCAGCAGAAAAGGTGGCATACTTTTCTTTCTGCCAGTTGAAGAGGCAAATACTTTGACCACACTACTCTGTTACTCACATAACTAAAAAAACAAAGTTTTACATAAATAATTCCTACCAAGACATGAACTATACCAACAACTCTATTAAAGAATGCTGTCTTCCTTAAGATAAAAAAGTAGAACAAGGACATCACAAGTTTACAACAAACACTTCCACTAGTTTCTCATTCAGGCTGAAAACCCGACTTTAGAATTAAAAAACGTGACGCTCATACTGTCAAGCAAATCTGCAGTGTTTTTGTTGTTTTGTTTGTTTTTAACTGTTTCAGGGATCTATTAAAGCAATGTTTGAGGTTATTCCCATACACTGTTATTCCTATAAATCCTTCCCAGAACAGCCAACCTCTGTAAAACTGTTATGGGTTGCTGCAGTTCGAAGCAACGCTACAAGATAAAGATGTGTTCCTAATTATGTGTAATGCTGAACTCGAATGGGAATAGTTATAAGGAAGTTGAGCAACTTATAAGGGATAAGGAGCAAACAATAGCCTTCAGAACACCCAATCAATCTTTACCCTACAAAAACAGTTTGCATAACTAAGTTTGCATGAATTGTTCGTGTCAAGCCGATTCATTACAGAACTAAATTCTGAAATCCAGAACTCAGTTTAAAACTCCAGCATTAACTGCCAACTAGTTACTACCTACTCAAGAGTAAATCTCACAGATTCTGTAGAAAGGTGGCAGAGGGCAGAAGTTTCCTGGTCAAGTTCCATTTTAACAAGGTAGTTTTCTCTTCCATAGCTACTGTACTCAGCAAGCAGGATCAGTTTTCCTTTCCTAATTGTTTCTATTTTAGGACTTTGAACAGGTTACATAATTTGCTGGTCTGAGAACGAGCAGGTAAGAGACACACTTCTGTCATCCTAAGCCTCCTGAACTATGCAGAACAAATTCTCCTCTTAAACGTGCTTTAACCACAAAAGAACCTTGATACACTAGTTTTATGGGTGAGCAAATTGTGTTTCCGCTCTCTTTTCATGCTGACTGATACAAGATTGTAAGTCCTTCTCACAACACTCCAAAGAAGCTTTCTCGGTTTCTACTTCGTAACAAGCAAGAAGTTAAACTGACAGGACAACTATACAACATCTGACACTTTTTACATAATCAGTTGTTTTCCCATAGGGTCCACCGAGAAATAGGACATAACCATCTATTGATTTTCAACCTGGACTCTACGTAGAGCTGAAAAGACAGGATTTCTTATAGAACAATTCTAACGCTATTTCTATGTTATAAGCATAATTCTCTGATACTAATTGTACCAAAAAATCACTTTTTTTCCTCTCCTTCTCTCCAGGATACATTGACTTTGCATCAGAACTACGTTAAAATGTCATTTTGTCCCCACTTAAGCAATTAACATATTACCACCCTGCAGAAAAAAGGGATTACAGAGCTTGAGCCTGTCAAAGGCAGAAGGCAGCCTCCATACACTGAACCACTTCTAAACACTAACACAACTTCTACCTTCACACAGGAACTGCTCAGAAAGACAGCACTTCAGAGAGCAGCAGACTAGAGCTACAACAATTTGTAGCAGTTGTACGGGCACTGTTTGCCCACAACAGCTGTAGGACAAGGATGAACAAAAGGAGCCTTTTAACTTGTACCAGATCTCAGAGGGATTATTAAAATCAGCTATTGATTTTTCTGTCTTCTACATTTGACAACAATCCAATTCTACAGCCCTCCTACCTCTGTGAAAAAAGTGAACAGAGTGGTAAATACCGTTACAGAATCAGCATCATCTAGAAACGCTTTTCTTCATAAAACAGAGATTTTAATCAATCTGAGTTTGTGCTGATTTAAAAGCCTACTGACAATACCAGTACTTGATATTTGCATTTAATTTTCAACCAAAGCTACCACAACCTCGTCAGTAGCAGCTGCCCCTTCCCTTTTCCAAGAAGATGGGAACTTTCTCTAAAATTGACCGGCAAAGTTAAGAGAAGCCACAACTACCTAAATCAAGCGCAACTTTATCATGTCCTTAACTCCCTGTGAGTGACTGGCTCAAGTGTGACCAGCTTAAGGACATGCATCTCTCATTCCTACTTGAAAGCAGAGCCTCTCTGACTGGCTGATGCCGCTTGCTTCTTTAAGTTGTCCACACCAGCTTTTCCCTTAAAAACCAAAGCAGCTCGAGTAGGAAGTGTTTTCTGTTTGGGAGGAAAAAGGGAAGTACTTTCTTCTGGAGAGAAGTTTCTGACAGTTACAGGTGAGGTTATGGTGCCAGCAACATTAACTCTGCATCACCCCTGCCCCCCTCAGACTGCAGAAACTCATCTCCAGGACTGCTTAACGCGCACTTCGCTGCTCCACGAGGCTCGCTGCAGAGCCGGGCTAATAACTCTTCGTTTACTTGCACAGAGCCTACAGAGAACCTGAAATAAACGGCCCGGCAGTTTAACAGTTCCATTCCGTTGGCAGTAAAGTAAAACGGCAAAAACCCTCCCAGGCACAGAGGGCACGGGGCAGGAAACGGACGAGGGGCAGAGGGCTGGGTACGAGGGGCACGGGACGTGCTCGCCGGCTCCATGCGGGAGCTGCGGGGCGCCGCCTCGTCTTCCCCTTCAGGCCAGGAGGCCGGAGGCACGGCGAGGCCGCCGGACTTCCCCCCGCGGCGCCGCCCCTCCCCGGCCACCCCGGGGCAGGACGGGGCGGGTGGCTGCCGGGCCGGACCGGACCGGGCCTCGGGGAAGGGCCCGCGGGCCTCGGGGGGGTCCCGTACCCGCGAGTCCCGGCAGAGCAGCAGCTCCGGGTAGCTGAACTCCACGCAGCCCTCCTCGGTGGGGTCCTTCAGCACCACCTCCAGGCGGACCGTCTGGCGGAGCGGGAGCGCCTCCTGCGGCGGCGGCGGCTCCTGCCGGCTGCCCTGGCGCGGCGGCGGCGGCGGTAGCTGCGGCGGCGGTTGCTCGGGCCGGGGGGGCTCCCGCTGCGGCTCGGGCCGGGGGGGGCTCTCGGGGCGGCTCCAGGCGGGCTCCGCTCTCCCGGGGCGGCATCGGCGGCGGCTCCGGCCGGGAGGCTTCGTGCGGCGGCTCCGCCGGCGGCGCCTCGCGGCCCGCCACCGCCACCGGCGGCGGCTCCGGCTCCCGCTCCAGCGCCGGGCTCCCGGCCTCGCGGCGCCTCACGGGTGACAGGCTGATCAACGGCACCCGGCGCGGCTCCGCCATCCTCCGCCGCCTCCCCCCACCCCCCGCCCGCCCCGCTCGCCCGCCCGCCGGCCGGCCCCCGCCTCCCGCCTCCCGGTGACACCGCGCTCCGCGCTCCCTCCCCCTCGGCTGCTCCTCCCTCCCTCCCTCTCCCCTCCCCCGCTCCGCCGCCCGGTCGGAGCTGCCCCCCTACGTTCTCCTCGCCGCCCCCGCCATCTTGGCGCCCCCCCACATAAATAGAAGCAGGCCCGCAGCCCGCGCATGCGCCACCGGGCGGCCGAGGCCGGCGCGCCGCCCCGCGTCGCTGCTCTTAGCGCTCGGCTTCCCCCCCCCGCCCTCCGACGTCACCGCGCCCGCCGCCGCCCCCCCCCCCCCCCCCCGTTGCCGTGGCGATGTGCACGCCGCCCGCCGGCCGGGCCTTAAAGGGGCCGCGCCGCGCGGGGCAATGGCGGACCGACGGCCGGGCCCGCCCTGAGGGGCGTGAGGCGAGGGCTGGGCCCCGGAGCTGCTGCTTCGCGTTGTGGGGGCACCGAGTGCCGGTGTGCGGGGGGCTGCGCCGTGCTCGTCGTGTACACCGTGACGGCACCTATACACCACAGAGGTGTCCGGTAATTGCACGTCAGTCACCAAAATAAAAACCTCCAAAATCCGAAAAACGATCAAGTCTCTTTTATTCTTTGGGGAAAACTGTCGGTTCCAGGTTGTGAGGTGGTGGTGTGGAGGCATCTTGGCTCTTACAAACCAACATGCTCTGTAAAGTGCATCTGGGCCACCTGAGGGGATGGGCTTTGTCCATGCCGCTCCTCGAGCTGAGGCCGCCTGTTCCTGCAGGATGGCGGGGCCTGCCGTGGCAGCAAGGTGGTCCTGTGAGGACATGGAGCTCTGTGGCCACCTCTGGTCTGTTGGTTGCCAGTTCTGGTCACGGGAAGAAATTCTGAGGTGTCGAGAATGAGGTGTCCTCTAGACACAAGGCAGAGTAAGAGCAGCAGTGAGACTTCCTCCTCCGCGAGCAAGAGCTGCCTGCAAGCGCACAAGTGTTTTAGTCTGTCACCACCTACTTTGACAGACTGGGTGCTGGTATCTCCAGACGGAGGTATGCCACCAAAACTGCTAAGTTTCAGGAAATTATAAACACCCTCATGTGCACTGTATTCTCCAACTGTATTCTCCAACTGTTTTGGAGCAGGCAGGAAAATGTTACATTTTATTATTATTATTATTATTATTATTTCTTTTTGCTCTTTAGCCTCAGCGTTTCTGGGAAGGAAGAGTTTTGTTCTCTTTTTAAAAATGAATTCATATTATGCAAGACAAATGTGATTTACATATCTCTATTGTTTTGAATAATTACAGCAGACCATTCTGTATAGCACATTACCCTGCTTTCCTCTCTGCATTCATCACAGCACACCGATGGTTTCCTCTTACTGTGTATGAGGTTTTTTGACTTGACTTACTTTCATCTAGATTCCAGAGAAGATGGAATGGTGTTACCAAAAAGTTTGGTTCACTACAACGGAGGACATTCCTGAATCTTACTTGCAACAGGAAGTCAGTGGAGTGCCTGACCTGTTCTGAGAAACAGGCTGTCCTTTTGAAGTCCTTTTGAAAGACTTTGTTGAGCTTTGTAGTCAAAGGAACTTGTTTTATCTTAAAACCTTGCAGGTTCCAGTGCAACTAGCAAGCTTGGCAGAGATATTCCTCAAATATATTTTGACTTTCAACTTCATAAAATTATTTGTAAATCCCACCTGTTCTCCTGTTGCAAATTTCATACAGCTATTGGAGGAGAAACGTAAAAAGCAATGTGTTTCTGGACTCAGCTGAGCATCGCTAAGCTACAGACCTGCAGATCCTGCCAGGCAGATTCTAGTCCTCATCAAAGCTTCTACACAGTCTGTGTCATTAAGCCTTGTGATGATAGAAGGGGGCCTTTCTTTGTTAAAAGAGCAATTTAGTGTTCAGAAAGCAGAAGTCTTAAGTAGAAATCACGGGCTCTTCTGTGGCTTTGCTGAATGCTTGTTTTCAATTACCAGATGGGAGACTAGAAACTGAAATAAGCCCAGTGTAGTAACAGGAATACAACAATCTGTGTTCATAGGTCATAAGTGCACATATCCTTGGAAAAGGGTGAAGATAAGCTGTGCATTATAAGTATCCAACCTAAAAATCAATTCTATCTTTCAGTCCCATAAGATATGTATTTAGAAGTAATGCATTTAAGACAGGTACAGCACAAGAAAATGAGGCTTGGAAGTATCTAGAGTCAGTATTTTAAATTCTGTTGATTGTTGTGTAGATAGACTTGGAACCACATCCTGGTCAGATTTGCAACATGCTTTTTAAATTAAAAAAAAAAAAAAGAGAGAGAGACAGATAGCAATAACTGATCAGACCTTTGATAGAGTTACAGAGAAAAATAGTAGTAGTTCTTGGAAATAGCAGACAGACATTTGTTCTAAGACACTGCAGACTTTGATAGGAGTAGCAGCCTTTCACATCTAAGATTTTTGTAGATATTTACTCTTTCATTTTTATTCCCTCCTCTTCTTCCTGACTCCTTAGGAGTTTAATTAGACAAATAAATCATCAGAAATCTATTTTGTCTAACCTCTGATCAACTTGGAGCACCCATTTTTTATGAAGCTCAACATTTATACAGCTAGACAAATAACAGTTCTAAATCTTTGAATTTAAAGTGAAGTTAGCAAAGACAGTTGCTAACTGTCAGGGGCTCCATATCTTGGTGTCTTGAATTAAACCAGAAAGAAACAGCATAGCAGGCACTGGAATGAGTTATCATTACATTTTGTAAAAGATGCTGGAAGCACCTAGAAAGACTCCCAAAAAAAACAAAGTGAATCTGCTAGAGCCTAAGTTCTTTATGAATTTTATTTTGAATACACCAGCTTGTGCTATACCAAACAGTTTCAAGAAGATTTTTGTTTTAATCATTGTTTTCCTGTTCTGCTACCTGTTTTGTTCTTAGGGTTTAGCCCTGCCTCAGACTACATATTGTCTGTATGCTCTATAATGTGCATAAAATGTAGGAAAAAAAAAAAAAAAAAAAAAAAAAAGTGTTTTATACTGGAACCTCCACTGAGGTAGGAGCTGTACTGAAAGCCACCTCATGCCTGTGCCAGTCATAACTCAGCCACTCAAAAGTCTCCAAAGGACACCCCTATCCATTTGGGGCTTTGTTTCTGTGAGAATATCCTCATTTTCCATGGGTTGTTTCCTCACCACATCTTCCTAATGTCTTGGTTTCTTATGTCCCAACCAAGCATCTTGCTGATTGTTACGGTCCTTCCTCTGAAACTGTCGCCACGGCAGCTGCAACATTCATCGCTGTGTCAGGAGTTGCTCCAGCTGGCAGGTAGGATGATGTTTGTGTAGCCTTTGCTAGAGCTGCTTTTGCATCACAAGAATCTGCTGCACCAGCAATGTGGGAGGCATTGCTTTTTTTTTTTTTTTTTTTTTTTTAATGTTTATTTTTTGTAATGAGGCTCTCTTAATTCACATAGTTTTTTTTTGGACTTGTCTTTCCTACATTTCTCCTATGTTGTCTTATGCCAGATCCAGAAAACAAGTGCCATGACCACTCTGAAATAAAGATTGATCAAGAGACTTTGAATAAATGCAGAAGAATTAACACAACACAGCTCAAGGAATAATAAAACCCTTCTATTTCTCTAAACCAAGCATTAACACCATACAAACGATCTGGAAAAAATAATTTCTTTTACTTCCCTCTCCTCTTTTCTTCTCCTAATTATAAATATAATTTCCTGCAGAATATACCTCAAACTTTTTCTATCCTAAATAGGATACAATACCACTTAATCCTGCCAGGCAGGAATCAGGCACATGGTTTTAGAGTTGTCACCAGCTACCACATCCTTAAAAGGTCCAAAGTTCTCTATTTAGTAATGTAAATTTTGCTTTAGAAGGACTGTAGGCAGGTAGAGAAATACCAGATGTTGAGGACTAGAAAAAGTGCATTGGCTTCAGGTGATTAGGATATACTTTACAAGGGCAGTTATAATTCTTATTTATCACTATTTCAAGGCAGAGGAACCGTGATGGTCAACTTTATCCCATGCATTGGTATATTGCACTCCGTGAACTCGTCTAACCATACTTATTGGAGAATTAAGGTTTAAGGTTATGAGACACTGGAGGTCTTTCAAGAATTTTAAGAACAGCTTTGAACAAAAGTTCAAAAAGTGAAATAAAGTTTAAATTTTCAATGACAATAGGAATTTTTATTTTTCAAGTAGCAACAATTTGGAATTAGAGGCCTCATGCTGAAAACAGTTTTTGCCTTTAGAAGTGGATTTAGTTGCATCAATTCCTGAAATCAAGAATGGTCTTTCAGAACTGTTGTGTGCCTGGCCAGCATAAAAGGCAGTGCTGGATATCTAGTAGGTAGCTGACGAAAACAGAATGTTGGCTTTTATCTCAGCAGGGCAAGTCTTCACATTTCAAAAGCAAATGGATTTACAGGACTCTGAGTATCATTGCGGTGTGAGTTCCCCAGCCAGTCAAAGGGTGAGTATTACCTAAATCTACTGTCTTTACTGTTCATATGTAATTTCTCAAGGACAATTTCGAACTGACATTACTGCTGCGTGATTAGTGATTTTTATGATCTACAGAATATTGTAATATCCTTTAATCTAAGCTAATAAAAACCAGAAGAAGATCATAACTCAGAGGAACCTCTGAGAAAATTCAAAGCTTCAAAAGCTGCATTGCCATGGAATTGCAGCATGAGCCAGGTTAGGAAGAAAAATGGTGAGAGAAAATGGAAAGAAGAACTGCAACTCGGTCAAGGAAAATCAAACTTGGGAAGAGCTTTTGATCCTGAAGAGGAGGTGAGATTTAAGTCTGCTACCTAACATTAAACATTAAACAACTTCAGTGTGCGTGTTTACCAAGCAGAATGCTGGTAATTTTTTCCCTCAAGTAACAGCAGCAAAGTCAATTCTAACTAGCAAGATAAGAACACTTTTCTAGGTACATTTTATTTTTTTATTTATTTGTTAATTAATGTTTCTCCTTCTGTTGTTAAGATTCCTTGCTGGAACAAGTATGCAACTTTCATCTTTAAGCTCTCCTAACATTAAGGTGATACTCAGCTGAGGCTGACAAACAAGCTGCAAACTTTTCCAGTAGTAATGAACTTAAGAAAGTGTGTGGCCTCTGTGTCTTAACTGAAATTAATTAGGGAATATCAACATCTGAGATACTCTGCCAAGCAGCAAAGATTAGTTTGAGATCTAAAATCACTAGAAAATTCCTCCTTGCAGATACACCTTTTGCTAAGGAAGAGGAAGGAAAGAGGCAAAATAAATTAAATACCTTCTAAGTGGTCACAAGATTTAAACAAACAAACTACAAAAGATAAAATAACTTTTTACCTAAAATCCTGGGCTTTTCTTTGAGTAGCAAGAGGAAATCAGAAATAAACACAGGATTTTGTGGAGGAGTACCCAGAAAGACAAATATATATATATATATATATTATAAATATAGAGCAGAACTCAGTGAACTAAGGATCATCTGCCTGTAACATGTTGATTGAGACAATGTCACTTGAACTGTGCTTAAACTGAGTTTAAAATTTAAAATCAGCTGCCTTTAGAAAGGTTTCCTTAATGGTAGCTCTTTTATGATTCATACCCGCTCCTTTTACAGTGTAAAAACACCTACATATTTACAGAGATTGAAAGGGATTATGTGCTCAGGAAAAACGTCTCATGTTTTTTATTTCTCATTTGCCCTGTTTCTTTAAAGGCGCTTGCTGAATGGGATACTTATCTGAGTGAAAAGCCTGTTCCATCAGGCCAGCACCCCTGGAGGCAGCCAAAGATTACCAGCCTGGCTGAAACTTCGGAGTCAGGTTATTGTCTTATCTTCACAGTGTTGTCTGCTGGTTTTATTCTTCCAATAGTAATTAAAAGCACACAAGTATCTATGAGTCACAATTTTAAGTAGCTACCCCACCTACCTGTAATGTGAATATGAAAGTTTGGCTTTGTATAGAATTCTCTGCTTGAATGGCAATTCTACACTAAAAGCAATAGTAATGCTATTTAACGGGGTAAAAGGGTCTGGAAGGAATTCTCAGCGATACAAAAGCTAATGTGCCACAGACTTCCTCTTGTTGAGGTTTCTCTTGTAAATGCTGACCTAGGACAAGACAAATGCTGCTGCACAGTGCCCATGAAAATGGACCCAGTCACACTGCAGGCCTGACTGTCCTTGGTCACTCACCAGGGTGGTATTTTCTGGGTTTACTGAAATATAAATATTTTAATAATTATAAGAAAATGCTTTCATGTATTAAATACTATAATATATATTTTTAAAAGTATAGTCACTGCTCAGGAAACAACTTTCAAGCAATGTGCACCCTCCCAAAAAGGAGAATTATATATATTATATGTAGATTGCAAAACAACCTTCTAGGAAATGTTTGACATACAAAGTAATATTTGGCTGTGACCTTGGAAGACATATTTTTTCCCCCTTCTTCTCTAGTTTCTCCTTTGGCTTTCAGACCGGTTTTACAAAAACTCCAATTTCCTAACCACCTCTTTCAGTGCCTCTCAGCACTTTGGAAACTGCTTTGCCTTACATAAAGTACTATATCTAAATAAGTACACGTTATCACAGACAGCTGAGAGTGATTGCATAAACAAATTACAACATTTTTAACATTCATACAAGCTTATGATCAGAATAGTCAGAGGTACACTTTGTATGCACGGTTCAGCATTTTCATACTTCCATGATTTTATTTCCAAGCCAAATTGCTTTCAAAAAGCAAAGCACATATTCATCACCAAGAATTAACTACATACCAAGCTTGCAGATTCAACACAAAGCTGCTTTTGAGTTGCCACAGCATTAAAAATAGCATCTGAAAAATTACTTGTGAAAAATGATTTTCCATACATGAATAATTTAAACAGACAAATGGAATTTTATTAAACTCTGTTTTCTTACCACCTCATGTTGTATTTTGAGAAGATGTATGAAATTTAAAGACTTTTCCGAATATTAAAGTGTAGCAGCAATAGCAATGAGAATTTTAAGAAGAGTGGCTGCTACATACCAGAAATGCTTTTGAGAACAATCTACATTTTCTGCATGATGGTTGTATTTCAAATGCCATTTTCCCGGCCTTGACAGAATTCCCCCTTACACTGATAAGTAATTATACAGTCAGATTTAGCTTATATTGAGTACTTGTCTGACGACTTCCTCATGGTTTTAAGAGATTTTAAAGTTTCTAATTTTGTAAGCGTCGTACTCATTTGTAGTCCTCCATAGGATTTAGCATATTTTACAAATTTGAACAAATGTTAACTAGAATGTTTCTGTGAAGTAGGGCAAGGCAAGTAAGAGGTGGGATGAGGGGAAGAAGAGATAGGTGGAAAACTTTATGACAGCACTGTAAGGCCAGTCATATGTTAGTGGCTAGATTGGAAAACACTTGATAGGGAAGGGAAAACATGCAGAAATGAAAAACAGACACAACAACAGGACCCTGTTTGAGAATAGCTAACTAAACTGAGTGGGAAGTCTCGTAAAACTACTCAGAAACTACTTTCCTCTGACCTGAAAATAGCTCTTCTACCTTTAAGTGGTGGGGAATACCACATTGTTTTTTATATAACTAACTTCCATCTCAGTTTGTTCAGTGACAACTAAAACACTTGTGACTTCATGAATAAGTAGGACAAAAGTAAGATTGAACTTGTAGAATACAATTACTATGATAACCAGCAGTAAAGTGAATATACCAGACAGTTTAAGACCTCATTTATCAGATTTTCCAATTTGATTATTCTAAAGTTTTCTTAGATAGAAAGGTAGATTGCTGTTATAGAGGAATGTTTACTTCATGTAATATTATTTAATTGAACAGCTCTGCAAAGTTAGACGATCTGTTTTTTGTCACGTTATGGCTACCCATATAATGGCCTCGACCTGTATGCACACCCACCGATGAGAGGCAAGGAAAAGATTACTCGTAGCTTTGGAGCAGACATGCATAATGACCCCATCATTCTTAAGAAGCACAGAATCAGCAAATAAAATTAAAGCTGTAGTATTGCAATGTGGAATGCAACTGTCAGAATTGAAGTGTGGTTCTTTTCTACATAACATAAGCCATCTCTATGTTATTGTATGCATTATTAAAATGATATTGTATACTAAATAATTCTGCTTTGTTATGTGTCGTTTTTCACAGAACTGACCACTTGAAAGTTGATTACTGTGATCAAGGACCAGATGATGAAATCTGAGGCTCATCACTCTTCCCTAGTTAAGGGCCAGCTTAAAGTGCAGTTTGGGGACTCCAAAGAAGGCATACAATTCCTAGGTCCATAAAAGTGCAATTCAGAGATGACAGTATAGGTACTATCCCACAGTTTGCTTTAGCTATATCTAAGAAGTGCTATAGTCTATCCCATAAGCTACTTTGACAAGAAATACAGTAACTTGCAAGGTTCCTGAGGATCTAGTTGTAAAAACATTTTAAAGGCCATACTAACTTTACCATATCTGTTATTTTTAATTACCTTGAAGATAACACAATGTAGGGCAATTAGGCACAACAGAGTCTAAGTATGAATTGAAACAGTTCTCTTTTAATTTGAAAAATAAACTCAGTTTTCTTAAAAATCAAAGCTTTTACTAAACATAGACTTTTATTTTTAAATCCATAAATAGATGCTAGTGTAATTTATCAATTAAGCAAATTCTGTAAGGAATTTGGGATCTGACCATTGCCCAGAGATGTCAAGTACCTGCTTTATCTGTTCCAAATGAAACAGAAGTTTAACACCTACAAACTCAAAAGTTAAGCTTTTGGTGGGTGGATTCTAAATGTGATCTGAGTACAAAGGAAAGTAGTAATATCTTTAAAAATTTGCAAGCAGCTTTAAACAATGGGACTCCATCTCCAATAATGTCTGGGATACTGTAAAATTGATGTAATAAAGAATGAATGGTAATGTACTTGACTCTGATGACATGGATCTTCTACAAGTTTAGCTGTGCAGCAGTTATACAAATGCAATACGTATATTTCTAATGTCGTATTATCAATTTAAAAGAGTAGCGTAACAGTATTAGTAAGGCACACGTTAAATGAGTGGAGAATGACAAATGGGGAAAAGTAGCTGTCAGTAAATAACAGAATGTTTTGGGGTTTACCTTAGTAGGGTCCTGGAAGAACAGATGATTCAGCATATCCCTCGATCATTCAGATATAAATGTAAAACAGCACTAATAGAAGGTTGCAGAGAAACAGATTAGTAATGAATGAGGCTAAAATAGTTGCACACAGTGATGTGCATAAGCTGGAAATCTGATACCATTCAAACAAAATACATTTTTCGTAGAGCTAAAGGTAGGCTAAGTCTTCAGAAGGGTAGAACGTATCCTGGAAAATAATAGTTCTGGAAAAACCCTAGATGTCATGTCACAGTTGAGAAGCAATTTAATGTGAGCTCCCTCTGTGATAATATGGCAAAAAATGTGAATACAGTCTTTGAGTACATACGTAGGAGAACAGTGAGCGGCAGTATGAAGGAACATATTCCACTGTCACATACAGTGATAAATTACCCTCAGTGCTACACAGCCACATTAAAAAAAAATCAATAAAAAAACTGTTGACAAACTGATTGCCAGTTTTCCAGGCTGGAAAATATTCTTACAAGAGATGTTCTTTTTAATACAGAGTTGAGTGGGTAGCATTTTACACCTCAAGAGGGAAAAAAAAAAAAAAAAAAAAAGAATGCGAGTCTTTAATGTCTTTAATGACTATTTAGCATAGCAGACATGAACACTAGAAGAAGAAAATAATAGAAAATGAGGCCAAATAAAATGAGTTTAGAATTACGTTACAATTTTTAAAAGAGCAAAGGTGATTTATGAATTTGAACAAATGGATCTTTCATTACCCACCTTTTAAGCGTTTCTGGCAAATATCTTTATGGAAAGCCAAGTTATTGGATTCAATACAAAGATTAGCAGATGAGATCTACCACCCTGCAATATGTAGGGTCAGACCAGATTATCTAGTAGTCCACTGAAGGCTTGATTTTAATGGTTACCAGTGATGCTTTCATGTAGTTATCTACTTAATCAGGGATCACATGAATAAATGAAATGTGGGGAAGGAAGTCTGGAAATGAAAGTGAAAAAAGGGCGACTGGAAATTCTGGAGATAACAGAGGAAAAATTTGTTTAAAGAGTAAGCCAAAAAGCAAAAAAACAAATGTTTTCTTCATCGTATGTACAGCTCCCGTCTAGTGAAACTACATGTAACAACAACTATACACTTAAGTGTTTGTTTTCCATCTTATTATCTAATGGCCAAGCTCCTTATTCAACCTCAGACAACTCTCTTATGAAAATCAATGAGAGATCTTCAAGTTGAAGGCACCACATAGACCTCAGTGCCTGCTAGAGTGCATGGTCAAAGTTGGAATATGAGATTACCTTTGTTTCACAATGATCTTGCCACCTCCAGATTTGGATCCAGCTGCTGCTGCATTTAGAAATTATATGCTAGATTCCAGAATTAATCCAAGAGGGTTGCTGCTATATTGTATCAGTTCAGATGCTGGCCAAAGTGGATTTTATCCTGTAACTCATTTGCAGCAGTAGAAAGGATAAACGTCTATCCCTGTAATATAATTCACATGGATATTACTGGCACAAACGTTGTTGAGGTATTACCAAACTCAAGGTCATCATCCTTATTTACCAGGAATGGGTCAGCACCCAACTAAAAGCAGTTACACAGTGTTTTGGTTTGTCTTTCTTTAGTTGTCACTGTTTAGATATGACTGCTAACACAGTACCTTCTGTGAACTCTCTGTGTACTATTTTCCAGATTTAGATACTTATTCAGGATATAAGGAAATAGCTGTGTTTTCCATACTCTTCCTTGTAATTCTAGTGATGCAGAAATTTCTTTTTGCCTTAGTCTCTCTTTCATTACATTACCTGAAATACTGCCGTTTTCAATGTTATATTCACTTATTAGTGACCCAATAAACTTAGCAGTTTCCCTGACTCTGCACATGCATTCTTCACTGCCTGCTTGTGCTATGTAAGTCCCTTTTGTTGTTACAGTTTTTCTCCACATCTTCCTCCCTATTTAGATTACTGCAGCGCCTTAAATTCCTATAGCACGGGGAAATATGGAAAAGGCCAGGGATAAGGCTCTGCTAACTACCTGACAAACAGCTTTAGAAATTTTTTATTCCCCTTCTGCATCAGCTAAGGCAACTTGGATCACACTTTTATTATTTGAACATTATTTCAGATTAAATAGTGGAAGACATTATTTGAACACAATTCAAAGGTAAAATATTTCAATATTTCAGGACTTTTATTCTGCATTTTAATAGTACTTACCTATCTGTTGTATTACCAAGACTCTAAATAGTAGGACAATATGTAACGTATCTTCATCACTGCGCAAGACAAAACCCTGCAGTCCACTGTTCTTTATGCCTTCAATTATAAATATTATCCGTCAATAAAATGCACTGTGCTAAAATCCACATTATTTAGTATATTAAATATGACTTTGTGACTACAGTGAACAAAGGTGACATTTTCAAAAACTTCCTTCACTGGTCGTGGACAAAGAATTTAAAGTTAGTACCCAAGCCAATGTGCAGTAATGCCATCACACTTACTTCAGAAGATTCATCCAACGTTTAAAATGGTCTGCAATGGATTTGAAGCTGCTCTGCAGCTCTCCTGCAGGTTAAGCTTCAATAAAGGGAGTAATTAGAAGCATTTAACATCTGCTACAAAGCCACCAACATGATTTTTTGAAGCTTTGTACCAAGACTTACAGCAGTATTCCTGATCTGTTTCCAAGTTAATTAAACTGGGAGGGAAGAGAAAAATGCCTTTTTCAAGAGAAATGTGTTTCATAACTGCTTTCAGTGAAAATACGTAATGCTCCTTTCACACCTTCTCTTTTGAATCAGTGTATTGTTGCCACTACCCCTGCTGAATGCCTTTATTATTATTGCTTATCAGTTTTCTAGGTTTTACGTAAATGCAAATAGCCACAACTACCAGTGTGCTTCCAAGTATCTGAATGATGACACCCATATTTTTTGCTTAAAACAGTAAAAAACACTGACATGTTATATGGCAGAAAGGTGTATATGGAACATATACACCCAGCCTCCTTATTTTCAGCTTCAAACCATCTTAAAATCAGGACCAAGGCCACTGGCTTGCCTTTGAATAATTACTGAACAAACATTTAACAACCAGTCATAGATTTACCCTTTTCCACAGCAAAATGAATATACTATTTCAATTCCTTCAGCACGAAGCAACACAGACCAACATTCAACTGCAGATTCAATTAAAAGCTTTAATTAAAGCACAGAGAGAATATTGTATTCAAACTCCTCTCCTGATACAAAAATACTTCAGAAGTATTTTACAAATTTACAAATTGCAAATTTTGTTTTTACAAAAAAATACAAATGTTTTTCACTGCAAACCATATAATACATTTCTATGTTACAACTGTTGCTTTCTTTTAGAATTGTGTGTTTCCTAACAGCTCTCCTTAAAGCACATGAGAGTAATTATCTCCAAAAGTATAATAAATATATTTGTAACTAGGGCGGTAAAAGCTGAAGAAAATGATTCTAAACAGTTCCTTTATCCATCAGACTGTGAAACTAAATGGATTACTCACATGAATTACATTAAGATGGATAAATGTTTTGAGTGTTGAATTTTGAGCTTTGAGTCACATCTCAAAGCAAGATGGAACAATCCAGTCAGTCAAACCTCCATGCCCTGAAAAAGATGCTTTGTTACTAACCCAGAAA
Source organism: Nettapus auritus (assembly GCA_011076525.1). NCBI lineage: Eukaryota > Metazoa > Chordata > Aves > Anseriformes > Anatidae > Nettapus > Nettapus auritus. The sequence goes on from CM021765.1 coordinate 43,058,578, forward strand.
GCAAGTAAGCCATTCTGAATCTTAGCATTTGGCATTGATTAACCCTCATCTTCAGAATTAATAGTAAGAGAGAAAACAATCCTTACAGACAAAAATAAAAGAGAAGTTTTTAGCTGTTGAGATTTATCCAGAAAAGGACAGTGCTGAAAATATGGTTTGTATTTTACCCCTGGCAGGTAAAATATGTTAATTCTTAAGTGTTATCAGATATCTTATTTTGGTTGTCACAGTCATGCTTTCTACTTGCCACATTCCATCACTTGCTGCAGTAGACTTTTCTCAGTCATTTAACAAATTATTATTCTTCAGAGGTCAGAAGACTTACTTTTCAAAAACCACAATGCACTCCAGTCAGTAACTTGTGCAGAGAAATCTTGGGAACATCTGAAAAACACTTTGATTTGTGGACTGCTGGAATTACTATTAAAAATTGAGAAACTTAGAATGAGGAAATAGAGATTGGTACAACACAAAAAATACCAATCATACTTTAATGAAAATAAATAATTGCTGAATGTTTTGCAGTCTCACTGAACTACACCATTACTCAGCTGGGTTAACCTGCTTGATGTCCTGCAAAGAAGGAAATACCCAGAATGCACAGGAGAAACCAAGACCCACATCTTACAGCCACAAACAAAACAGTAATCGACACGGTTCATTTTATGACACTGGCTTAGACAGGGACTCGGTTCTCCTTGGCCCACTTTTTCATAATGCGAACAATGTATTCTACTTGAGAATTGCCGGTGCTTCTCAGAAGATGCAGTACTTCCCGTAGAGTCTCTCTACAAATGTGAAAAGCTAGGATTTAAATGCGTGTGAGAACCAACTGATACAATAAACAAGCACCCACTTACAAACTATTTTGCAAAACATGGTTCCTAGACAGAGAGGTCCATTCATCTGCGGAGCACAAATAAGTAAAAATGCACAATAGTTTAGATCCAAGGGGGGAAAAAAGTCTTGTATGCATTGGAACAGGGAGAGAAACTAAAAGTAAAAATCAGCAAAATGTAACTACTTAGTTTGGAATTGTGTGTTTGTGTGTCTATGTATGCATTTATATGTAAATCCTTATTCTTGCAAAAGAGTTCCCCAGAACAAAACAAAATATTATTTTTCTGTTACACTACTTGCTAGTCTGCAGTAGGGCAACATCTAGTTCAATGGTGCCAAAGCACCTTATACCTTACAAATAAATAAGTAGCATGGAAACAAACATTACCAATAGGATAAACCAGTATGAACCTGCCATTTGCTAGCTACTTTACAGCAAGAACTTGCATGCATAATGTGGAACAGGCAAGCTATGTATATTTTACTGCTTCTACTACAGTACTTGCCAAAAGGACACTTGAAGGGTGTTGTAGTTAATGAGATTATTCCAGCAGAGAAGGGAATACAAGGAATGTACAGAAGCCAAGATACACACCTTCTAGTCATATACGAAATAGCAACTTTGGTCAGGGGAGAATGGCCATCTGGCATCACAGCAGAATATTCACGAGGGAACAGTTCTTGAATACAACCTCACTAGTCTCTCTCATTCTCCCATTCAATGAAATGAGCCAAAACCCAAATTAACAGTAAGGCAGATCATTTCCTTTAAGCTTTCATCAATAAGTATCTTTGACTGACACAGTTTTCAGAAATCAAATTTTAGCTGTCTCTCACCTATTCATTATTTAGAGAAACCATGTCCTTCCTCAAGTGCTGAGCAAACACTTCCTTATTTCTGTTCTATGAACCTTAAAATGTCATGGGACAGTTTTCCATTCTTAGGCCATCAACATGAAATGAGATCTTTTCCCTCAGGATACAAACATACTGCATTTATAACTTAGCTCTTCCTAGTAGCACGACCAATATATTTTGGTTGCCAACAATTCATAGCATTCACTAATAAGATACTCTCTACCACATATTCTGTAACTGTTGACGTGGAAGATACATTTCAAATTGAATACCACTGGCCAGAGTTTCTGTTCACTAACAGGCCAGTAAAGAACTAGGTGAGAATACTGACTCTCAAAGCTAAGATTCTAGTTTACAGCTAACTGGAAATAGGAAAATCATAAAATAAATTCAGATACAACAAAGAATACTCACTTTGCTTCTCGGCCAGCTAAGATCATTTGAAAGACACCAACACAAGCACCTCTCTTGCCTTCCCAGTATTCGGGATTACTGTCCAGTCTCTCCAGAACATCAAATGCTTTGGCTGCATAGTAAAACTGACGCATCTGCATAGGAAGAGAAATATTATGTATTCCCGACTCTATGACTATCTTTCAGAAGGGGATGAAAAATTCTGAGTTCCATTTTCTGCAATCTGCATTAAGTCATAGAAGCAACATGCATTTATTTTCAGGTTTTTCTGCTGGCAGAAAGTGACACAGAACAAGCACATATGTCAGGAAAACGGTAGTATTATGATATTATTGCTGCACATCTTTGAAGGTATTATAGACAAACTGCATTGTGAACTTCTATTAATTGGTTATGATCAGCACTGCTCTTGTTTTGATCATATACATTTAACAAAAGCTAACAGAACATCTTTCCTACCTTTACTTCTTTTTTTCTCCTCCTCAACAGCATTAACTTTTAAAGTATGAGTTGCTCTATGTACAGTCATACCAACCAAAGTCCTTGATACAATATCAACGCAAACTAGTCCAAACATTTTAAAACTGAACCAGTTTTCCTCATCTAGAGTTGGTCACAAAGGTGTATTTGATGGTTTCTGGGTTTAACTCAGAGCTAAATTTTATATCTCAGTGTACTTACAGTACAGTACAAATTACGATTCAGTGACTCTATAACCTGAAATTTTCCTAAGCATAGGAAAATTGATTGCGTACACTATTTTTTTCTGCCTTAGGTTCTCTACTTGGAACAAGAAACAAGTTGTTTGATAATAGTCAGTAGGAAAGGAGTGACTGCAGTAACTGTAGCTTTTGAAGTCATTATAACTCATGTGGACCTTATCTACGACTGTGAATGTTCTTCAGTTGGGCAAGCCCAAATAGCAATGTTGTTTGTGTCTAGCATCTTCCCAGAAGAGCACGCAGGAGGTAGACTGAACACAACCTCCTATCCTTTGGTAGCTGGAAGCCTGCATCTGACAAGAAAAAGGACAGGCTGTGGGAGTTACATTTGGATACTTCACTCAGAGAAGTATAGGTACTGCAGAATAACTCAATTTTCTTCACATACATGGTGATGTTAACCACAGGTGACTTAACTGAATGGGAATAAAGGTGGTCAGTATAAACAGACATCTCAGCTAAAAAAATGTATCTGAAATACTTATGCCTCCAAACTGGCATCTGATTTAGGTCCATTAAGCAGATACCAATTTAATGTCCTCTTTCTATCTTACATAAAAGCAGGAACTGCTTCACCTTAAATCACATACTGCTCCCTATATGGATAGGATGGCCTATTTCATGTCAAAGAAGCAAGGGATTAGCCAGAAGTCTTGCATGCCAGCTTCCTCATCAAACAACTTCTGTCAGAACAGACAGCAATGGCACATCCAGCTACACCTACTCTCTGATAGCTGTTAGCTTTGCACCATTAACATTCATGTAGCATTCTGTTGAATGAAACATAGCATGATTACTGTAAATTACAGATACAGTGCTGTCTCCAGCCCTCCAATATAATGTATTTCAGAAACAACTGGAGAATGCTACATAGACTCAAGTAATACAGGCCTTGCCATTTCATGGGAGAGGTAGAAACAGCTGGTAGTGTAGAAAGACAAGTTATAACACTGCATTAATTATACATACTTTGATAGCCTTTGAAATGAAATTCCTTGGTCACCTGTGGCTATACACAGACATAAATAGCTAGAAAAATTTAGTCCTGCCAGTGCATTTTTTAAAAGCTCTAGATAAATCCAAAGTGTGGAGCTGCTTCTCCTATAGTGTACGATATGGTTTTGAGAAGAATTTAGGCAAAGTAATCAACTGATATAAATGTGACTTAAAGTGGCCTGGAGATAGATTTTACACAAGTTCTGACTGTCAACTCTCTTTCACAAATTGCAGCCAGGGGAAATACCAGAGGGAATAGCCACTTGCTTGAGCAAAAAGACTTTTAGATCTCAGATCTGCCTTTTTAAAGCAATGAACTATTCTGTTTTCACAATCACAAAATTATAATCTGTCTTTACATTCTATATTTAATTAAGATTAAATATAAAATGGCGTCTCCCCAAATAACTTCAGTCCACCTTCTGATACAACCAGCTCTGGTGAATACATTCTGAAATGTGGATGATCTGTGTCTCACCCCGATGATTTTTCCAAAAAACATCCTTTTCTCCTTTCACTGTGCAGCTACTTCTCTAGGTCCCAAAACAGTGCAATCTTCCTGGTAGATGGTAGAGAAGATGTCTGATAGAGCATCCTGTTATTGTCTACTGACGCCTTGCACAGCGGTACTCTTCGTATAGGGCAATCAATTTTTCTTCCTCCTACATTTACACTCTTCTCAAACCTGTTGGTCTTTATATGCCCTTATATCCATCCTATAGATAAAGCTTACATGTTCGATTTTACATGCTTTCCAGAACAGCATCAAAGTTGAATGTGAGCTAAGTCTCAATATGTATAGGCACAATCTGAAGAATTAGATGCTAGGAATTGAGGCAGAATTGCATTCAGCTTCCCAAGATCTCTTCACTTGCTAACATAGCTTTGTATAAACTAGAATTTGGAGGTGGGCCAGCACTATATTAGCATGGAGCACTGGAACTAGTAAACATAATCTAGAAGCTTAGGTAGCATATATTTTATCTTGTTCTAAAATGTTCAAAGCATTCCTGCTGAAGTGGACATTGGCTTGTTTAGCTTCATTTTTAAAAATGTTAGAATGCTTAGTCTACCGTCATCTCTTTCAAGTCCCCTCTAAAAACAGTTCAAAAGAACTGTAATATGTTAGTATGGATCCAGCTGTAGACAGGTAAGCCACCATTTTTACTGAGTAATTTAATTCCTAATGACTACATGCATATACCATGTCTGTTTGCCCCACTTGGACAGATAGAATACCGGTTGTGGAAAATCTTTCAATTTCCTTATAATTAACAAAAAAAGAATATCCAATTGTCATTATAAGCTTTAAGGAAAAATATCACTGTCTCAGAAAAAAATGCAGCATGAGGTGCCTCTCTGAATCTATGCTAGCTTTTTTTTTTTTTTTTTTAAGTTTTTTGTCTATCAACAATGAATCGCGAGTTGTAAAGTAAACTGTTGTTCTTGTTATCAATAGCTCAAGCATGCAGTATTTTGCCAATATTTTAATCAGTGGGCTGCCTATCAAGAAGGCCTGTAGGTTAAAAAGTTTGCCAACTTATCTGCATTAACAACCATGCCCCTGTTGTGTAACTTCAAGTGCACAAGAAGTGCAACTTCAATAGTGATGACAAAGACGTGAAGTATTAAAAAAATGGCCGTTAGTGCCGTCAGGGAATTAACATGCTGTACACCAAGCTCTAAATCATAGAATCATGGAAAAGCCCTGGTTGGAAGGGACAGAAGAAATCATCTGTTCCAACTTTTTTTTTTTTTTTTAGTTATTAAAGAGAGGACTCACTTTGTAGCAATCATTTGCAATGAGCTGCAAAAGGTTAAAGGACTCCCCTGAGGTCTCCATCTTCAGATAGAGTTTCCAGGCCAATTGTGGTTTCTTATTCATAATATCTGCAATAACAACAAAAAGCTGGGATCGTGAAAAGAATATGCCACATACAATACTCAATGGAAGATGGAATAAATGTTTCTGAATCTCTTTGCTCAGTGTAAATGCATGCCTCACCCTGTGCATGAGGTTGGGAAGGGAAACTCATCTTTTGCCTTTCTAGTGATAACAGCAATTCATCAGAGAACACCAATGTCAGGAAGAATAATTATGGAGTTTACATCTCACTTCATATTTCAAAGATACAGCAATAAGCACAAATTGCATGATTTCAGATGTGAATAAGGAACAGAGTAGAAAGCATTAGGGAAGGTATTTCAAGCAGGACAATGAACTGGGCCAATCTATTTAGATGGTGAGATTTAGGATTGTGTTCTTATACACAAAAAGATTTTAATTGGCACTGAAATAAGGTTTTTAATAATTGGTGCCCACTCTAATCTAAATGTTTGGTTCCCATGATTTATAGCAAACCAAACGAGTGGTGGAAAAAAATGCCTGTATAGCCTAGAAGCATAATAAAATGTGTCATTATGCATCTGCTAGAAAAATGTGTCCAAATTCCTAGATTTTGTGCTAGTTTTAATTTTCCTTTTTTGACTGGAAATTTTCAGTGGCCTTTAAACATCAATGTTAATACACAATGAGAAATAAAAGAATCTGAATCTTCTATCTCAGCTAGCAGAAATTCTACTAGAACATCTGAATATAAATAATTCTAAAAATTGATTTTCTGAAGAATAGGCGAGAATCATCAATAATAAACACATAACACAAAATCACAGTATTTATAGGCACTTCTCATTTAGGAAGCTGCAAGACATCAAATTAGATTTTTCTTTCATCAGCTCTGGATAACATTCACAACAAAAAACACCAGGTCTTCATTTCCATATACAAACCCATCTATCTAGAGAAATGGACTACTATGGTAATTCAATGGCTTTTTACCTTCTCTTAAGGAAGAAATTGATACAAGTAGTAAAACAGGATTAAACAAAAAATACTGTCTAAGATGCATCTCTGGTGCTTTTTGCCCTTTGGAAATACTTCAGGATTTAATTGTTTATGATTCAATACCTAATCATACTCTGACATGAGTGTATTATAACACTTTGTAATTTCCATTGCAGCTTTTATCCAGAAGGATCTAATAGTAATTTACATACTCGACACTAAAAGATCACTATACTCATCAATGAACAGTTGCTTCTGCAAAGAATTCTAGCAGCTGTTTGAAGTGAAAATTCAAAATCTTAAGACAGATAAAAATACAGCATCCCTACTGAAACTCCAGTAGGAATTCAGAATGGTGAAAGGCACACCTGAGAATAAATAGCAAGTCTTATGAAAGTGGTACAAATTTTTTAATTGATACCATGGTGTTAATTCTACCTCCTTTTTAAAAGTTAGCACCTTCAAAGAGTTCCACACTCCCAGATGCATGCCGAAGAACTACTATAGCACAAAATCAAAAGGATGAACACTGTCTACTGAACAAGCATCAATTCCCTTTGCAATGGGAGTACTCCTATGAAAAAGTCACATATAAAACATTAACAATAACCTGAAATGATGAAATGATTTTTAATGAAACAAACAAACTGGCATGTCCTAAAATAGAATCATAGGTAGGCATCTGTAAGTGTTATGTGTCTGTCTGGGAAGACCACATTAGAGATGTTAACCACATCTGCAATATGGCATAATGCCTTGAAATGTACATATTTACATTCCAAGCACAACTACTCAAAATTGTTTATGATAAGAGAATATTTTTGTATTGAGATGCTGTAAGGAAAACAAAGCCTAGGATGTCTCAGTCTTGAGTCATTAGAAAAAGCCTGCCTCCACGCTATTTTGCATGTGATGCTGTAGATGTATCTGTACGGAGGTGTACTCTGCAATGTTTTAAAACTGGTTCAGAAATATTGAATAAAATTTGCTATAGAGCATTAAGTATATCAAAAATTTACTTTGGTCAAGGGAGGAACAGACAAGTTTATGGAAGAAAAAAACACGCTGAAAATTATAACGGAAATTCCTTGGGCACTACAGTTTGGACAATGCAAAGTATAACACAGTACAATGAAAAAATACCACATACGCTTGCCTAGTGCTTCTCTTCTTTAGACATCTGACAATGGCCACTCTGGGAATCAGACAGACCCTTGGGCCTGACCCAGCAGTGCTCCTTCTAATTGGTTTTTTACTCTGAACATTTTAGATTTGTAACCCAATCTTTTAAGATAGAAAATCTTCACTCATACAATTGAGTAGACAATTGAGAAGAAAAAGGTTCATTGGTTAGGACAAAGCTGCATTGACAGAACCATAACAGCACTGCACTGAAGCAGTAATTGCTTTGTGAAGCCAGATGTTTGAAAGGTGCAATAACCACCCACACTGTAACTAGTGCAATCAGCTTTTCACTTTCGTTGTTCTGAATCCACCTACAACATTAAATTCAATTAGGAGAGTGGATTGCCAAGACTGATGCAATAGAGGAGGATCTGTATTCTGCAATATTGAGAGTAAAGTGACTCACAGCAGCGAGCTAGCCAGCTAAGGTAAACAAAATCATTCTTTATCTTCTCACTCTGGATCAAAAGGAACACCTGCAGGAAGAAGGAAAATAGAAGACTATATTTGCATGTACTTTTAAACAAACAGAAGGCAGACCTGCCTCGTTGCAACGTGCAGGTAAGGCTTTAAGCCACACAAAAAACTGCTTCACGAGAAGAGGTCAGGTATGAAAGTGTAGTGCAGGGGCATATTGCTATGTCGGGTAGGTGGAGGTCTCAAACACGGCAATGCTTATCAAGGGACTTCTGCGGCTTCAAAATGCCAAGCTGTGCAGAGGGTGCGGCCTGCTCTGAACAAGTGCCAGTGGGCGGCCGTGCAACACAAACAGCACAAAGGAACACTGGGCCTGTGGGAAAAGCTATTTGGAACATGTTTGTTTAGCAAGCAATTAAATTAGCATCATCCTGAAATACCAGAAGTTTCACTATATATATAAGAGCCTTTCCTCCTTATACATCTCAGAGATCATTTTAGGTGAGCAGTAAGCCATTTCTTAGCCTTCCGGTTTCAGTAAGGTTCTGTGTCTAAACATTAGTCTTTTCTAACTAACTGTACAAACACGGGTTTGTTACATTCTACATTGAAAAGGATGTGGTGTGTGTGTGGGGGGAAGCTAGACATTTTAAAGTGTACTCTGGCTTCATATGCAGAAAAAAGCTACTTATGCCTCATTGTCTGTATATCTGTAACTATACTAGGATACTTCTGGCAAAAAATTCAAAATACCTTTATGTATTCCTGATGTATGTACTGGAACAGCGAGTTCCACAAATTACTGACATTTTTATTGATTAAACACTGCTAACACACAAATAAATAAAAAAAAAGCATTATCACTGTGAATAGCAATTTGTTATAGGTTTTATTTTATTATGCCAGGGAGGTAAACTGTTTAAGGAGTTATGTATATGAAGAGCTATACGTAGGTTTAATTTACAAGTTTATGACATGATGAGGAAGGGGTAATCTTTATATGAAAGTGTCATCACAGTCAGATAGGATGCTAGGACACGCTAATCAATTTAATTACAAAATTCAGTTATTTAAATACATCAGCTACATAACGTAAGTTTGTACATAATTATTTGTAAGAAGAAAAGTAGGACAAATGTGGATTAACAGCAGTTTACAGCTTTGTGTTTCTTTGTTGCTTGGCTGCAGCTGAAGTTGTCTTACAGCATTATCATTTTTATGAAGTCTCAGGTTTCAGCATAGTCTGCTAGCATAGTTTCAAAAGATACTCACCTGTATTTTCATTGAGCTACCTAAAATAAACTACGTGAATTGAAATATGTATCAATTTTGCCTGACAGTCTGGGATATTTTTCTTAAAGAGAGATGCAACGTCAGGTCACAGAAATTAAGGGTGTGCGTGTTGGAAAAAAACACGGGGGGGGGACCCAAAGAGTTAAAAAAATTAAAAAAAAATAGAAAGACAGGAAAAACTGGAGAAAAAAAAATCTGTATGATTCACTTCAGACTACATGTATTTTTTATGGTCTGTCTTCTGATAGCCTTGTGGAAAATGTTGCTTCCATCTTCATAATAGCTATTTGCTTCTGCATATTTTAGTTGTAATTAAGTTTCTCCTGCACATAGACACAAAAAATGCTGTGTGTAGAAGTTAATCTCTTCCAGCTGCATCTGGATGCTGCTGAATAAGATAGTGAGCACTTCCTCTTCTCCTCCCACATCTCCCAAAGGAAGAAAATGTGGGGTTTTTGTTGTTGTGGTTGTGTAGGTTTTTTTTGTTTGTTTGTTTTTTAAACATAAATTTCTAGGGATACCTAGCAGCTCTTAACTATTAAGTGTCTTTTATTCAGCATACTTTAGTCAATCTGAACAATAGGACTGCCTGGGATCCTAGACAAAGCATAGGAAATCTGATTAAGAAGGCATTCTTTGATCAATTAGAGTGAGCTGCAAAGCACTCTTGCGATGCACCACAAGCAGCACGACTCCCTGTATACCTCATATTACAAGATTAGCAAGATAATCTTTTCTAAACAGTGCTCACTGTGAGTTTCAGTTCCTCTAGGAAAGTCCCACAGAACCTGCTTATTTTCAACCAACATGAAGATGTACAGAGAGAGAAAAGGAAGGAAATAGGGGAGTATGAGGGAAACATTTCCATTGTTGCTTTTTAAATAAACTAAATACATACCTCTTCAGCTTCACTAAAATTGCCCATGGCAGCTTTGGCTTGGGCGTAGTTGAAGTTAAAAGTGTCATCATTGTAGAAGTAACTCTGGAAAAAAAGCCACACAGAAGGAAAAAAAAATAAAATCCAACCTCCAATGGTATAATAACATTAAAAATAACACCATCCTCCCCCCCCCACCAAATCTGAGTCAACAACAATCGAGACAACAGGAAGGAAAAAGAAAAACCCACATTATGAACATACGACATTTATAAACAGTGGGTAGAAAATTATGGACTGCCTTTCCATCCTACATTCGTGACTACAAACACAGCTGGAACATTCCACAGTGTTAACCATGAGAGATCTGGAGAATGCTCCAAGCTCTAAATTGCAGTGGTGGCTTTTATGGGTGTAATTTTCACTCTGTGCATGTGAAGACATGCTGTGCTGCCATGGTCTCTTTCACCTCCCAAACACTTACTTCACCACTAGGGTGGTAAATAGGCAGCTGAGTCTCTAATGGCTTAAGGAGATGAACAGTTTGCTTCTCCAAGACTTCTCAAAGTTCAAGAAGAGATCCTGTGGATCTGGTTATGTGACACGTACACTGGATGGAGGTGGAGCTGCAGTAGGGGAACACACCTCGTAATAGGGCTTCCTTAAGCTCAAGTCTTGCTTACAGGCACCCTTCTTTTACTGCAACACTAGGTTTTTCTCTCCCATAATACATTATACAGGGCACACCTGGTTAATGATGGATCAGGTTGATCTGGCTGAATATCTTCTGAAACACAGCATGGGTCAAAGTAGGAAATAAAGCTTTAGATGCCAATTAGCCTGATGTTTGAGTTTGACTCAAATTGCTTATATTTTTGATCATGGTCAGATGTCCACATTAAAGTACAACTCAAACAACTCAAAGTCAGCCAAGGACGTTCCATATTCACCATGGTCACCACACTACTGCACTAATAGACCTAGTATAGGTTAAACTAGAATGTGGTACCACAACAAGAAGTGTGACAGGACTGAGGTTCCCTGCCCAGCAGCAGAGGTACAGGGTTTATCAAAGAACCCATGAAAAAAGCAAGACTGTCCATAGTTACTGCAAGAAAAGCTTTCCTGGGTACATAACAGTAAGGTGTGTGGAAGAGTATCTGTGTTATATAAAGAAAAACACTAAGAAAAAGGGAACTTATGTTAGGAAGATCAGTTTTTAGACAATGTTTGTTTTGTTCCCTCATTAAGAGTGAGGAAAAGGTAAGAAGCATAGTTGGGACTGTGTAAAAGATATGGAAAGCAAGGGACAAGATCCTTTGTCAGGGCTCTCTATCTTCTTTCATTACGTAGAGACACTTGAGAAACCTCCTCCCTTCCCTGTCACAGGCAGTTGCAAAGGATATGGACCCTGTCCAGCCACATATTTAAGTCAAGCTAGTGCCTTGAGAGGAGATGTGAGAGGTTGCCAACATTTGCCAAATGTCTAAGTTTCACCTAAATAGTCTATGCTGAGGTGCAGAAGCGCTTGCAAATACAGCAAGCTGTGTGAAAGCATGAGGATGAACTAGTTGGGGGAAATCTCCAGCTCCGTTTGTGAAAACATTTCAGTACCCTTAGGGTGAGTTAACTGGTTTCACCATATGAGAATTACAACACTTTACTGTATTCTTCTTCAATGATAGTTTTGTATGAATCAGCACAAGTCTCAGGTTAAGCAAAGCTGGTAAGCAAGATGCTAGTTTTACTGCATGAATAGTTCCTTCTGTTCAAATACGTCTCATTGTATTTTTGAATTAAAACTGAAAAGAAGCTCTGTCAGCAACCAAACTCAAAACTGTCATTCTATCCTGGCTGTATTAGTGCCAGAGACCAGAAGTGCTACAAAAACAAGAGTGGTAGAAATGAACTCGTGTTGCTCCTAGTAAAACACATTCAGGACAGCTAGATGTTTTGTCTTTTTTTTTTTTTTTTTTTTTTCTTGACAAATTATATGCCTGGACTTCACCCTTTTGTGGTCTTTTTACTGGTCTTCAATCTTTCCATAAAACTGTGCTCTGAGTGACATCCATTTCAATGAGTCACTCAGATACCCAGTTAAACAATGAAGCATTCGTTGTGGCCAGATCTCAGCTGAGCTTGAATTAGCTTGTCTTCTCGGACGATCCTCAGTGTTATAACGTCACCCTCAGGGCAGCTGGCAATACATTTATAATAAGGTGTCCTTTGAGACATTCTCATGCCTACAGCAGTTTTAATCAATCATGGATGAAGGTGGTGTTTCCTAAGAGAGTATCATGCAACTATCTTCACAGAGTGCACAGCTCTACTTAAAGAGCTGCAGAGATTCTACTGAAGTTGGTTTCTGTCAATGAAACACAAAGGTTACTGTAAAGTCACCCGAACCTTGCCTTTAAAATGGTACAAGAACAACTTGCATCCCTGTGACGTGAAGAGGAGTGACCTAGCTAAATTTGACTAGTGGCTTCTCTTAGCTAGAAAATGATGAGGATCAACTACCTCAAGAGGAAAAGCACAGGTAGGCAGAAAAAGTTTGTCTCTAGTCCTTGCTCTTTATCAACTGCATTATGTCTCAAAGTACCAATATTTATAACGCCTTCATAAAATTAAGAAAAACATATTTTACTTAAGCTCGATCATTTTGCAGCTTGCTAGATACAATCTATGAAACCTTCCAAAATTGCAACCTTGGAGATGAAATATGACAATGAGTTTCATAAACTAACTGTGTTCTGAGGGACAAAATTCATTTTCTTAGGAAAGATGTTGTGAATTTACTGCAATTCCAGCAAGCCATATCTTGTTTTCAGTCTCTCATAATACAAATGGAGGTTTCAAATCTATCTCATTTATTCGAATCCTCATTTTGTATCATTTTATTTTCTTACTTTCTCTATAGCAAATATGACTTATCTTCCAAATCTCTTAAGACAATATTTCAATTTCTAATAATTTTCTGAATCACCTTTCTTTCTGTATTGCAGGAAGGAGTGTCCAGTATTTCAAATAAAAGTAAACCACCGTGGAATGAAATGCATCAATCATTTTTATATTGAACTTACTTTACTTAGCTTAGTATTTTGTTTCATCCTTATAAATACATTCACATTACAGCTGTGAAAACTAAGGGAATGATTTAAAAAAATTGCCTAAAAATGGGTCAAAACAGGTGAATGCTGAAGACATGCATATATGCAGAATTTGAGCGTTACAAATCGTAGAAGCAAAGGACTACAGTCGTTAACACACAAGATCTCTCTAGTGTAAACCAAGTCCCAGAAATCAAGCGGCCATTAGGTTGACCTGCTATATGCAAAAATCAAAGTATTACTGAATGGCATCACCTGGTTGATCTAAACACAGTGCTTATAATTTGCATCTGGTACCATGCTGTGATAAGCAATGTGCAGTCAAGCAAATTTCTGAAATCAAGTTTACACAATATGTTAGTACGCTGACACTCCTAAATCTGACAGTCATTGCTAGCGTCAATAAACATGTATGTGCATGCTTACATACATACATATATATAGCCAATGTTTCTTAAATTGTCTTTATTTTAAACATCTTAGCTGCATTTAAGTTTTGCTCTTGGTTTCTTCCCTAGTTACTTCCTTCTGTAAATACTTCAAACTCTGTTATATTATGCTGGAAAATATGTAACACTGAATTAACCTGGATAGCAGACCATACATACCTACATACCTGCATGCCTGTGGCTTTCTAAAAGGTGGTCTATGAAAGAGCCCCCTAACATCCCACCCTCTGACAATTTACGTAACAGAAATGCATCTTTGAGTATGGAAAAAAGGGGTGTGTACAACATTGCTTTCCTGTATGTGGAATATAAACAGACTTTTGTTGCACATTATTCTTTTCTGTGGATTGATTTTGGCAAACTGCTGTTATGAGTGGAGGAGTTCAGTTTGCAAGCAGAGATCCGCATATATATGTAATAAATGTGCAACTGTAATGATACATACTTGCAGCAAAACAGCTAATTTAAAACAAAAACAAACAAACAAAAACCTCTGAACAAAAGACCAAGCAGTCAAATAGCCCTTCCTCTCACTATCCCATGTTAGAAGGGACCCACAAGGATCAGAGACCAACTCCTGGCTCCAATTATATCCAGGCCTAAAAGATGGTTGTTTTACACTGTCTGACTATCTAGATCTCAATCCCTGACTCTGCTGGAGCAGTCCCACAGTGGTAACCAAGAAACTAAGCCTTCCATTTGGCTATACTAAAAACACATTTTGCTTGAACACTTCCAGCTCAAAAACCACACAGAACTTCGCCCATTTTTCTTCTTACCTATCTACCAGTACTACTTGTATCTGTACTGTCAGACATGATATGTTGTTGATCTCCAAAATCACTGAATAACCTCAAGCTTAAGATCTCCTCTACCAATTTCTGAAATCAGTCACCATTAGCAAAAGACCTAGCAAAACAATAAAATACAATAAGCTGTTTACTAGTACAGTGATAACACCTAATGCTAAAATTAAAAGAACACAAAAGCTCCACGAGAAAACACTAACAAATTTGGAAGTGCCAGAAGTAAGATCATCTACGTCACCATAACTTGGCTCCACAATGCAGGCACAGTCTTATATAGCCTTATTGACTGTTTTGGCAGAACTGCAACCTTTTTATGTTGCACAGATATATATTATGCACACATAATAAAATATTTTCTCTCAAATCTAACATAGAATAAATGCTCCTTCTTCTAGTTGATAAATATAGCAGGAATGAAAGTTTGCATATCTGTGTCTGTCACTATTTCTGCCTCCCTCCCAGCAGGTTTTAAACATCAAATCTGTATTTCTGATATAAATCTGACATTATATATATATATATATATATATACACATATATATGCATGGAATCTTACTAACATATTATGAAGTAACACTGAGTATCCTATGTTCTTCCTTTTCCTTTCAAATTTTCTTTCAAACCCTTCCTACACCATTTTCCTTTATATCCTGACAAATTGTCTCACCTAATCCTCTCACTTATCTCACTACTCTGTCCTATCCTCCAATCGCTCTATTGCCCACTTTCATCCTCTTTATTTCTGTTTAGTGTCTTGTTCACTTCTGGCTTTTTCCTTTACAAACACTAACTATGCCTTGTTTTCCATTATTAACGATGACTCCATTTGCCTCCCAAGATGCTACTATTCTTAGCTTTCCCATATACCTTGAAGGTGGTGATTAATCTCATATGACTTTAGCCTTTTCAGGTTAGAACTAGTTGTTTAAGAACTTAAAACAAATGGAAAGAGCTGGGCATTTCTGTGGAGTGACTTATTCCCTTTAAGATAAGTGTAAGAAATACACAGGATGAATTCTCATCTGGAAATTAACATCTGTCCACATTGACTATAGACTGGCACCCCATGATCAGTTTTAAGTCTGACTTTTAGATGGCTTAAGTTAGGCAAAACAAATCTCACTGCTAGTTTCTAGTGCTCCTGTTCTCCAATTACACACACACATACTCCAGTTTGGAGTGAAGGGTATCTATCTCTTCATTCCACCATAGTGGAGCCATTCCAATGGCTACAACCATTTGGGATTTTTTCATGGTCTCTTCCCAAACAAAGTTCAAAAACATTACGCCTTTGTCATTCTTCACCCATCAGCTGCTTTTGGCACCAACACAACCACATGCTTTTTCTTTAGGTCTCACCCTCCTTAGAACATCATAATTCTCACATCTAGTGCATCTCCCTAATTGTTTCTTTTTATATTCTCATTCTTCTTCCTACCAAATACAGAGTTCTTACTACCCTAGTTTCAAATCACTGCAACAAAACTGCAATCACTTAACTCCATAAGGAGACTCCAGTCTTTCTCTGTGTCCTCACATCTTATTTAATAACTGAGTATCTCATGATCATTGATCAGGGAGAAGATCTTCTTGGAATTGTGCTAAGGCATATGGTAAATAAGGTGATTGTTGACAGCCAACATAGCTTCTCTAAGGGCAGATCATGCCTGACGAATCTGGTGGCCTTCCATAACAGGGTTACAGAACTGGTGGATAGAGTAAGAGCAACTAGCATCACCTACCTGGACTTGTGCAAAGCATTTCACACTGTCCCCCATTACATCCTTGTTTCTAGATTGGAAAGACGTGGATTTGATGGATGGACCATTTGGTGGGCAAGGATCTGGTTGGATGGTCACACTCAGAGAGTTGCAGTCAACAGCTCAATGTCCAAGTGGAGATCAGTAATGAGTGCTGTTCCTCAGGGGTTGGTACTGGACCAGCACTGTTTAAGATCTTTGTCAGTGACATGGACAGTGGGATTGAGTGCACCCTCAGCAAGTTTGCCAATGACACCAAGCTGTGTGGTGCGGTTGACACAATGGAGGGAACGAATGCCAGCCAGAGGGACCTGGACAGGCTAGAGAGGTGGGCCTGTGCAAACCTCATGAGGTTCAAGAAGGTCAAGTGCAAGATTCTGCATCTGGGCTGGGGCAATCTCAAGCATGAATACAGGCTGAGCAGAGAAGAGATTGAGAATAGCTCTGAGGAGCAGGACCTGGGGGTGTTGGCTGATGAGAAGCTCAACATAAGCCAGCAATGTCCACTTGCAGCCCAGAAAGTCAACTGCATCCTGGGCTGCATCAACAGAAGTGTGGCGAGCAGCTCAAGGGAGGTGATTCTTCCCCTCTAGTCTGCTCTTCTGAGACCCCACCCAGCGTGCTGCGTTCAGCTCTGGGGCCAGCACAAGAAGGACATGGAAGTATTAAAACAAGTCCAGAGGAGGGTCACAAAGATGATCAAGGGATTGGAGAACCTCTCCCATGAAGACAGGCTGAGGAGAGAGCTGGGGTTGTTCAGCCTGCAGAAGAGAAGGCACCGAGGAGACCTCATTGCAGCCTTCCTAAAGGGGGCCTACAAGAAAGCAGGAGAGGGGCTCCAAGAGTGTAGTGACAGGACAAGGAACAAGGGTTTTAAACTAAAAAGGGTAGATTTAGATTAGTTATTAGGAATAAATTCTTTACTATAAGGGTGGTAAGGCACTGAAACAAGCTGCCCAGAGAAGCTGTGGATGCCGGATCCCTGGAGGTGTTCAAGGCCAGGATAGATGGGGCTTTGAGCAACCTAGTCCAGTGGAAGGTGTCCCTGTCCATGGCAGGGGGGGTTGGAACTAAACGATCTTTAAGGTTCCTTCCAATCCAAACCATTCTATGACTCTATGACTCTATCTGTAAGTTATAACTATTTCCATCCATGGCATACAGGTGATCTGATAATGCTGCATTATGGTAACTGCAAACTCCTCCTTTCACTTTGAAAAATGCAACATTGCCTGCATTGTACCACTCAGATTACTTCTACAAAAATAACACTCTTAGTTCACTGCTTTGGTATTGGTAATACTTAGCTCTTCAGTGACTGTTTTCTCTATAATATATATTTTTTATTACTTCCAGGGTTCTTCCTGTCTTATCTTCCTTACATACTCTTGTTCATCATACTCATGTCCCCAGTCCTTAACTAGTGAAAATAATCTCCATCACTCATTTGATAAGCCTTTAAAAAAAAATGTGTTTTTTCCTCCATGCTGCCCAGCCCCATAAGTATCCATAAATTATTTTATTGTCTTCCTTTAATTATCTTTCTCTTCTTCTTCCCACCAGAAAGCCTTATAATGGTTAAGTTACAAGTGTGTTGAGACCACCATGTCCACCATGCTGCACAATGCCACCTTACAAACTGTTTCTGTACATTTGGATCCATTTGCTGTATTGACCAACTACGTGCCATTGTTGTTCACGTGTTTTTGTTATAGTTGTGTTTCTGTATCTTTTTCTGTTTACATGCTGTTTCTTGCAGTACAGTATAATTCCATACATAGTGATTCCATACATTATAGTACTACCAATGCTAAATAAATAATACTAACCTTGACTGAGTTAAGGTAAATCAGGACATTACCAAACTGCCTAAGAAGAAAGAAGCAGGAGGCCATGCACTGTCTCCCAGGAATGGTATCTAAAATTCAAAAGAGAAATGCAGATTTGTAGAATTTAAAAATTATGTGGTAATGGAAATCACTGCCAAGTTTGTTGGCAACTATGAAAGCAGTTAACTTCTAAAAATAGTGTAACTTGCCTTTTCAGGCAAAGGACTACATTAGAGGTTAGAAAAGCTATTAGATCATCTTGTCAACTTTCTCTACAGCATACAATAACTATTGCAAGACTGCATTCACCAGCACATTCTACAGAGACAAATTGTTTAAGTAACAGGACTTTTTCCATGACACAATCTTTGCAGCATTATTTTAATGTGAATTATTCTGACTCTTAGGAAACAACACTTGATACAAAGCCTGAATTTGTTACTCTAACCTTATACCCTTTTTGCTTTAAAATTACTCTTCACTTATCCTGGACAAAGAAGCTCTACATACTTAATTTTAGTTCCAATAGGAGAGCAAACTTGAGACACTGAAAACATTATCAAAAAATTTCAATACATACACAGGTTAAAATACAGTATGAAAATTTATTTTCTTGCATTTGGGATTACCACATTGCTCACAGGATATAAAGTCATAAATAAGTCAGAAGGATCAACTCAAATAAGTGTCAGTAAACTTTCCAGACATCTGTGTCATCATTAACTGCTGTCATGTATTCTGAAATTGCTAGCTGTGTTACTGAAACACTATTTCAAAGAAAGATTCTGATGCAGGTTTACTAGGACTAATTCTTTTTTGATCCAGCCAGCAGAGACTGCTCAGAAATGGATGAACCCAAGTAGCAGCTGGGAAGACATAAGCACAAGTAGGGTACTACGTTAAATGATCATTAGAGAACATGCTGCTCCATGCTGTCTGGGGAGGTGACAAGAGCTAAGATCCTAAGGCTACCAACAGCCCTGAAGTAATCTGCTCTTTCAAGTTAGTTATCATCAATCTATCCTCACCAGAAAATTAAGATATATTTCCTGTATACAGAAACATATATCTGAAGACCAATATTTTGACTCTGCACCACAGCACAAAGCATAGCTATCCACTGGAAAGCTGCAAATTTTACCTTTCAAGGTAAGGTAATAATTATTGCTGGAAAGCTCTATAAAATATCTTAAAACATATTTCAGAGGAAAGCAAAATATTATCATAGTTCATTTTATAGCACCAGAAGACACTGGGCTTGGATGTCCTGTAATTTCCATAGAGGGACAATCCATCCATATCCGTGGCTGAATGACATCATTAATTTCTCCGCTTTAAGAGAATCATTTAGTTATTTATAAAGTATTTTTACCTGGGAGCAGAGACAGGCCTGTGTATTCATCTGCACTTTCTCACATGTAGGCTTGCATACATATCGTGACATATATGTGCTTTGATGGGACAATAAGAAAAACACTTTTCTTCTGTTCCTCTATTCTTTTTTGTTGTAATGAGAATGCAGGTACCTCAGGAATGCGCTTTTTCTCTCATATTCAATTTTGAGGCTCAAACCCACAACAATTTAAACAAAACCCAAGAAAGTGCAAGTGAACATTTAAAGACTTAAAACTGAGAATATATTTTCCAGTAAAAATGAATCACTAGAACCATGCTTTTCCCATATATGTTGAGAGATTTTCTGTGTTTCAGTATCTAGTCTCATATCCACATTTTGGCAGCAAGTTATATTATCCAAGCATACAATCCTTTAATGAAAGATTTCAGGAAAAAAAAAAAAAAAAAAAAGTAAAACATCTGTACATCTCATACATATCAGCACTTAATTGTATGAATGACATGAAAACAAAAGTTTTATAGTTCTAATCCATCCCATGTGTATTATGCAGGAAGAAGGAAAAGTTCTCACTCTGAAAAATTACTTAGAGTGACCTAAGAATACCTCAAAGAAAAGACTGCACCAAGACCAGAAGAAATGTCTCGTTCCTCCCATGCAACACCAGAGGTGCCTGACTTGGTCTTAAGAAGACCACAGAAAATGGAAAGGGGTGCTGTTCTCCACTATGTTGTCAGTATAAATAGGGTAGTTTGTAAGACTTACGTTCAGCACCAGAAACACTGTATTTAATTGAAATGTTATTGTTCATTTACTTTCATTAATGTTCCTCTTGCCCCACTTCCTCCTTAACTTATCTCAGAAATCTGATCTCCTTTTCATTTTCTACCAAGCTGAGACACTGAGAAAAGATCGCTTACAGCATGTGAATTATCTGCAAAAGTCTAGTTATATCCTCCTTTGTAATGCCAATTCTTTTTCATGAGCCATTTGGGATTACAAATTTTTATTAAATATTAAAACACAGCTGCTGTTCTGTGTGCTATTTATTTCAATTAACAGGTGAGTATTGACTGCTATGCTGTGCTTCCTGGTTTTGTTTTGTTTTGGTTTTGCTTTTCCATGTCCCCTCTCCTCTTAAATTATGTAACTTAAAATACATCTAAGCATTTCATCTCATGTTGGAAAGGACTTTCACATTGAATCTGTTTGCTTTATGTTCCTCAAACTGCTGTATCACAGATCTAATTAACAGCAAAGATTCAACTGATCAATCTAAATGACATTGCAAGTACACGACACAGTATTCTTCATAAACTGTGAAGAATATTTGCAAAATAATGCAAGAATAAAAATTCTTGCAGCTTTTCATCTAGTCATAAGATTTCTACAGTTAACAAGAGCAAGTCAGAAAGATGGAAACTTGTTTTGAGAAAATATTCAACATCTTCATTTCAATCCATTCATTTTTTGATAATCCATATTGAAGTCAGGAGCCTTGTAGGCCTGGTTCCAAGAAAAGAAAGAGCATAGAATTTTCCTCACAACCTACTTCTCCAAATCTGAAAAGCAGCTAAGTAATTTGATAAAGATCTTAGACAATGTAACTCCTTGCTAGGATTGGCACAGTGGGAAGTGCTGAATTATGACATACATGCTTGAATAGTATGGCTGGCAACTTAGCGAAAGCCCAGGTGTACAAACAGTGAGAAGTCTGTTCTCCATTCTAAATGCAGCAAAACAAAGGCCGTATATTAGAAATGACCACAAATACACAACATAATGGTTAATAAGCTAAGTAACTTGAAAAACATTAAAATTATCATATTGAATGGACTCCAAAGTCTATCCAGCTTAGAAGCTTGCTTAGTAAGAATACATGGCTATGGAAAGAATATATTCTAATTTCACATATAATACATGATATGGTCAATAATGCCACTTCCTTTAAAGCTTCTCCTCAGCATCCAATGATCTGCTCTGACAGATCTGTGGTTCCTAACCACAACGGAAAACCGTGTGTTCAGCAGCCAATTTACTTTTCTTTTACGATTTTCTTTATATATTTTGGTTCTTGCAAGATTCTATATCCAAGAAGCTGTGTTACATGAAAAAGTAATTTGTGCTATTTGTTTTTAACTACCTTGCCCGATGATTTATTTCAATGCTTTTTGGGCTTTGTATGGTACAGTGACTAATGCTTCTCTATTCATCTTCACCACATCATTTACAATGTTCCGTATCATGATCATAACTAAACTCAGTCACCACTTCTGCAGGCCATGTACCTTCTTTTATATAATCTCTCCTTATGCAAGAAGCTATCCCCTTTTCCTTATCCTTGCTGTCCTTGTACCTTTTCTTGTTCTACCATATTATTCTGAAATGTAAGAACAAGATGTGCAGGCAATATTCAAGAAAGGGAAATATATCTGTATACAATTACACAGTAATGATTTTTTTGTTCTCTCTTTCCTCATCAATTCCTATGACTGTTCAACTTTTCTGATGCTTCTGATAATTCGGCAAATATAGTTAAAGTTTTCTTCCTCATATGTACTACTTTATATTTATCAAAGCTAAGTTTGATTTGCATTTTATTACCCAGCCTCATATATTCTTTCACCACTTTCATCATTGTGGAAGCTTTCATGCCTCCTACCATGAGTAATTTTGTACCATTGGCAAAGGTAGTCATGTCTTTATTTGCCTCCTACAGCTTATTAATTATGAATATGAGCCATTTCTTTAGGGGGAAAAAAAAAAAAGGTTCTTTCAGGTGTTTGGATTAGGTTTGCTTTATCCTTTTCACTGCTACTTCACCACAATTTTTCTGTTACAAATGAGAAAGGTTATTAGGTAGTCACCCTTCTAAAAATTAAGTACTGGAGATTTTTTTTTTTAATTTTATTTTTTTGCTAATGAATGGATTTTGAATTTGATTATACTCAGATCTTTGTAACAGAACTGGATTTTGATGGATTTTAATATTTCAAATCAAGTTCTACATAGTAATTTCTGTATTGGTTAGAAGTCACCTGTTCATTTGTGTGCTCTTTTTAAGAAAGAAGAAAACTTCACGTTTAAATTTATTGTCTCTGTATCATGCCATGTCATTGCATCTACCAGGATGGCATGGGCAGAACAGAACTCTCAAACTATTATTTAATTATCTATAAAATCTCTAAACTCCTTAATATGCCAGTCACTGTTCCCATCCAGGCTGGTTGGTTAATAATGTAGCCTCAATGCTATGTACATCACATTAACTGAACATGCAATTGAAAACAGGTTTATGTTACTCACTGGTAAAGAAAGCGTATTTACTTTACTTTGAGAGAAGGTTTCAGTAATATTTAAAAACATTTCTCCACTGGCATCACCTACTTTGTAACGCCCAGTTGGAAATTACATGTGAACAATATCCTACACATTACCTTCCTCCAATCATGTTTTTTAAATTATTTTAGTTCTACAGTCTTTTCTAAAAGCAGGTGTTTCACTTTATTCACCCCCTTATAAAACATCTAATATTTGTACAAAAACACGTGCATATTTGGTTTTAATTTGTTTGCTTTCTGTTATGTCCTACCTCAACTTAATTCTGTTTATTTCTTCTTCCTTTCTACAGTTTGTTGACCTCCACCTGTCCTTCGAAGATACAGAAATCATTCTCTTTTGCCTTTAAAGGAGGAGTTACCTACTCTTCTCTATCTGTCAGCACTCTTCCACGTTTTTAAAAATGTGACAAAGGTTTTTAAATGGGAATAACGGCAATGTAAAATGCTTGCAGTACTAACATTTCCATTCAGGTTTACACAGTACCAATCTTTCCCAAAGGCTGCTTCCCTTCCTGCCCATCCCCCTGAAGAGCACCCTCCTATCAAGACTATATTTCTGTTCCTTAATCATATCTTAAATCTCAGCCTCTCGGTCTTGTTTTGCAGATTGGTTTACAATATTTCAGAATAAAATTAACGCTTTTAGCTTTCTAAATTTAAATTTTGCTTTTAGGTTGTACCTTCACTATACATCTTTTCAAGATATCTTTCCTCTAGCTGTCTCTGTATTATTGTTATCCATGTGTGCTATGATCACTCATCACACTCACATTACTGCCTTAAGAGGTCCCACAGCATTGTATCCATCACCCTGTGACTTTACTGGCATCACAAACCCAATTAGCCAGTAACAGAGTCCTCCACCACTACAATTCACATTGCTTCTCTCTCTCTCAAACTCCTTCTTTTCAGGCACTATGAACAAAGGAGACACCATTCTGTTTCTGAGGGCCATGAGCTGTCTGTTCCATAAGCACGTTTAAGTTATCTGTCTACAGAAATAGTGACAATATTGTCAGAAATACTACCAGTATTTCTGGCTATAGGATAATGGTAATGACCACAAAGGAAACAGGGAAGATATTTCCGCTGAGCTTCTGTTTTCCAACTACTGGCCTTTTTGAAGATAAGATCTTGTTTTGTCTAGTAGTTCAGTTATTCTTTGTTTTATTTAAATTTATTTATTTATTCTTGTTAGTCTATCATTTTTTGTTGTTGTTGGGTCTTATCTTTTTTTTTTTTTTTTTTTTTTTAATTAAACTAGCAAGTTAGTCCCAGAGACTCCTTTTCTCTCTGTAGCCAAATTCCTCTCTCTCTTTTAATCCCTCACTTCCCCTCACAGGGACACACTGTGCTAGGACTCTACATACTTGATAGGCTTGCAGGCTTTCATTAGCAGTCCTAGATTTGTACCTGTTAGTGTTTCTACCACACACTTCATCCAATTACGCTGTTGTCTTCTGTTTCTGTGGAGGGGATTATTAATATAAGACAAGCTGCCACAATGTCTATCAGTGAAGACTAGAAGTTTGTAGTATAGCCTCTTTTCTGTCCAAATTCATATAGTAAGGTTTGGTATAAATTGAGCCTTCTAATTTAAACTTGTAAATTTATTTTACACTACAAATTAGATTTTCTGTTACTCATTATAGCAACAAAAATCCTGGCACTAAGCAAGCTAACAGTCAACAGTTAGATGAAGATATGAGGGTATATATTTGGATATCATAAGAGGGATTACGTAATGGAGAAATAACATTTCAGACATACCACATTCACTGGCTGATTCACCCACCAACTGGAAGAACTGCTGAGCAATTTTCAGGTGATCTCTCTAGGAGAGGGAAAAAAAAATCCAGCATGAATTCCAGAGTTCATACTACAATAGACATTAAAGTACATTTTGAGGACAGATAGATGAGAGAAATGAAGCACAATAAGCAGGCAAACTGTGGATGAAGTAAAACCAGAAAAGGTAAAATAGGCCACTGTATGAGCCTAGGTACACTGGAATAGAGTAGAAAGCAAACAGGGTTGTGGAAGCAGAAGGAGGAAGCCAAATTCAGCTTGATCTGTCTTCAGGACTAGTAACAGAGATTTGCAGTTCATTCATTATGGACTGAGAACTGTAGGGAGGAAGATGATGAGACTTGCAGATCTTGCAGTCTGAATGTGAAATGACTGCCCCTTTCAGTCTATTCCAGTTCCTACAGATCTTTTCACATCCTACTGTTGAAGAAGCTGAAGAACCTCATGGGTTTAACTCACCGAAATCATTTCTTGTCCAAGAGCTGCATTTACCACTCCTTTGAGGATGTACTCCTGGAAAAAAAAAAGTAAAGGGGATCAGAGAAGGCAATGTGAAGATTTCAGAAGACACAGAACAGCCAACTTGTACATCATTTTATTCCTAAAGTTAACTCTATCTCAACTCACTTTAATAGATAGCTGGTTATTATGATAACAAGTGCTTCAGCACAGTGCTGTACACAGTTACCTCCCAAAAATCCATTCTACTTGTTAACAAGTCACTACTGTTTAATGTCTGAGCTACAGAGAGAAGTGTGTTTTCTGATAAAAATTTAAGCTCAAAGATTTTGCACCAGAAGTTGCACCAGAAGTTACACCAGAACATAGCAGCATGCCCTCTTCACTGTTGCCTGGCCAATAATCAAGTGCACTATTGTTATATTAATGCACAGATCCCACTTCTAGTATGCACATTGGTTACCTGTAATCACCACCAATCATGCACCAAAATGCATGGCATTTCTCATCAGGGTAAAAATGTCAAGGGATTTGTGCTCATGCTATTCTACTGAAACTGGGAATAGGAGCAAACTACGCTATAATCTCTACCATGTGCTATGATGATGGCTTCTTTACAGAGCAAGATTTTCTCAGCATGTAATAGACTTGTCGTGTTTAAATTTTGTAATTCATAGCTCTATCTATCAATCTGTTATAGTAGGTACTTCTGATGAACTCAGACAGCCTAACAGATGTAAACACAGGAAAGGAGGAAAAAAAGACATACAAGGACCAAAAACAGAGTGTAAAGAAACAATCTAGGAATACTAGCCTGCATACTAAGTGATCATTTCAGTACAACTCTCTTACAGATGCAAAATTAAATCCTACAGACACCATGACAAAGAGGAAATCTGAGAAGAACTGCAGGAGGATATACACGTAGTTTTGCAAGTCTTAATGGGGAGTTCAAGTGTGAGTGAGAAAATGAAAAAAAAAAAAAAGCACAAAGACACTTGTTTCCAAATTTATCAAGTGGGCTATCAAGAATGATATAATGGCATTTATACTAAGCATGTATGGGAAAAGTGCAGGGAGAAAACAGAGGCTAAAGAAGCAATACCTGCATAAAGCTGCTCAGATAAGTATTGCTATAGTGAAAAATACAAGAAGTAAAAAGCAACAGCAGAAGATATCCTCAGCACAGAATCACCAGATCTGTGCTCAAGGTTTAGCTTTTCCCTCCCTCCATCTAATCCTCACATATACTCATGAAAGGTCTCTTTCATGCCCAGCTATGTGATCTTTGGAAAACAAACTGCAAAAAGGAATAAATCAGAGACTAAAGATATTGGAACAGTCACAGAAGAAAATGACAGTAGCAGTTTTCACTCGTTGCAGTTAAAGTGAGACGGGACTAGAAAAGACATTATTTAATCTGTTTAATTTAATTTTGCTCATTTGTATTGAAATGACTTCAGGACAAACCACATGAGCATCTGAAGTAGCAGATCTCAGGGCTGGTAACCATCACTGAGGCAGAAGTGACAAGGAACTGTAGTTAGAAGAGGGCTTTTGAATATGCACTAATGGTCAGCTCCCTAGAACCAAGTCTGAACACAGAGTGTTCTTAGTTGACCCCAGGTGTGCAGTACTAAACATGCTAAGTACTCAGGCACATACATACAATACTCTATACATGAGTGTTAAGTCTACAATTGATAAAAGGATAAATCACTACAGTTTTAAGAGTGGGAATAGGGCAAGCTGTCCTCATGACAACAGTTTTGTATGTGGCAGATTTCATACCAGTTTATAACCTCTGTCTTTATGTACCATGACATCAATTTCCAATTACCTGTGGAGCTGTAGGTTCCAGGTCTTTAATCAGGTTATAAGCCTCCTGCACATCATCTGAAATACCACATGTTAGAATGCATGACAAACCACAGCACACTGTATTAGAACAAATCACTCTTCCTCTACAATGTTCCCCAATTCACAGCCAAAGAAATAAAGCGTTTAGACAGGAGGAGAAAGGTAACTATAAATCACTGTGAATTTATATCACAATGGTGATGGTTTTCTAGAACTCAAATAACAAACATGGAGTGAGTAATAGCTTCTTTATTACTACAATTTTCCTAGTAGAGATGACTTGGCCCCTTATTCATAATCCAGTGGACACCTTCTCAACAGTACAAGGTCAAGATAATAAATACATCGCGTTCCTGTTATATCACTTCTCATATTTATTTACCCCTCAAGGAAGATAAGGTAAGATGGTTCTGGAGGGAGACTTCATCTTTTCCTTATCAAAATTTCAAAATCTATCCAGCAGCTCTTACCTGATATTAATTCTAACAAGCAAAAAACACTACTAGTACAGACGTTTAACTGTAAATTTTGAATTCAATAAACAACTTCATGTCTCCCCAATAAATAATTGAAAAGATCCTAAACGTTACGAAGATGCCCTTTGAACTGACAAAATTTTGTTAATACAGCCTTATAGTCTGCCTAAAAGAACAAGCCTTATCAAAGAAAACTTTTTTTTTTTTTTTTGCTAGTACATACCGGACATACACTGTGGGGACAGTATTCCAGGGTGACTTAAGGCAATATACATTGGAGCTGCCAGGCTACAATTCAACACATGACCAACACCTCTGCTTTCCTACCCATCCCCTTAAGCAGTCACATAGTAAGCCAGCACAAGGTACCAGAATAGCCAAAAGTAATCTCATTTTATAAAAAGTTAGCTTTTTTTTTTTTTTTTTTTGACTAGCTCACCTCACCAACATCCAGCCTGCACGAGCATAAATGCTGGCACAAAGGCAACTGAAAGGATCACACTACTCAGGGCAGCTGGCAGAGAAGCAGCCCTGCAGCAGCCCTGGTTTTCATTGGTGTAGACCCTTAACACAGAATTATGTTCTTCAGGCTCTGACAGAAGCTCTCTAGCAAATCTAGGAGATTAAGACTGGATATCTGGCCCAAACCCCTAAAACTCACTACCTTAAAGAGATGAAAAAATGAGGTGCAAGTTTGTGTTACAGTCACTCCAGTTCAGAGCATCTTTATCGGAGACCCTGTAAGTTTTGGAGAGACAGCTGTAGTCATTAGAAGTAATGATTTCTAACATTCTTAACTGATCTAGATACACTATTAAGACTTCTAAATATTACATATTAATACTACATATTACTGCAAAGAAGAAGAAGAAAAAGGCATTTCAAGGAGTAATCAGTTGAGATCAGATGAGTAAAAGTCATCCCTGAAGCTATGAATGAGCCAGAGGAAGGTGTATTTACCTTGCCGGAGATAGTAAATCACAAGATTCAGTCTTGCCTCAGGAATAACATCAACCAGAGGAGGCAGGACCTGCAAAGCCCCTTCTCCTCCTCGGAACACAACCTGCAGATAAGAGCAGAGAACTGAAAAACTGTGTATTATAACACTGTTTACGATCTCTTAATTCAATGAAATTAGTTCTTGTAGGCTTATAATAATAGCAGGAAAAGGTCAGTGGGACTGGCATTAGTGTAATCCCCGCTTTAATATAACAACAAAATTAATATGGGAGGCAATCTTTATTCTAAAGAATATTAAGCATTTAATCCATCAGCTGAGATTAACTGATTTCCATTTTTAGCAGCTCAAAGCAGTGATACACATTAAATGTTTTTAAGAACATGTCCCAGAATAAAAGTGAGAACACATACAAAATTGTAATTTGCTTACGATGTATTCATGTATACAAAAAAATAGGCTAACAACTTTACATTTGTATAGAATGCTGTAAGATCCTAAAATAATCAGGAACAGTCAATGCTCTTTACTTCAATCTCACATGACAGTTCCTCCAACAAAATCTTATATACTGATTCAATGAACTCCTAACAAAAAGACCAACACTCAAAATAAAGAATGTTAACTTCTGAAATCAGTTTTAACTCTTGGGGCAAACAAGAACAAACCAACCAAACCAACCAACCAACCAAACAACAAAGAGTTAGCTTGTTGTGACTGTTCCTGAAAAATGATAGAACAAGCAACTGGCCATCATTAACAGCTAGTGCCAGTTGTTCAGCAAATTAATAATACAATTGTGGGGAACACTAACAGGTGATTAGCGATTCTTACTAAAGAATACACAAATACTTTGGCTTGTATCAGTATCTTTTTCCCTATGAACTCCTTGTAAAGTACTTTTTAGATAAAGACCATTTTCCTGAGTTATCTGAATTCCACTGATACTGTAGTTGTATTAAGTAACAGTTCAGGGACATGCATTCTGGCTTGCTTCTATAGTATCCTTATTGACTAAGCTCCACAAAATAATTTTGCAAGGGTATTCTTACAGGCCATAAATTATTCTGATATGCCTTTGGGGTAAAAGCAACAACATTCTTATTTTCATGACACTGTCTCAAACTGACAAGGAAAGAATGCCAGGGGAAAAACAAAAACAAAAACAAAAACAAAAACACTTGATGGCACATTGATTATACAGGTAGGTTTTATGGAATGGACTAATATGGCAGCGGATATTCAGAGGTTTGCAATTCACAAAATATTCCCTTACACAAGTCATCATACAACACTCTACAAATGACAGCAGACCATATGAAATCCAGAAAACACATTACTCACCAGATTGTGCTTAATGAGTTCCTTGCCAAACTCAAAAGACGATGAGGCGCTGTCCGTCAAGTTCTTGAGCTCTGCCTGGATTTACATACATCAAGAAGTTTAACGAAGAAAACAAAAAAGAACACAAATATAAATGAGAGTTCATATTAGTCCTAATTCTGACAACAACATCTCCAGCAGTGCTGAGTCACTGGAAGAGTTGTGCCTTCCCAATTCTACTTAATTATTTTTACCAACTGGGTAATATTTATAGACAGTAGGTCAAAAGTAGACCAGGAAAACTGTAAGACCACTGTGCATGCATGTGGACAGGTGGCTTAATACCAGGGAAACTGAAATAACATGAAATTTCTAAGAGGACAAAACGACATGATAAAAGGCCATTATCAAAATTACTGATTAACATAGATAACAAGGAAAAGTAAGGTTTAAGTGATCTTGAACTAAAACAAAGGCAAGCAAGGGCTGTCCAACAGATACCTCAGCAGCCTTCCCATTGTAAAGTCGGAAATGGTTGCAAGCCTTAAGGTTAAGAGCAATGGTGCTATCAGGAACCTGCTGAAGATAAACAGCTAGCACTTCCTGTGATACATCGTAGTAGTCCAGTTTATAATAGCATAAGGCCACATACACATTCAGAGCCAGGTACTCCCTGCAGAGCAGAGGAAAGAAGATTAAAGATAACATTTAAATTTACTAGATTCTATACATCTTTTACAAACACATCAAAATTGAGGTTTACGAGAAATACTTTTTGGGTACTTTTCTACCTCTAGATTGTTATATAAATTGCAGAGATCCATCTACAGATGTACATTAGTTTTATCAATGTCAGCTATTGCAACTTTAAAGAATTATGTACAAAATTGTTGGTTTGTAAATCTTTGAAAAGGTGGTAATTCACACTAAGGAAATCCACAGAAAATAAGTACTCTACTCTTGGCCTGGCAGAGTAATATTTTCTACGCAGCATGTTCAAAAACGTTTAATACTGACATAAAACTTTTAAAATATCTGAATGGATCTGAATTGGACTTCCAAAAGACAGCTATATATTCTGGGGCAGCAGATCCTATTTTACCAAACCGTATTTCCAGCCACTTACAAAATCATTTTGTTCTTTGTTAAATTATGAACTCAGAAGTTGCAGAATATGATAGAAAAAAACGAGTGTCATGAAGGATAAATATAATGGAAGTAATTTCAGACTGAAAGAAATGTAAGGAGCTCTCTACATAAATATTAAGAATTTTACCGATTGAATAATACAGATAGACACAAGGTCAAAAGCGGACAATATGAAATGTTACAAGCAAAGGAGGAATCAACAATCACAAGCAAGTGTCACCAGATTGGTCATCAGAGAAAGAGCGAGAACATGAGAGACAAAGCAGGTACCTAACCATTTATGATTTCAGAAGAAATAAGTAAAAAATAAAGAAGGCTCTCAGAATGAATTACAAGAAAGTATCACTAAAAGAAAGCAGTAGAGAACAAACTTCTTTCTTAAACATGCATTTTTCAATAATGATTTGCAATGAACAAAATTGTGAGGTCTGCAACTTTTTGTGCACATTTTGCAGTTGGAAAGGGGCATAGTAATTGGTGAAAATTCGTACTTTCAGAAAGCAAGCAACTAACTGGAGTTAAATACCAACAGTATCAGAGACACTGCAGTAAGGTTTAAAGAAGAGATGCCAACCGATTATCAAGAAGAATGCGCTTGTAGATATCAATAGCTTCTTGGTAGTGGGACCGCATGTAGTGGATAGATGCCAAACTAAGCTGATCTTCTGTAATGTCTTGCAGATTCTGGTGAGAGCTCATCAATTTCTTCTCATCACTGAACTAAAACAGAAGGTGTGACATTCTCAGAAGAGTTCAGCGAGAAATACATTTTAAGTTAATTAGTTGGATTAGTTTTGCCCTTGCTGGCAAGTAGCAGGTGACTCATTTTTAACATCTGGAAGAACTCTGTTACTTCAAAGTTAATTTGACTGGTGGAGAAAGCCAAACATTAAAAGGCAGACCAGCTGAAACTAGATAAATACGAGGCTAAAACTAAGTACACATTTTCCTTTAAGGTGTGATTTAGACATAATTACACGTCACTTGCCTTGCTGGTTAAGAGGGAAGAGTTGAATTAATTATCTCATAATCAGAATTTTACAATACAAGATTTGACTGTTACTATTCAATCCAGCTGATTTTTTGCTGCTTACAGATCCATTTTTTTTTTCTAATGGATAAACATCAGAAAAACACAAGCCTTGCCAACACGCAAGAACTAATCTTCACAATAATTCTTTACAGCACTAACAAGTTCACTTTCATCATCGCTTCAAAATTCCAGTTTAACTAAACCGTTTATTTTTAAAAGCTTTGTTGTTTAATGCATAACAAACACACAAAGGTAAAAACAAGCACTAGAGTTAAACAATCATCTTATACTTGTATTACAATAGTAAAATTGAGGCTATTCAGCAATGACTTTCCTCAAATCACTTATTCCAGTGTTTCCCTTTGCTGGTTTTGCTAATGTCAGCAGCAGTAATTATGAATTTCTCCTACACACAAATTCTATCTTACGCAACTTCATCTAAAACATTTATCTGCTCAGTTTTTCTTCGAGTCCTTTTTCTCCCTTTTTGAGACAGTCACACAATGATACTCTGGTCTAAAGGCAAGAGAATTGCTTAACAGCAATGGAAATATGTAGTCCATTGCATTTAAAGTCTTTTATTCCCAAATACTAATTACATGAACTAGGAATTATTCAACTTCTCATTATCATAGGCATTTTTAAAAGCCAGTGCCACTACAAAAACGTTTAAAGATTACTTCCATAAACTTAAAGAGATTCAAGTAAAGAGAATCTAGCATCAAAGCTAACACTCGGTATTTTTATTTTCTTCCACCCAAAACTCAGTCTCTTCAGTATCCCATTACTTGTTAGGTATAATACAGGATGGCATGAAACCAAATTTAAGGGAAGACAGCTATGTATGGTAAGAGAAATAGTCATTTAATTGTTGAAATTAAAGTAAATCTCATGCCATAAACATTATTACTTCTTGGATACTGAACAACTTAAGAGGACCAGTAATAACATATGGACCTTTCTGGTCAAACTGCTAAGTATAACACAGCTGCATTAGGAAATCTTAGTACACTTCAAAGAAAAAGAAAATAGTGGCTTATACATTTGCGATTCTGTTCAAAATCCTAGCTTCCTTGTAATCAAAAATACCATCGAGTTCTTATTTTATGACTTACATGAAATGGGTGGTAAGACTTTAGATACTTGCCGAGGGCAATTATTCTGAGATCCTGTTTTCACACTTACTTTCTCCTCCACATTTTAATACAGTGGGGTGGTTGTGGAAAACTTTTGTTCTCCTGCCACCACAGATATTTAATTATTTGGCCAGGTTGCCAGCATAAATTACACATTACCAAATTGAAAAGAAAGCAAAACAAAGTGTGAGTGAAGAAAATACATTATACCTTATGTGCCAGGTGAAAGAGTAAACGGTTCTGGAGACGACTCTTAGGTGCTGAAAGGAAAATTCATTAAGTAAGTATCTCTGCAAAGAACAATATAGGGTATCTCTTTTTTTTATTATTAACTCCCTTTCTCAACAGCCATGCTTTCTTGCCTGCCATCTTAATTCCCAGTCCATTTCATTTGAAATCCCTGATGAAAATACTTTTTAATTGGCCTCTGCCTTCCATGAGACTTACAACTTCAAGAATTACACGACCATTTCTCTGCAGGGCCTTCTGGTTAATTCCATGTTTTTGTGCAAGTGACACACAGCACAGCATCTTTTATATAATAAGAAAGCAGCAACAGAAACTCAAAGTTCTTTCTACAATGTTAAATATTTGAAGAAAATTGAGATTCATAATTCTAGGAATCTTTTCAACTTTCAGGGTATTGCAAATTCCATTGCTGCTGCCTTTCGGCGTACATAGTTCTAATATTACTTCTATCCTTAGGAACAAAAGGTGCATGAATGAATCCTATACTCCAAGCAAATAAGATTCAAACTAACATATGAAGAGGAGTGGCTCTCTAGTGCCACTGAAGTTCACAAAATTTCTTGCTCTAGCAGGTTTAGGAACTCCATTTAATACACTTCATATGACACAAACTGTTAACTGTGAAGTTTTAAGTCTCTAGAGAGAGCCTTGTGCATCACTGAGAGTGACAAAGGTCCTTGGCCAACAGAGCTATTAACTTCTTTTGTGAGCAATCTTCCAAAAAGCCTTCCCTTGTTTCCTGTATTTTCTTTAGCCTACTCAGCTAATGAGCACTCTCATTCTTGCTCAGACCAACCAGCTGGCAACCTGTGTTCCACAGAAAGGATTTACATGGAATCTTTACAAAAAGCAGAATTACTTACTGTGTTTATGAGTCCAAGAAAGTGCAGAGTTAGCAAAGCAATGGCCTGTAACAAGGCTATAATTCTTCTGACATCCTAAACCATGAAAGAGGGCTCAAACCACCAAAACCTCTTTCTCTTCCCTCTCAAAGATGGAAATTTCTAGTAATAAATTAGATTTTTTTGAAAAGCAGTTTAGAGAGGGATTTCCAGACTTACTCGTTCTCCACATAAGGAAACTGTAACCCAGTGAATAATGAAAAAAAAAAAAAAAAAAAATCAGGCTGTTCTCATCATTGTAAGGTTATCTACCTACTTTTGCTAGACACAGCAATTGTTTCTTTCCTCTCCTTTCCAAGCTGTTTTATTAAAATGAGTTCCTCCACACCAACTATTCTAGAAAAAGAGGACAGTCAATTTTATCTTTAAAGAACTGCTAGAACAGAGGAGTACCAAAAGGAAAAGGTTGTATGAGAGTTCGCACAAAACCAAAACATCTTTCAAAGTATTACTAACAGAGCATCAAGTAGTTAAGAAGCTAAATGGTCTTCAAACTACAATGTATGTGGGAATTCTCATTAGCCTAATTATTAAGGAATGGATTTTTTTTCTGATTTACAATCAATATTGTATAAGCTGCAGTAATATTATAATTGACATCATAGTACATTCCAGAAATGATTTTGTCCATTGAGTTTGAAGGTTAGAGTGCATTCAAAATGTTGGCACCAGTGATACCACAGCAACTCCCTCAGTGCCTCAACATTAATTGGTAAGTTTCAGTACCAAAGTTTCAGAGGGTTGCACATGGACCCCACATGTGCTTTTGTGCAAAACTTCAACCAACCACAACTGCTTTTCACAATTCAAAACATTTGGTCGTGAAAGACTCCAAAAATACAAGCAGGGAATTTACACTGAAAATAACATTGTATAATCACAGTGCAAAGAGCAAAGACACCAATGTTCTTTTTTTTTTTTTTTGAATAGGTTTTGTTTCTTTTTCTGAATACATTTTAGCATTAATTCCACTCCAAGTGACTTGCAAGCAACATTGCCTCAAGAATCTAAACCAAGGAATTCTTGTTTCACTGGTCAACCAGTGACTGTAGTGCTGCCCTCTCAAATCTGGCATTTGATCTGACATTGAAATATTATTTACTTCTTGGCAAAAACTAGAGTTACTCCATGTTATCCTATGTCTAAAAACAGGCAAAAGATAAAAACAGAGTTCTGGTGGTGTGCATGGGCATATGGAGGAGGAAAAAAACCTCCTATTTCATAAATTCCATGCCGCAATCCATTTGATATTCTTTTAAAAAAGGCACTTTTACTTGATACCAGCCATGTAAGAAGAGGTACAAAAGAACAAAAAATATAGTCCTGTTGAAATGGTAAGCAGAACTACGGAAACATTAAATATCAGTAGCTTCTTTTCTCTCAGTGCCAAATGCATTTCTTGAGGAAGAAAGAGAGACATACAAGCAAGGTCATGTTATTTTCCAGGTAGACTTTGGTGCTAAGTATTGGATATAGCTGTTGTCAACAACTGGAGCAGGAAATGATACAACTGTCTCATCAGAGGTGATGATTTTTTGAGAAACGCTAGGCTCGTTCTTTTATTACTACCTGCTGCTATCAAATTTCATTGTCACCGACCTATCAATGCCACAAAGAAGCATAAACATCTTTTACTATCCTACTTTTTCAAGAAGGAGACTGTTTAACTCAGCATTGAGCAATCTAAGGATCATAACAAATATAATGACAATGCTGCAGTACAATAAACTGTACCCTGCTCCAGTGCCTAGTATTGGCTTGGTACTGAAGACATTAAGGAGCTGGACAGGATTTCTTCCTAGTTTAGAAACACCCCCATATTTCTCTGCTAGAATTTTTATTGTGATCACTGCTGATGTTCCAGGCACTAAGGTCATAGTTGATGAAGGTCATAGTGGATCTTAAAAGTCTTCTCCTGTCTTTTATGTGCTGATACTGAACGGACACCTACTTGAAGTATTTGTTAAAATATAATAAGCAGCCACAATAAGCTTGAAGGCATTTTTCTTCACTAACGCTTAAACAAAAAGTGAAACTCTCCAGAAATGTCAGCTCAGACTCTTGGTGGGTTTCATGTTACTACCACAGGCAGTAAGAGGAAGATGAACATGGTCAAGAACAATCTGGCATTTGTGCCCTCTCATAAAGGTGTAAGGCAATGTTGGTCATGCATCCGGTACTGACAAAACCCATCTAGCAAACATAATGCCTACACATACTCTACAGAAGTACTTCACAAGCTGACAGGTGTTGAACTCATCCTAAACATACAGAGTTGGGAGTGGGTAGGAATGGAACAGTGCTGAATGGAACAGTGCTGAGAAGGTTCCAGCCAGATAACACAAAGTATGAACAGAGAAAACCGTGTTTTTCCACTGTTCCTCAGCAAGAATGCCTTGCTCACCTGAACACAGTAGCTGATTGAAACTCTCTGTGCCTTAGAACCACCGTCTTGCTGGTGGAGGGAAATTGCAAGGGTAAGGGAAAAATGTGAGGAAAAAACACGGTCCAACAGTGAAACTCACACTTTCACACACTTGAATAGATCAACTGTTCAAAATTTTCTTGCATGAAATCTACAGAGGAAATTCTCTGAAATTTTCCCATTCCCAAAATATTTTTATTTTCTCTCAAACTTAAAAGTTCAACTATGCTCAGTTACTTGCAATATATACACATTTCATCTCAGTTGTGCCTAAGCAGAGTAACTTGAAGATTAACTGAAACAAAAACAATAAATTATTTGTTCAGTATATTCCACTATGCGTTAGAAAGCAAAAGAAGAAAATAAGGTTAGTAGTTTTTAAAATTAAAATATCTATTTTCTGATATTTTCACTTGTGCACTTTGAAAGTTCCATATATCAAACTCTGCTGTTTCAAAAAATACAGCTAAAATGAAATGAAAATGAACTACTGTTCTCAAGAAATACAATACTAGCAGAAAGCTGATAATTTTGCACATAGGTGAACACGCAGCCTAAAGAAAAAGAAAACCCAGCAGTTTTTCCATGCTCTCTTGTAACTGCACAGTTACATTTTCACTGGTGACAACTATCTGACACCTGGCAAACAGTAGTGCACACATAAGCAAAACGGATTTGGAAAATGCCACTGTTCTTACTAACTCATCTCTGTTCTGCTTTTGTGCAATACTGCTCCTTCCAGTATAGACTGAAAGGAGAAGTTTCACTGTTCAGTTGAACCACATTCTGAGCCGACACACACAGAGTCGTGAAGAAGCAAAGTAATTATAAGCTTTGCCATCAAAAAATAGAAGGAGGGGGAAAAAAAGGCAAAACAACAACAAAAAAAGAAAGCTCTCATGACTGGTTAAGCAACACAACCCTGTCTGTGCATGAATCTTAAATTTAATTGTAAAATTCCATGCGTATCCTAAAAAGACTGTTTTTCATAACAGATTTAACTGCAGCCCCACTTATGTGCAAATCACATTTGCTGGCATATATTTTGTGGTTTAAGAGAACACTGTTGGTTCTTGTATTTTTCTTAATGCAGTGCTAGCCAATGGCTTCTGAGAGCACAGTACAGGCTTTTAAATACTAGGATTAGGTTGCCAGGATCTCTGGGCAAATGTGCCAGGCTGAGTTCCTGGTCCTTGTCATTTATTTCTTGAAGGCACAAGACCTGGGAATGCAACATAAGACTATTTCATTTTATAATGAAAAAAACAGCAATTAATTATTATTTATTAAGCCAAGATGAAGACTTTCAGTCTCATTCTCCCAAGCCCGGATGGGCTCACACACACTAAGGAAAACATTATTTCAGCCCACGCATGAGAGCACAAACGCAGAAGGAATAAACAAAGCATCACTTGGCAGCTTGGCTACAGGATGACTACAAAACAACAGTAGCTGACTTGAAGTAACTCTGCCTTCATCACAAAACCAGGAACATTAGTAACTATAATGTAAGGGGACAGCAGGGAAAAAGAAGAAGCCAGAAATATTGGAAAGGAATTTGGAAGAAAGCCTAGAGGAGATGAAGTACAACTATAATGAAAAACCTTCAAAGAAGGATTCTTCTTTACTGACTTTTTGTTCTACTTCTTAGGTTATATTTGCAACAATTCTGGTTTATATGACTTTTGATATACACATTTATTCTTTCCTGAGAGAATGTACCATGAAGATTTAATTAAGTAATGACAAGCTGAGAGAACACTTGACATTTAGTATAAAGTAAACACAAAACCTCACTCCACAAGAGAATGCAAACTATCTATCTAGTGTGAAATACAATAATTACCTCATGGCTTTTCACCCTAATTTCCTAATTTTTAAACATCCTGCATACTTTTCCTCAGACAGCAAACAATTTTCTTAAGCAGCAGCAAAAGTATCTGGCAAGAAGGAAATTCTATTTGATTTCTATATAGTTATATTTTTATGTGGAAAAACTATTCCAGAAAGCTAATTGGCATTTATGTTCCCTTTCATGCAGACTCCAACACTGTAGAAATCCAGAACTATAATTGAAAATAAATTATTTCTCTCTCATTTATTTTAGCACTGTACTGCTTTCAGGGGCTTCACATGTCAACTGCAGCAATAAACAGCAGAGTATGCAAAAATTAAGGTCAAATAATCCCTAAACTGCAATGGTAACCAGCCCAACACAAACGATCTCTATCATTCATATAGTAGTGTTAAAGGCTAAAAGGATAAATGACGTTCTAGAGACATCACCTGTTGTGCCCACTACCCAGGGAAATATTTTGCTTCTGGATCTTTCCAAAAAAATAAAAGAAGTCACAAGATGTTACAGCCTCAGCTGTTAATAATCATCACCGATGCAACTGAAAGATACTAAAAGCACTACAAGAGGATATATCTTGAGTGAAAATAAAATGATTCAACTACAATGTCAGAAAGCCTAAAGTGACAGGAGTAAAAAGGGTAATACACAACACTTGTCCTTTCTCCATTGAAAGCTTCCAAGTGTTACAAATCTTCAGCTGGGACTGCCTTCCCACCAAGCTTAAGTAGACAGGAAGCATCAGTATTAAAGTACTCATGAGAAAGGCTTAGCATATCACTACAAGAACAGGCATGCTACCCTAGTTAAACAATTACATAAAAATCAGGAACTGACATTACCAGTGTTAGCACTAAGCTATTTTCTGTTCCCTCCTGCAGCTACTTTCCCTGTGTCATGCACTCCTTTCTTAATATTCCTGCCCTTTTCTGTTAGTGGTTAGAGTACCACTAACCGCACCACATACCTTACCACTCGCCATGCTGCTAAGCTGATATGAGGAGCAGGGAAACATTAACCTTCCTCACTTCCAGCTCACAGCTAATAAAGATGCATGCCCAGCTGTGCATCTGTCATCTCTAGAATGGATTACTGTAATTCGCACTATGTGAAGCTGATGACAATGAGCAGGCTCCAACTGGTACTGGACACAGCCACTTGCTTTCTCCATCGTTTAGGTATAGTGACCCCTCAGGATCTACTGTCCAGTTATTTTTAGTTCAAATCCTAGACTGTAATCTCCTAAACCTCAAGCTTGTGGTACTTTAAAGATAAAATTATTACCTGTGAATACTAGAATGTTACACACTTCTTCAACAACACTGATCACTTCTTGAACAATACAGATGACAAATCAACAATACAGAATACAAAGCCCCGCAGGAAACTTTTTACTTTTAGAAATAAAACATTTTCAGTTGTGGGAATCAAGGTCAGAATGTTCTTTCAGAGGACTTTAATGAGATACCATAATCTAACTATTTCTAAAAAAATACAACAAAACTGTCCTCTTTGGAGGGCATCCTCCACAGTAGCAGAAAATACACTTTTCTCCCTATTTTCAGCCCACGACTAGAAAACTAAAGAAAGAAACAAAAAAGAAAACAAAAGACTCATTGAGAATCTTATCCTAAAAAGGCAAGAGTCAGAAGCTGACTGAGAACATCACTACTATTAATTCAACTTAGAAAGCACTGAGATACTATGGTAATGGGAAACAATATAAATCACTAAGATAAATGGAAAGTGATGGGTAACAAAATTAAACTGCAGAAACGTTTTTAGGCAGTAAAAATTGCCTTGGAATCTAATTTCCATTTATCTTTTTTCAATGATCCTATGCATGTTCAGATTATAGTGGAACTGTAATAATGTGACTGCAGTAAACTCCACTCCTTGAAGAGTAAGATCCCTAATATCTAACTTACAAGGCAATAAGACCACCTACTAAGTCACTCAAACTACATAAACAGAATTCTTGTCCACATAAAAGAGAATGC
This sequence comes from Nettapus auritus, assembly GCA_011076525.1. Classification (NCBI taxonomy): domain Eukaryota; kingdom Metazoa; phylum Chordata; class Aves; order Anseriformes; family Anatidae; genus Nettapus; species Nettapus auritus. The sequence continues at coordinate 43,099,311 of CM021765.1, forward strand.
TGAATTCTCTCATATGCTGATTTTTTGATAGTATCACTATCCTAATTAGCTTCATCTGCACTGGCTCAGAGAAGTAGAATCAGTCAAAAGAAGAGTAACTTTTTGCTGCTGGTCAGCATATGCTGGGTTTTGTATTTAGAAATTAATCAGATAAGTTATTTTACAGATGCTTCTTCCAGTTCCAGCTGCTCCACCTGCCCAACCTATTTTTAGGGAGCAAACTGCATTATAACTCTCACGTTGAATGGAAAAAAAAAACAAAAACAAAAAAAAACAAACAAACAAACAAAAAAAACACAGCTCAAAAACATCCTTTATTCCTCTGAAAAAAAAAAAAAAAAAAAAAAAAGCACCAGATACCTCCTCTGGAAAACACTTTTAAGTGTTCAACAAGTAGTTCTTTCCATCACAGACATACATCTCACCTTTCAAGGCTGCTTGTTCAGCTTGTGTATACATCCCCAAGAAGAAGTAGGTACATGCCAGGTTTACCCAAACATCAGGACTGCAAGCTGGTTGTTTGGTCAAGGCCTCATATTCCTGTAACAGAAGAGGGGGATGATTTGTTTTTAATTGTTTAAAAGCATAGGTGTGTATTAAATATCATTGTTTCTTCCATCATTTAACAACATATTTAATTTTTAACAGCATATATTTAACAGTATATCAGTCTGACATTGGTGCTGAGGAAGCTCACAGAGCAGATTATCTTGAGTGCCATCACACAGCACCTACAGGGCAACCAGGTGATCAGGCCCAGTCAGCACGGGTTTATGAAAGGCAGGTCCTTCTTGATGAACCTGATCTCCTACAACACGGTGATGTGCTCACTGGATGAGGGAAAGGCTGTGATGTGGTCTACCTAGACTTCAGTAAGGCTTTTGACACAGAATCCAACAGCATTCTCCTGAATAAGCTGACAGCTCTTGGATGGGTGTATGCTTCATTGGATTAAAAACTGGCTGGGCCCAAAGAGTCATGGTAAATGGAGTTAAATCCAGTTGGAGGCCAGTTACTAGCGGTTTACCCCAGGGCTCAGTACTGGTGTCAGTTCTCTTCAAAATCTTTATCAATAATCTGGACAAGGGGATCGAATGCACCCTCAGTAACTTTATGGACAACAAGATGGGTGCGAGTGTTGATCTGCTCAAGGGTAGGAGGGCTCTGCAGAAGGATCTGCACAGTCTGGACTGATGGGCAGAGGCCAGCTCTATGAGGTTCAGCAAGGCCAAGTGTCAGGCCCTGCACTTGGGGCACAACAACCCCAAGCAGCGCTACAGGATGGGAGATGAGTGGCTGAAAAGCTGCCTGGTGGCAAGGGACCTGGGAGTACTGGTTAATAGCCAACTGAATAGGAGCCTGCAGTGTGCTCGGGTGGCCATGAAGGCCAAAAGCAAGCGTCCTGGCTTGTATCAGAAATATTATGGCCAGCAGGACTAGGGAAGTGATTGTCCCTCTGTACACAGCTCTGGTGAGGCCTCACCTCAAATACTGCATTCAGTTTTGGGCCCCTCACTACAAGAAGGACATCGAGGTGCTGGAGAATGTCCAAAGAAGGGCAATGAAGCTGGTGAGGGGTCCAGAAAACAAGTCCTATGAATAGCAGCTGAAGGAGCAGATGTTGTTTCAGATGGAGAAGGAAGGCTCAGGGAGACTTTATCGTGCTCTACAATTACCTTAAGAGAAGTTATAACGAGGTGGGGATCAGTCTCTTCTCCCAAACACCAAGTGATAAGACAAGAGTAAACTACTTTAAGTTGTGTCAGGAGAGGTTGAGGTCAGATATTAAGAAAAAATTTTCACTGAAAGGTTTGTGAAGTATTGGAACAGGCTACCCAGGGAAGTAGAGTCACCACCCCTGGAGGCCTTCAAAAAGAAACACATAGATGTAGAGCTTAGGGACATGGTTTAATGGTGGAATTGGCAGTGCTACGTTAAAGGTTGGTCTAGGTGATCTTAGAGGTCTTTTCTAACCTAAATGATTCTATAAAATTAAATTATTCACATCACCCAACTTATTCCTAAATTAATTGTCCTTCTTACAACTATTACATTTTAATCTAAGATATGTTTAGCAGCCCTCCTTTGTTTACAGAAATGGAAGAGACAATGGGGACAAGCAACATTATAAATCTTCAATTCAGGAGCATGAAATTTGTCAGTGTTTAATAGTTACAAGGCCGTCAACATAACCAACCTTTCCTCCATCTTTTCTGATCCTTTCCTAACTCCTCCTTCAGTCAGAGGAGGAGCCATATGCACTCAGGAAATCTCTGTGAATACTTACTGAAGCAAGTGTTAAATACCCTGTTATAAATCTGTAAGCAGTGTCTCAGTATAGATTTAAAAAGTGGTCTCTAAAGTGGGGGTGCATAAAAGATAATCCAATGAGGTGTGGGAAGAAAATATATTTTACCATTAATAAATAAGTATTTTCAAAATAATATTTATTTCATATTTATATTTTTTATTTCTATTTTTGTGTATGCTTTATAATTACATATTATAGTACTGTACATATCAATAATATTAGTATTGATAATACATCAGTACATTTATATAATTTATAAATAAATAAATACACGTATACTACAGGTATGTGCTCAAAATTTTATACTAATAGAGGTGCACAAACAAAAATGTTTGGAGACTACTGTATTAAAACATAACCCCAGAAGTCAGTACTGGGCACATTCAATACTTCCTTATAGATAAAAACATAATTATAGCAAATATACTGAAGAGTGCCTGACCTCACCATATGAAGATTTACAGCCAAGAGCTATTGAGAGCCACTGGATACCATATTCTGATATTTCTTACACATCCACATTCATTACACATCCCTTAATACAGCTACGTAAATTGCTTCATTTCTTGTTATTTGTTGAGAAAAAAAAATAAGTAAAAACTAAGTGATAAATCTTTCAATCTACTTTTTGAATGAAGCAAGAAATCACTGCAGCTACAAGTGATACTCCTAAAGATAAACATCTTTGCTCTGCATAACAACAGGTACTAAAAACACAGCCAGGGAGATCCCTTGATGCTATTTTTTCCTCTGTCAGGCTTCTGTTAAATTACTATGAAGGACCAGCCCCGTGAAAGTGCCTCCTGCTGGTGCTCCCATTCTCCATCCAGTCATGTCCAATAAGGCAAAAGCAGGCCAGGTCATTCAAGGTTCTCACAAGACCTGCTTAAAGAATGCAATCCCCATAATTCCCAACCAGCATAAGCCTCTCATCCCTCCCAGCAACACACCCCATTGCTGACTCCGTATTCTTCCTCTAAACATATGAATTGGGATTTCCCCCTTCCTAGTCAGTCTACTAGATTGTGCCACTATGGGAGGAAGTCTTCTTCGCCTGGGGCAAAGACACATACTATATATATATATAAATCACTACAGAAAATAAGCTATGCCAAAGGGCAGAGAATTCCAGGAACAGACATATGCTGAAAACAATGAAGTTTATAGTTTGCAAGCATAAAGATTTTTTTTCTGTTGCCAAGTGAAAGCAAACTGCACTTCCGAGCAGAGAAGCTATCGGTAAGGTGTGCCCTTGAAAGCCAGCCCAGTCTTCATAGTCTTCAGGGACTAGCTGTCCTTCGAGAAGACTTTAAAATACATCAATAAATTAATTGATCAAAAACCAAACCAAAGCAAACGAACATTTACATACAGGCCAACCTTTCCTACTGAGATCAGCTCAGTCTTGACACAGGCCTGTCACGGAGCTCTCAGAGACAGGCCCCTACTCTTTATTGGGACCATCTGGAATCTTTCAAAATCCATTCAGATTAAATGCACCCAAAGGTCTCTTTTGGCTATGGCTTCAGGGAGATTAATTAGAAAAGACAAAATGCATAAACACGAGTCATCTTCTGGCTTTGCCTTTCAAGGCAAGCAATAAATAAAGTGCTTTAGCAGTACCAATGTCAATCTATGGAAACACAATAAATAAAAATGAGGACCATTAGTCTCCTCTACCCTTTACTTCTAGGCCATGAGCCCAGGCTATGTGCTGTTGCCCTTCCCCTCATCAAAAGGCATTAAATGCTACATTCTCTCAACAACTACTTCACAGAAGCTTTTCGTCTGCCTTGCCAAGAAAAAAATAACACACCACCAACCAACACACTCTAACAGCTTTCCCAACAGTCAACCTGTGGCATATTTTTGCCAACTAGGGCCATAACAGCTTCTTGCTTTTTTTTTTTTCCACTCTTTTCCACCTGTCTCCCCTACCAGGGGACAAATGCACCTTTCCAAAGAAGCAGGCTGCCAGGTAGATTGCCTATGACTAGACACCTGCTGACAATGTTGAGGGTGCTGAACAGAACTGTGCTGGCCTCACTGCTGGTCAGAACTCTCCAAGCTCATAAACACTGGTCCTAAGAGCTATTAAACAGGCCCACACACAGAGGCCTCTTATACTTGCCTCAAAAGTGCTCAAAGGAGGTGTGGAGATACTTGTTTCCTGATTACAGTAAAGACAGAGAAGCCTAGAGAACTTCTCAGAGCCAAAAATACGTCTTTCACTTTCTAGTTCCAGCTGCCAGGAACTTGAGTGTTCTTGTATTCTCATAGTCCCAACAGGAGCACTCAAGTAAAACCAGATATTGCTCATGCATGAACCATTACACTATTATATTCCTATTCCTGTCGTGCTTCATTATTTGACTGAAATAATCCTGAGTCAAGTCAAGTCAGGTTAGGTAGGAGGTCCTGTCCAAGCAAAGAGGTGGAGCAGCTCCCGATTCTCTGCTGGAAGGGAGGCAGTCAATAGGAAAGCCTGCCTGAATCCCTTGCTATAGTTTGTTTCTGCCAAAATCTCACAATGTACTGAAGGCTTTCCTCTCACACATGCAGCTGACGGGCTGAAATGGCCAAGCATTACCATATCTGGCAGCTCTCTTTCTTAGGTCCTGGATGCTTCAGTTTAAAAGAACAGGCAGCCCAGAAACAAACTCAGACTGATGTTCTGATTCTGGCTGGTCCTTGGGTGGCACTGGGAATGATTTCAGGGAAGGTTTAAGACAAGTGCTATGAACAAGTCATGTGAGAACGACAGATGGGGGGGTTCCCCCATTAGGAACAGAAGAGATAAAGACTCCACAAAACTAATCAAATCCTCTCATTGACTATGGGGGTCCTGGTTGCCATATAATGCCAAGAAGTCTCTAGCCACCACTGTTAGTAAAAAATCAGTTTGTGAGTGTGAAGGAAGCTGACTGTCCTCAGGGAGGAACTGCCACCATGAATGCTAGAAGGGTCCAGCACAGGGTCATTTGTAAACAGGTAAACAGCAATAGCGATGATCCCACCAGACAAGTGTTGGTGGTATACCCTTTGAGAAAGTCTTCTACCTGCTAAGAAGGGGGGAGTGTGACGTTAGTCTGGCTGAAGATAGAGCTCAGCCTAGAAAATGATAGTTGGTATTCTTACTATAGGAAAAGAACCACATCTCATTGTGCCATCATTTTCAATATTGCTGTCATTCTCCTGAAGGTATTCTTGGGGTTGCAGGTCTGTCTGTTTTTCACTTTTTTCCCCACCTCTCCCAGTAGATGATGGAGGCCACCTCAACACAATTCCCAAACCTCTCCATAAGTTGCCATGCAACCACCATACCTAACTCACATGAAAAGTATCAATAAAAATACAAGGAATAATGAGTAGCTGAATTTCTGAAGAGCCTTGTCAGGTATAAAGAATATAAACTAATGACTAGGACTATAGGGACATAGGCTATATACATTGTCACTTGCAGGCACCTGGGACTGTGAATCATTTGCTCTGTGTGTAATGTTACTATGAGGATTAGAAAATTCTTCAGAATTCTCCAGAGACTCATTTACTGTGGTCCTAGCACACTCCAGAGTGCTCCAGGAATTCAGATAATCAAGGAATTTGTCCTTGAGAATACACTAATGCCTCTGTAAAACAGCAGTGAAGATTCTGCATTGCACTGCGGCCTTGAAGCTGGTAACTGAAAGGGAATTCAGCCTCCGCAGTCAACACTCTTTCCCTTGATCACTACACTGGGAATTGCAAACACAATGTTCTGTCCCAAAAGAAACTAGGCTGAGATATACAAGCTCATTTCCCACATGACACGAAAGTGACAAAGGTATCAGGATTTGTCACTGTGCCAAAATCAATCGTAAAGGAGAAAAGATAGAGGCCTTGTGATCTCTCACTTTAAAAGGTTTGTATGCATGGTTTATCGTTGGCTTTTTCCCCCCCCTACTAGGATAGAAAGATGGAAAAACAGAGAGGATTGTAGTTTTTAAAAGCAATAGCATCACCTAGTGGTGAATCAAACAACACAGACAAAATGTAATTTCTACAAAAATAATGCTGTTATTCTTTCACTGAAGGAAGCATTTAAAATTTGTTCTGGCTATATAAGCACCTACTGGGTATTCTAAAGAGCAGAATTTATTTCAAAGAAATTCCAAACTATTCTTTGCATGCAAACATTTTTTCCTCTTTTTAAACTTCCACTCCCTATTAACAACGTAACATTTAGATATAAATTAAGTAAAGCCACTGATTGTTATATTCATAATCTTTAAATGACAACCCTAAACGTGAATATTAAGTTCACATTATGTTCTACACTATTGTTCTACATTCTATATACTATGTATACCATCAATTTAATTACACTGAACAGTTCTAACTTCTCCCAATAGACATTTCCTTTTTAATTTTTAAAGTAAGGGGAAAGTGCATTGTGAACTTGGAAGCTATAAAAATTCTATTTCTGCCTCACACATTAATCTTGTGCATGTGATCACATTTAGGTATAGTTAAACATCTAATGTTATCTATAGAACAATAATGATATTTCGTCTTTTAACTCATTTCACCATGGTTATTTTGTTTTGCTAATTATTTCAAATTATCATCTGTTTTTAATACTTCTCCCAGGGAAGGCAAGTTAAAAGACTGTTAAATGTTTACTCAGAGTATAGCTATACCTTTACAGCGAATTGTAATGGAGATCACCAATTGACATTGGCCAAAACAAGTAAGACTAAAATGCCGCAATACAGCTTTGTATGGATGCAGAAATTCACACCTGTAAGAATGCAGCAATCAGAAAACCACTACTCAGGCAGACTGTTTCCAAATGTTCACTAGCTTATATGCAGCCTTATGGGCATCACCACACAAGGCTCCACAACCCTCCCTGTGCTGGGGTGCACACTGATTCCATCCCTCAAAGGTACAAAGCACAGTAGGCAACAAAATCTGTTAACACTTCTTCAGAGAAATAAACTGGCACAACTGCGGAAAGGATTCCCCCAACATTGACAATAAACTGACTGCCAACAAACTGAGCTTCATTGGAGACAGAAATGGACACGAAAGAGAAAGAATTACATATGGATTCATGCACAAGACGTAACACAACATCACTGTATGGTGCAAATATTGGTGTTTTATGCATGTCTGAATCATCAACATGTCTCTTATTAACTTTAAACTTTTGGAGAATGTCTTATTTCATTGAATTACCTCACATAAGAAAACATGCAGAAGAGCAATCAAGTACATCAAATAGCCAGAGACATCAACCTCTACAGACAATTTAAAAAGTGTGTATATTACAGATAATGTACACAATGAAGACAAAGGCATAATTAAACCTGAAAACAAAACCGTGGAAAGTTAACTGCAAAAAATGCATTGAAAATTGAGGACATGAATTATGACATTAGAAGGGGCAAATTAGGTTACTGAACCTAGTATTAAATAAGAGTAAATAACTACAAAAGGTCTATTTTCATGGGCAAACACCTCTTTTTCAATCCAAACTGCTTTCCTACCATATGTCTGTAATTTAACTGGCTAGCAGGACCGTTCCCTATGCAGAACATCCTCCTGTTGTCATCCCTTCAGCCCAGGTTCCCTACTGGGGGAGCAAGCTTTCCTCAGCTTACCTCTAGCGCTCTCTTGTAGTCACCCAAATGAAAGGCAGAGTACCCGATCCAGAGGTCGGTGTCCTCCTCCTGCTCACCCACATGCCGTTTAAACTTTGGAGAGGAGAAAGAAAGAACGTGAGCGTTTTGCCCGGGCCCTCGGGGGGCTCCCCGACGGCAGCGGCGGAGCCAGGAGCAGGCGGCGCCCCCAGCCCTGCCGCCGCCGTTACCTCCAGCAAGGCGATGGCGCCGGTGAAGTCTCGGAGGGCCAGGAGCTCTTCCAGCTGCGGCACCTTCTTCCCTTTCTTCCTTCGCCTGTCTCCTGCCGCCGGGGCGCTCCCCACGGCCGGCTTGGCCCGGGAGAGCATCTGGGCAGAGAGCGGAGCCGGGTCAGAGGGGGACCGGGGGGGGAACCCTCCCGCCCGGCACCCCCCGTCCCCGCCCGCCCTCTCACCATCCTGCCGCCGGGCCCTCGCTCCCCGCTCCGCCGCCGTCGCCGTTGCCGCGGTAACGGCGGGACGGAAGGAGGCGCAGGCCCGAGCGCGGCTGGCGAACGGGCGCCGGCTGGAGGCAGGCGCCGTCCCCCGGAGTTCCGCCGCCGCCGCGGCGGGTGCGGGTGTCGTGGGCACCGCCAGAGGGGGCCCGTCCTTCGCCGGGGCTCCGTGGTAAAAGAGTGGCACCCTTGGGTGCCGCCTCGCTCTCTGCAGGCCCGGAGGAGCTGGCCTTTTGATCCTCTGGTCTCCGGTTGCCTCATGCACAGAGGCACGGTCATGCAAATGAGTCTTCTGGTTGCCCCCCACACCTCATGATCGCCCCAGTGCTTGGCTTGGAGGCCCTCGTCCTTTCAATAATCATCTTGCAGACCCTCTCCAGTGTCTGGCCCAGACTTACGGTCACTCCTCTACTTGGCTTTCAAGTCATTTGTCCTCCTTGCCAGCTAGACCACCTTCATGTTTGCTAGTGAATACACATGGACAGCCACACCCACACAATATGAATGCATTAAGTCTCTCCAGTTGCTGGCACCCCAGACACACGGGCCCCTACAACTTGTGGTCTAATTCCAGCTGCTGGCACTAAAATCCCCATACACACACATGCACACAAAATAGAGAGTCCCTTCATACAATAAAATAGTTAGAAATGGAGTTTAATATTAAGACAAGACAGGCTGTGCCAATCAGGTGCAGGGCACAGCCAGAGAAGTGTACTGACCATCAGTTTCTCTAAACATGGACAGCCCCTTTCAACCCCTTATCCATCCATACTGGTTCCTTCCCAAACCACCCTGATCCCTCCCTTTTCCCACCTTTAGTCCTTCCATTAAATATCCCATACTAAATTCTGTGCAATTCCAGAATGCTTTTCCCTGACATCCCATGATGAGTCTCACACACTTATAGTCAGTACTGCCCCTCAGTCTGTAAGGTGCTCCAGAGAGCTTCTCCCATTGATCTTGAGGGGCTGATCACTCTCCTGTGGCAGCCCTGGGAGGAGCTAGGTCAAGGTGGATGAGGTTATTGGGGTTCCTCACCTGTCATTGTTCTTCTGTGCTCCTTTGTTTTTGTGGTGATGAAGTCTTCCATCACATAACCTTTCATGAGCCTTTCCCTGAAGGTGGCGCAAAAGGCTGATGCCTGGTGTTTATAGATGAAGGGATTAGAAAATAGAAATAGGATTTTTAGTTGCTAGAATCCTCTCACCTGGCCAAACTGAACAGAGTCAAGGAGACACTGACCGGGAGGTCCCATGGCAGAACCTGATGTTGGAAATTGGACACCAGCAATAAAAGGAGCGTTTGGCTGACTCAGCAGGGCTGTTAATGTGCTCCAACAAAGAATCATGGTTTGCTGGATTGTTGCTGGTAATATTGTCTTGGTAGGATGCTATGTAACCAACAGGTCATACCACACAGATGTTTGTAGATTTTGGTAAAAACTACCACCTGGTAAAAAATACCAGATCCGGTAAAAACTACCAGATGGTAGCCATTCCATCTGTATTACCATAAACATGATCATCCAGAGTATAATATAAAATGTTAGGTATGCAGGTTGTGTGATCACAATACGTGATCTCTTTGGAAAATCTTGGAAAATTTTCAAGCATGGTGGTGAGCTTGTTTCTTGTAGCATTTCTGACATTGCAGTTTGCTGCAAATAGAACAGATCTGTTCTAGTTACAAAGGAACACCACACAATGTAATTCCCAAAAGTTTCTTCTTTTATACTTTCTTAATTGCACCATTAGAAATTCCAGTGAAGAGGAGCAATAAATTATGCTACTGTTGACAACTACCTGTCCATGGAGTGTTTTAATGAAGTATTTGTGGTTTTGGCTTTTCTGCTTCCTTGAGAATAAAAATTACTTTGCACTCCATCAGAAAGAAATACGATTTTTGTTGTTATTTGCTTGTTTTGGTACAAACAAATATATCCTGTCACACTGCAACCATTTGTAACCTAGTTCAGCAATAAAGAACTGTGTACTTCTTCAGAGTATGGATCCTATGTTCACATTCTCCCAGTCACTTCAAACCAGCTTGGCCCTTGAAAAATAGAGTACTTTCAACTGTCCCTGAGAAGTTATGCTGCAACTGGAATCCTTGGGATCATGATAGCATCGTGATGATGTCCCTTGCTTATGAATGTGTTTTCATACCACAGGCCATAAAGGAAAGGAAATAATCTACTCTCCCATAGAGGATTTTTCTGTAAGAAATTAATTTCAAGTTAGTCAATCAAAGTGATAAAGATTAGGTACCACTGATTTGGCTTCCTTTCATAGCACTTCTGTATTAAGTATGGTATTATCTTTGTCAGGAGGAAATTCATTTTCCATAAATAATTCTGAAATTATTTTTTCAGAGATTTAAGTTTTTTTATTTTTTTTTAATGCTGTCCAGATTGTATACATAAACTAATTTTTATAATACACATATCTGTCCTCTTATCAGTTGTCTAGGATTTTCTATTCACTAGCAGGAAAAAAAAAATAAAATAAAAAAATTGTTCTGCAGGCCAGAACAGCTTTGCAAGTGTAAGAATCTCCTTGCTGAAACCCTATGAAACCAAGAAAAACATGTAGATTGACAGGGATATTGTAAGATGTCTTTTTCCTTTCAGATCTTAAACAAAGCCTCAAAGTACTTCATTTCAAACTGAAATAAAATAATAATTTTTGTAAATACCTCACAGTAATTCAGTAATTTTCAGTACTGCCATAGAACCTTCTGGCTCTGTACAGAAAGCTAGGAAAAAATGAAGACTTTGGTTTATTGCTTGTTTGTTTGTTTGTTTGTTTTTAGTATACAAATGCCGAAGTAAACTGAGTAAACAAGGGGAAACAGAAGGAGCAGAGATGTCACTGCTGGAGCTTTTATATTTTTGACTGAAATGCAACCAGGCAAGCACACAGTATGATTAGACAAGATAATAATAGTAATAATAATAATAATAATAATAAAAACACTGAAAATATGTATTGACTACATTGCTTTCTCCCATCTATTACATAGATTCTTTCACAAGATCTTGCTGATCTAAGGATCAACATACTAAATACAGCCAAAATGTTAACAGAAAGGGAAGAAAGTTCTCAACTGCATCACTGGTTTCCGCCATTTCCCAGTGGCTTCCTGAATTCTTACATGGTGGATCCAAAGCTGAGTAATGTCTGAGAGCTAACAGAAGTGCAGTACCCGTGGTTTAGCTGTGGGCACAAGGGGGACGGTGTCAAGTGAGATAAAAATAGCAGCCAAACCAGTTCTTTCTTATCTGCATGGCACCAGTGGGATTCCAGTATCTATCTGCACTGTGAGGGGGACTTTCTTGACCAAATGTTTTGTGGCAGTGGAAAGCAGTGTGCAAAAGTGTGAGGTGTTTCTCTGTGGCCAGCTCTCTGCTCATCAGAGGGAACTCAGAAGGGAGAAGTCTGACCTTAATGGTGCTTCAGGAGGCAATTCCCCTAAGCACTGTTTATACAAGCACACCTCTTTGTTGTATAATTTCATTGCCTCCAAAAAGATAATGTGTTCCATATGGGTTAGTTTCAACTGAACTTCAACTCACCTGCAACATGGGAAAGTAAAAATGTATTCTAACTGAACTTATGGTCTATCTTTCAATTATAAAAGTGGAGACATAAAGTAGAACTGAAGGCTACATTTAATAGCAAAGATCCTTCTTAGCTGCTTCAGCATGACTCAAACAGAATTCTTCCAGCATGTCTGCAGCAAGCAAAGATATGACTCTGTCTGTCAAATCATTCCCTCATGTGTGAGGTATACAGTAATATTAAAGGATGAGGTGGTGACTTTGACTGTGATTTTGTGTCCAGCCTTGCTGGCTTACACACTGAGGTGTATTCAGGATGCTGATAGCATCCTGAATAGATGGTGATTTGCTAGTCTAATCACAACTAGCTGTCAATCAAAATCTCAGACTGCCATCAGAAGGGTTGCTAATTGCAAATTGCACATCTTAACAGGTAGGCCAAGGGTTGGAACACATCACAAAAATTAAGTTATTTCCTGACTTCTGGAGATGTTACCTGTATGTTCTGTGGGGGCAATAGAAGTAGGGGGTAGAATGCTAGAATTTGGCATTATGGCACTTGTGGGCTCTCTGCATATAGGAGTGGTCTAAAACCTGTTCAGAGCAGTAGGAGTCTCCATTCAAATCTAGTGTACACTAAAGTCAGTTATGGAGGAGGACTGAAGTAGTTTAATCCTGTATTCTCACTAGCATCAAATATTTGTAGCAAGTCTGGTGTAGCATTTACTACTAAGATGCAGATCAGAGTGGGTACAGATATTACAATATTTTCCTCCTATGAAATACCAAGATTACACTTTATAATTATAACCAAGTGAATAAATTCAGCTACTCTATTAATAATGCTGGAAAACTGCTGCAGTTCTTGCCATCACCATTTTATTAGCTAGTGGCATTATGTGGGAGGCTGTGAGCTGTAGCATGATTAATGATTGCATTTATTCCCACACAGAATTGCTGGGAGAGAGGGAATTGGCCTATACTGACAGCAGCAAAAGGGAAGTCATATGCCTGTGATCAAACACCAAGATAAGCATGAGAGAGTGTAATGGCTTTAATTTAAAACAAAACAAACAAACAAACAAGCCAACCAACAACAACAGAGAGTAGAAAGTGAGGTTTAAGAAAAGAAGAGGAAGGAGGAAAAGAAAAATAAAAGGGGAAAAAAGGAAAGGCATGAAGTGGAAAAAAGTCATCAACTAAATAAAGCAAGAGGTTGTGAGGTGGACTTTGTACCACAACAATCACATGCTTCAGTTTCTGTAATGTCTGGGTAAGATCATGATTTTTCAGTAATGATGCTTCACCATGATCTGCCTCTTGTACGTTTGAAAATGCATCTGACAGCATCTCAGGAGAAATGATTTGCAAAAGTGAGAGTAATGAAATATTCTCTTACTAAAGTTACAAAGGCAATTTCCTGAGATGAGTAAATGGGAAATGATTCCTATAAAAGCAAGGAGCTTGATGAGTATTTGCTTCTTTTTTTTTTTTTAATTTATTTTTTTATTATTATTTTTTATTTTTTATTTGGGGGGATTCAGCAACATCCGAGCCTTAATCTGCCCTGAATAGACTATCCATGAGGAAAGAATGTGAAATATGTAAGTTGACAGCAAAAACTAGCCTGCAGAGAGATGACAGATCATGTGTGTGTTTTAATGCTCTTGTCAGGTCTCTATTGCCCACCTCAAGACAGCAAACAGCAGTCATATGAATCAAAGACCCCAAACAGTGAAGATCTGTAATTTTGATCTGTATATTTTGGTAAGGGAACCTCTTTCTTAAGTTTCCACTGATGTGTGTGTTTGTATGGACTTGTGGGAGCTGCACCTTCAGAAGTTCCTGATACTTCCAGCACCCAACCTGTCATCAAGATTCAGCCAAGTTAGTAAATGTAACTTAAAAGCTGATATTGTATTGGATTTGAGCATCACACTTAGGAAGTTTAGGTATGCAGAACCAAGAGATGACAACCAGGAAATTGTGCAGATCCAAACTGCCCCAGCACAAGTCAGTCTCAGAGCTGAAAATGTAATGAATGATTAGCTGGATCACCATCAACTTACCCAGATCAGAAAAACATTGCAAGTGCTATGTCTTGTAAAATGCACTTTTCCTGGTCCAGGACTTGGGCTGAAATATCTACACAGTATTCCACTGCCATATGGATTTATAGGGATGCAGTAGCTTGAAGATCTCGTAACTCCATCCCATCACACACTGTTAACCTGTGAAACATTTAATTTTTAATTTTTTTATTTTTTAAAAGAGGTTAAGGAAACTTAAGTATGTGTCCAAGACAAAAATTATTACACATATGAGCTATTTACCTTTGTAAGGTAAAACAGAACAGATAGCTTACAAACACCACTTGACAGAGCTGTATCCTGCTGTGCCTAGAACAGTGGCTAATTCTTACAATGAAATTAAAATATGTCCTGTCACTCTAGAAACAAAGTCCATTAAGGGTCAGCTTTGTGGTTCCGTTTGGCTGCTTGCTCTACTATGGTGAATATTAGAATATTGTTTGACTCTACTGAACTGTACATTTCACTGTAAATGTCATCACTGCATTTTTGAGCTTTCAGCTATCTTGGTAAAATGGTCCCAGGCAGAAGCACTGATTTTGAGAGCTGCCTTTAGCTGCATTGTTGCTCTTGTTTTGAACTTCCTCACCGACCTGTCATCTCTGCATCACTCCTCACATTTCTCTGTGCTAGGGTTAGCTGATAAAACCTTATATCCTAAATAAAACACATATCAGGAGGCAAAGTAATCCCTAACCAGCACCTGCAAAGCTGTAATCTGTAACTATAGGTTAGGAACCTGAAGCCCCTCTGAAACAATTTTTGAAACCTGATCATCTGTTGCCCACCAAGGTTTTCTACCTCTGCAACTGCAGGAAGTACTGAATTGGTTGTCCAAGTGCCATCTGCCAATGATTTCTTCATATCACCAGCTGGTCCACTGTCAAGTCTTTTCACAAGGATCACCTGATAATTCTTTTATGAGTAGTGGAAATTCTGTCATCCTGTCTTTATCTGACAAAGTTTGGTCTATGATTGAATTGTCAGAACTCCTTGGTTTTCTACTCTTAAAAAAGGACAATATTTCACTGAGTTTGATGTCTCGTATTAGTTAATACCACAGAACATTTTTGCTTGTCAGGAATGCCTGATAACGATAAACTGAATATCAAAACAGAGATTGTTCTGTTGATTTAATGCCACTTGCAGCTATATCTTTGCACAAGATCTCATTTTTCTTCTCCCATGCTGCTGATTGGAGTAACTCAGATTTACAGCAACAAAAGACTGACTCAGTTGAGTCTGGTACTCACAGGAAGGGATGGTCAGTCCTTTAGAGAAAGAATACAAAATCAGAAGTTAAGAGGGAAGACTTCTTAATATTTAATTAAGTAATATACAAGTTAAATGGCTGAATAATATTCACTTCAAACTGTGTATGAGTTGGGAAAGTGTTAAGAGGAATAAACTTTTCTTAATTGAGCTACATGTTTGATATATGATATATTTAGCTTCATATTGTGGTATGTGGCAACATAGATCAACGGGAAAATGGGGCCACCACCCAAGCTCCTTCTAATATGATGCAATCTCAATTACCACTTCTGTTATCCTTGTCTGTACATTTCCTCAAACTAGATTGGCAGCTTCTGATGAGAACAGTCAGTGCTTTGCACCTGTACTATAATTCCACTCTAATCTATGGTAGCAGCTATGAACTCCAAGGACAGACCTTGACAATATAATTAGGATTTCTACTTTATCAGGATTTGTTCTGGATCAGGATCATGCTGTGTTATCAGGGTCATGCAACACATGACCCACACATTTGTTGTTTTACAGGCTTGTTATTTATGGGGAGATAACTTCACTCCCAAACAGTTTTTTTTTTTTTTTTTCCCTGTTTTTTTGTGTTAAAAAAAAAAAAAAAAAAAAAAAAAAAGTAAGAAAATAATTGAAAGATAAAGAAGACATCCTTATATTAGGCAGACTAGACTTATGGCAAACTGGATTAAATAAACACAGACAGTACTATAGCATTTTTTTTAATGTCTGTAATCACATTTTTGATTGAAACCTCTAACAACACTGAAAAAAAAAAAAAGAAATTGAAACATTTCTATTTTATTTTTTCTACACTATTTTCTAAATCTTTTTAAAGATGGGTTAGAAGATGCTAAAGCCCTAGACAATCAAAATAATTTAGGAATGAGCCTTGGTAACACTGAAGAACATGAAAACAATGCTGTTTGAGTGTTTCTACGTTTATTCCTTTGGCTAAATATGGCCACTGCTGCAAGGTATATTCTCTTACGCAAATTCTGTATTACAAATTCTGTATTTTACGGAAACAATATTGACAACCTTAGTTATTCAAAAATGTAAGCATGTCCACTGAAACAAAAAAAAAAAACTGTTTTAAAGTAATTGAGAAATAAATATATAAATGATCTGTTGTTCTTTTTATTCACATGACTTTTCAGAGGTTTTTTTTTTTTTTTTTTTTTTTTTTTTTTATGTCCTTTCTTCACATTTCCCAATTAGGAAATGTTAGAGATGCAGGCTCTGTTATTTTAATGGAACCTCAGATTATTTTGCAATCTCATAGCTCTCAACTCTGGAGAAAATAAAAAATGTAAATTTTTGGGATTGATAATTGATCATAGCAATCATAATTAAGTGACATTGAAAATATAGGTAATTGCAACAAAGATGAAAAACTGATTTAAAAGTAAACTCAAAATATTTTATTCTGAAAAACAAAACAAAACAAAAACACAAAAACAACAACAACAACAAAACAAAACAAAACAAAACAATTTTAACAAAATGCATGCTTCTTCACAAAATAGTGGCTTGAAAAATGGTTGTCTTTAGGACAGAAAAAAACCTGAAAGATGAGCTGGCAATCTGTCTACTTTGTCTTCAGATTTACTAAGACTGTTAGTGCCAATTTCCACAGTATTAGTTTGAGTTACTGGTGGTAGCTGATACTTCCGTGTAGTTTTCTGGTTCTCCTGAGTTCTCTGAATTTTCCATTCCATATCTTCTATTTTCTCCTCTCCAAGTGGTCAAGTGGAAATAGTGATTTGCAATTAAGCAAAAATGAAATTATGCTACAAGCCAGTGAAAAGGTCCAAAAAGTGAACTTGGCAAAGGTATTGGAGATAGCTGGTGCCTCATACTGAATACAGTTGCACTTTTACAGCATGAGCTTGCTAGACAAAGAGACTCTGAGATACCCAGGCTGAACCATCACTGCCATTTTTTCAGGAGTTTTGCACCTTGTATAAAAGAGAAACCATTGAAATGAGAAAAATCCTTTCATGTAGACCATTAAAATAGGACTGGAAAAATATTTTGTAGAGAGTAATCTTATACAGGTTGAGAAAGCTTGAGGAAAACTTTGTGGGTGTTTTTGTTCTTCTGGTTTCCGTTCCACTCTTTGTGTGTCTGTGAATATTCCAGAAGACTGAGAGGATCACTCAGAGTAGGTTTAGATCAGGAAGTCAGTGCTGATTGTCTGTTTCAAATACACCCTATAAAATCTGGTTGTTTATTATCCAACAAAACAGAGGGCATAACAAAGCACCAAAGAATCAGGAACCAAAAATCGCTTTTCACTAAATTACGTGATACAGTTATTTGGTGAGACAATTTAAGCTGGTATTTCTAATCTCACACTGATGATAAAAAACACACAGAATTGTCATGATGTTTTGTATCTATGCAATATATGCTCAGGTACTATAGTTATTAACAAGGAATGAATTGACAGCATTTATTTATTCAGACAAATAAATGCAGGACCTTGCTACCTGATTGTTAAACGTCTTTGTGCTTCTGAAGACAGAATATGTGATAAACTTCAGGGGTTGTATTCAGTGATTCAAGGGAAGACTTCTGTCACCCGTTAATGCTAGGATTACAAAGATGAGCTGTACACCACAGAACTGACTTTTTAGACTGACTTGCATAGAGTGAACATATTTAATGCTGGAGTGTTTTTGACCTTTCTGACAAGCTAATAACAATAATTGATGCCCAGATACCACCGAATAATCCATCAGGGAATTCAGATCCAGTTTCTTAGCAGTGTATTCCTTAGAAATCGATTAAACCTGGAATCTTAAGATAGAATAAGTAGTTCCAGAAGATGTGCTTTAAAGAAGTTTTTAAGATAATTTTTCTGGTTTATCCTATGGGTGTCAGGAGAGGTTATCTTTTGCAGGATAGTCCTGGTTTTTGAATCTCTTGCTCTGCTTCTCCATGTCATCACATTCTCACAGGAAGGCAGTCATTTACGTTGCCTTTGTTATGCTCCCATTACTTCTAGTTCTGTTGTAAGACAGTGTTTCTAATTAAAGCTTTTGCTTTATGCTACAGTCACCTGTAGAAGTCAAAAAGGACTTTTTAATTTTTTATTTTATTTTTTCCTTTATTTTTTCTCATTCCATGTGTAATTTGACTTCTGGGTTTCTAAACTATGTCCCTTCATAACTAATCTTTGAAGTATGAGACCTGCCTCATGGTTGGAGACAGAAGAGGCAGTGTTCTTAAGAGATATGGAAGATTTTTTGAAGCATCCAGCTAGTTTGTTTCACTCGTAAGCTCCTGATCTGGTGGATTATATGTTAGGAAATAATTTTCCCTTGGATTAAATTGGCTGGGTTCTTGAGGAGTTTAGCTTCATTCTTCAGCCAGTGCACTATGACTGCATGGGCATTGGTGTCTTACCTTCCTTATTTCCTAGGCCTACAGAAGTCTTTGCTTTTGTTTGTGGCAGACCCATCAAATTTTGTGCTTTACATATAAGACTCACTTGTCTACTTTTTCTTCTCTCCACTCTCATGTTCTATAGTATCAGAAATTCTCATGTTCACAGCACAGTGCCACAGCTTGTCTTTGTCTATTACCCAATGAACCAGATGCTATTGATCAGTCTGCCAGGGAACTCTGTCTGAGGTATAACGCTCTGAGTTACAAGGGAAAGCGTGTTCAACTGATGCTGAGGATGACTTGCTTCCCTTCAGCTGCAGCCCTCCCTTGTGCTCCATATCACCTGAAAATCAAGGGATGCTCTTATCATGGGACTTGACACACAGAGACTGCACAGACACCTGGCAATTAAGGAGCTGAGAAGTCAACAACTCATTTATAGCTGCTTCTGACTGAGAACTCTCTATGGCACTGTGAAGGCAAGGGACAAGGGAAACAGTAAAAAGAGATGCTGCTCTAACTGATGCTGTTATAGCTGATTTGAACTTTTGTTTTTTAAAGAACATTTTAAAGCTGCTATGAAAACCAAACAAACAATTAGATAGACAATCAGAAAGACCTTAGCGCTATCACATGCTTCCTGTGTGACCAGCGATTTTAAATCCTCAGTTCCCCTTGCATTATCCACGTTAGCTGTTTCTCTTAGGCTAAGAAGAGTATAAAAATACAATGATCTTGTTTTACTAAAGTTAATGACAAAACCTCTATTGACTTACATGGGTTAAGTTTCAAGCACTTTGTAAATAACTATACAATGGGCTGGTGATAAGCAGACAGTCTCAACAAAAAAAGCTATATTCCATTCTCTAACAAGCCATACTAGTCCAGATCTTTATGTGACCAATAACTTAGAATTACTGCATTACTAATTCCAAATGCTAGACCAGAAGTGCTGAGGTGTTCAGGGTCTGCTCTTAAACGCTGGTTCATGGTTTCCCCTGCTGTTAGGTATAAGAAACATTCAAGCAATAGTTATTTAGTATTGAAAACAAGGATGTAGGAAGTCTGTGGAAATATATTTGAACTGTATTAATCACATTTCAAAAACAGGCTCAGAAAGAAAACAGAATATCACCAAAAGCCCTGCTACTTACACCATTAGTGATTATTTTCCTATTTTGTTTTAAAATTATGTCATGAAAGTAATAAAAATAAATGGATGTATTATCCGACAGCCTCAGATTTCAGTAGAATAACAGAAGTTTCTGTAGTTGTGCACAAACACCCCAAATTCAGACTGATTACACTTAGTACTTTATTTAAATTTGCCTGTTGGTTCCTTTTCTCTTGCACATCTCATTTGTGCCCAGACTTATCTGTAAGGCTTGTTTTGTTTTGCTTTGTTTTTTATTTTATTTTATTTTATTTTATTTTGTCTCCCCTTCATTCTACCTGCCTTCCCTGAGAATATTTGCAGGAAAAATGCTCACGAAAGCCTAAGAAAAATACCCCAGTGTCCTTCAGTAGGTGCCTTTTAATGATGCCATCTGCAATTTGGATTTCAGTCCTGCCGGTCTGAGATGGGTCTGTGCTGCCTGGGAGCAACGTATCAGGGGCAGACCTTGTATGCTCTGGTGTGCAATGCTAGGTGATTACTAGTGGACAAGCTTTGTGCTGAGACTATTCTGTAAATAGAAATGAAGGCTTTGCTCTTGAGGATTGCAAGGCAGACATTTTTGCCTTGCACAAGAAAAGTACTGTGATGGTAAAAGCTAAAGGAACAAATTGATAGCTTATCACAGAACAAAATATACCCTTGATTTATGAACCAAGCCAGCAAAGATGTTATGGCAATATAATGAGAGATGTAGGACAATGCAAACATGCAGTAAGCAACCGTTTTCTTCTAGGCTTTAATGTACCTTCTATTTTATTTGTTCTATTTCTATTTAAAGAGTCCTTTTTTTTTTTTTTTTTTTTTTTTTTTTTTTTTTTTTTTTTATGGTCCATTTTTCCCCTCCCCTTCCTTCTTTCAGCTCATCACTGTGATGAAAATTTAGTGCCCTTATCAGGCAAGGTTTCGAGTAATGTTTCAGTTTTACAGCTTCAGCCTTTCCATGAGCAAACATTCACAGCAACCTTTAGCCTCTCTCCTTCCCTGAGTTCTGCTGTTAGTTTTTCGCAAACAGAAGTGCCACCTAGGACACCAGAGGGATGGGCAAGAAGTGAAGGAAGAGAAGGAGACAGGAAAGTGCCTGAGAAGGATAGTACAGCCTGTCCTTGAATCTAGTGTGGAAATCTGTTTTTGTCATAGCCAGAAAAAACATCAATGTAGAGTATCTTGAAGAAAGAGGGTTTGAAGAGAAAAAGAAGAGAGAGAACACTCACAATGGGTCTAAACTGAGCAATAATGAAGCAACGGATTTGGAGTCTGGCCCTTTGGCCTTTATTTCTCTCACTTCACCTGCTGAAGCAAGTAGGTTCAAATAGGTGTAGCAACAAGAATTATGTGATTAATGTGATGCTCATGGCTGACTCGGACTTCCCTTCATCTGCTGAAAATTTGACATCAGCTGTGGTGGAAGCCTTGAAAACAGTACAAGAAGAATTGCAGGTGACAGGTAAGGCAATGGGTATGGGTAATCACTTTCCCACAATTATTTCTTCTTAGACTTTTTGCCATAGCTTTCTATGCAAACTGCTTCTCAGACAGGCTCCTTGGTTCTCCATTCACTGTATGTAGATCTTATAGAAATAATGGCCTCCATCTGTAAAAAAAGAAGGTCTCTACAGATAGGCAGAACTATATTTGCCTTTATGGTAGATGGGCAGACTTTTCCTGCATGGTTTTCAGTTGGAATTGGGAACATGGGAATTGCTGACATGGATCAGACAAGACCAGAGATCCATCCAGTGCAATAACTTAGATTCCTTGTTTCAACACCTAGCACTTATTCATCCTATTTCATAATTGTTTGATTATGACATGAAAAATTAGATCCTTTTCTCTCTTGGCCAGATTAGCCTATAGACTTGGAGAGTAATTTAATCCCTTGACCCCATATGTTAATCACATTATGTCTAAAATTGTGAAGAGTCTGCCACCCACATATTTTTCCCTCATTTAGAGTCACTGCAGATGATCATTTATTCATTCAATACCTTACCTCTCCTTTCAGTATCACCAACCTACTGTCAATCTCTAGAATATCTTGGGACAAAGAGGTTCCAAAGAAATTATCCCCTTTCTGTCCCCTAGCTGCAGAAGTTTTGTCCAGTTTTATTGGAAAGTGATATCTCTAATAATGGCCAACGCTAAAAACAGCATGTACTGAAAGTACTAGCAACCAGCAGTCAGTGCTGGAGCAAACTCTTTATCTCATCCTAAGTAATGGGAGTCAGGTGGGCTTTCTGGTAGCTTTTTGGAATAGAAGTCATCTTAGCATGAGACTACACAGGCATGTCACAAGAGTGATACCATTTTTAGTGGTTATCTCTAGCTCTTGAGACTCTTCACTTTTACATTGCATTTCAGGAGAAAATGTTACTGTCAATGCCACCTTCCACCACTTTAAATCATCGCTATATGTCTCACAAGGCTGTCGCACCAGCACCTGTGAAGGTGTGGAACTCATCAAGCAAATCTATGTGAGTACCAGGCTTCCCTAGGTTGATTTCCTAAGAAGATAAGACTTTATCTTTCTGTTTGTGTGTGTTTGCATGTATGCATAAGTATGTATGCCTCTGTGCTTGTATGTCTGTCTCTCCATATTAACTTTTGAACCTGTTGTTCAATTTCAAACAAACATGACAGGCAAAGTTTTCAAATAAGATGTTCCTGTGCATTTTGTGAAGACAAGCAATCAAATACAGAGAGAGACTCTATTAATGCCTCCTAGAGGCTCTTAATAGACATTGGGTGGCAGTGCCAGATAGAGCAGCCACCTGCTTCAAGCTACTTTTTCCATCCTTAAGTTTTCACCTCCATCTGCACAGCTCTTTGTGGGGCCACTTAACCAAAGTAATTGATTAACAAGCAAACAAACAAGCAACAACAGCAACAACAAAAAACACAATCCAAACACTCAAACTGCCCAAGTGGAACACTTGGTGCCCATTTCCAACTGGATCATTTCCTTGATGTGGTTCTCTACCAGGTTACACAAATACTTGTGCCAGCAAGAAGGAGAGAGCTGTGTGACAGCTGGAGCACGCAGGCAGAGGGATTATTAGCCTTGCACCAATACCAACAAGACACATATATAACTATGCCCAGAGGGCAAAAATGAACTTTGTGCTTGCTTCTCACTAGAAATCAGAGACATCAGTTGGGAGAAAATGTGTGAATACCCTAACGGTGGGAAAAGCTTCAGTTAGAACTGTTGCCTTACAAGATATACAAGAAACTGTGTTTCAGTGGATTTTCTCATGTCAAATAACTGTCACTTCTCAGTGAGGCTTTATCAATCCAACATGAATTCTCACATCTAACAATATATAACCACATGCTGTAGTCTTTGTTAAGACAAAGTCCCTCATGACACACAAAACTACTGGTTATTCAAAGATATATACATATTTAATACAAACTTCATATGCACATAAAACTAATATTTTTTTCTGATACATAGTATAATGTAATTCCAACCTCTCTGCCCACTGCAGATGTAAGCACTGCCTTGGCCTCTAATTTCATATACGCATTTGCAACAATTATGACATTTTAATCCTAACTTGCTCTCTCTCTCTCTCTCTCAATGAAAGTCATACTTTCACAGGCACTATTCTGTCCTCTGCCTTTTCTTGGCTCTCTGTGAATCCTCCTTCCTTCACTCTAGGTTTGTTCTCTTAACTTTCCTATGTCTTCTTTCCTACTCTGTCCTTGCTTTTGCAGGGTAAGTTCTAGGAATCCTTCTTAAATCTTAAAGTTCTCTTCAATCTTCCATCCGCTTCTCTGCCAGTCCCCTACACTGTCCCCACTACTGACCCTTTCCGATCTCTTGCAGGATAATGGCACTCTTGGCTGTGCTGTCATAGGACCTGCTTGCACTTATGCCACCTACCAAATGGTCTCGTAAGTAGTACTCCCTCTCTCCAGTACTGTGATGTGAAAGCTATCAGCTACTGAACAAATTTATTTCGTGCAAAAGACAGTAGAGACATTGGGGTTTAGGATATGTGAGACACTTTGATGCATACAGTCAAGGCAGTAAGACTTTTATGCATAGCCACTGTGTTTGGCAGACAGAAGAAAATCCCTTCCCAGAGCCCGTTGATGCAATCTAATTTCTAGAAGGTAAACAGTCCCAATTGTTGACAGTTGGTGATTGTTAAAGGGCTCAAAGAATATAACTTGTCAATAACTGCAGCATGAAAGGGAGATGTTGTTGACTGGTGCAACCAGCAGAACTTTGGGTTTTTCGATCATGGGAAGGTTTACGTGACACCAGGCCTGCCCTCCTAGATCTGTTGCTGGAGAACAGTGAGGGTCTTGTGGGAGACATGGCAATTGGCGGCTGTCTTGGTCATAGTGACCATGAAGTGGTTGAGTTTAGAACTTATGGTGACAGAAGGAAAACTGCCACCAAAACTTCAGCCCTGGATATGGGGAAAGCAGACTTCAGGCTGCTCAGGGAACTAGTCAGCAAGGTCCCCTGGGAAACTGCTTTGAAGGCATTGGCGTCCATTAGTGCTGGTCAATCTTTAAGCACTGCCTCCTAAAAGCACAAGATCAGGCAATTCCAAAATATCGGAAGTCAGGCAGGTGGGGCAGAAGGCTGGCCTGGTTGACCAGGGATCTTCTACTGGAGCTTAGCCGAAAAAAGAAAGTGTACAGCAGCTGGAAGCAGGGTCAGGCGACAAGGAAGGAATAGGTCACCAGTGGGGTTCCCCAAGGCTCCATTTTAGGGCCAGTCCTCTTCAATGTCTTTATAAACGATTTGGATGTATGAGTAGAAGGTGTTTTGAGCAAATTTGCTGACGACACTAAACTTGGAGGAGTTGTGGACTTGGATGAGTGTGGAAAGGCCTTGCAGAGAGATCTGGACACACTGGAGAGCTGGGTGATCAACCACATGAAGTTTAACGAAAGCAAGTGCCAGGTCCTGCAGCTGGGACGGGGCAACCCTGGCTATACGTACAGACTGGGCGACGAGACGCTGGAGAGCAGCCCTGCACAGAGGGATCTGGGGGTTCTGGTTGACAGCAAGTTGAATATGAGCCAGCAGTGTGCCCTGGCAGCCAGGAGGGCCAACCGTATCCTGGGGTGCATCAAGCACGGCATTGCTAGTCGGTCGAGGGAAGTGATTGTTCCACTTTACTCTGCGCTGATGCGGCCTCACCTCGAGTACTGTGTGCAGTTCTGGGCACAACAGTACAAAAAGGACATTCAACTGCTGGAGAGTGTCCAGAGGAGGGCGACGAAGACAATGAAGAGCCTAGAGGGGAAGACTTATGAGGAGTGGCTGAGGTCACTGGGCCTGTTCAGCCTGGAGAAGAGAAGACTGAGGGGGGACCTTATCGCAGTCTACAACTTCCTTGTGAGGGGGTGTGGAGAGGCAGGTGACCTATTCTCCATAATCACCAATGATAGGACACCTGGGAATAGTGTTAAGCTGAGGCAGGGGAAGTTTAGGCTGGACATCAGGAAGAGGTTCTTCACCAAGAGGGTGGTCGCACACTGGAACAGGCTCCCCAGGGAAGTAGTCTCTGCACCAAGCCTGTCTGAATTTAAGAAGAGATTGGACTGTGCACTTAATCACATGGTCTAAACTTTTGGGTAGACCTGTGCGGTGTGAGGAGTTGGACTTGATGGTCCTTATGGGTCCCTTCCAACTTGGGATATTCTATAATTATATGAGTCTATGTTAGCTTGAGGCACATAGACATTACAGCAACACGAGTCTGTCTGGGTGGGTTTTCAGTTGCAGAGAGGGCCTTGAGTTTCATGTGTCATGAGAAGGTCCAAAAACCCCAACTATCTTCTGTGAACAGTGTTTAGATAGGGAGCAGCCAGTTTCATCCTACTACATCCTACTCTTGTCTAAGAAAACATTCCTGAAGAATTAGTCTCTCTACTAGTGTATTATTCATGGATCTGTGTAATTCTGTATAACATAACATAACTATTATATATGTGTATTATATATTAAATATGTGTCATGTACTGTATATATTGTATAATTTTCACATATTAGGAAAAGCATGAGCTGAATGTGTGTAGCCCTAGCATAATTAATTTAAAAAAACATATAAACAAAAACAAATCATGTCTGACAGAACACTGGAACAGGTTGCCCAGTGGGGTTGTGGAGTCTCCGTCTCTGGAGACATTCAAAATCCACCTGGAGGTGTTCCTGTGTGACCTGACCTAGGTATTCCTGCTCCAACAGGGGAATTGGACTAGATGATCTTTCAAGGTCCTTTCCAATCCCTTACATTCTGTGATTCTGTGTAACATCAGTCACGATGCACCAATCAATATCATTACCCATGTGAACCACTCTTCCCTTTTTAAGCTTTGGTAGCCTTTTGGTTTCACTAAGAAATACTTACAAGGTTGGGATGCTTTTACCTCAAGCTTTATCAGCTTTTAACTTTATACTTTTCCTTGGGCAGGATGACCAGAAGTTAGGTCAATATTTCCAGTGAAAATCATGTTATTGATTTATAGAAAAATCAAAATAATAAAGTCTTTCTTAAGTATAGGACCATAATAAAATATTATGCAACATGCCCCATTTTATTCATTGTGCCTCCTAACTTTAAGTGTTTTATTTATTTATTTATTTTAATCTGCTGGATATAGAGCTTCCCAGAATAATGCCAAAGTCTTTTTCTTGGACTATGGCACAGTTAAACCAGTATACAGAAAAGTATGAGTAGTGGAAATTTATGCAAAGTTGTGAAGAGCACTAACAATAAGGCAGCCAGCTTTGTCCACTATGTGATGGATTTGCAAATCAGATCAAATGCTTCACTTTACAGCACTTTAAGTCAGCCAGAAAAATGACCATTTCATTAGTGAAATAACCTCCCTGACATTACTTATTACATCATTTATGTCTGCATTATTGTCTATCATTTTTTGTTGCAACAACTGTAATTAAGTAAGTGGCCCTTACCTGAAAAATAAAGTTTTGTCATAATAATGCCAGCAATGATGATGTTTTTCACAGACAATACTGCCTGTCATAAAAAACACTTCACATAAAGGAATGAGAATATTTTGAGTTTAGCCTGATAAGATTGCAGGATATAGGAAAATATTTTTATCCGAATGTTTGTCTGTCTGGACAAAAAATACCAGTGTTTCACATATTTGCTCCTAGCAGAGGGTTGTCTTATTTGGTCTCCCTGACTGCTGCCGCTCTCCAACTCCTAAAATACAGAGAAAATAAAAGACTTTTCCTTTGATTTGTAGGAATAAAATTATTTTTATGGCAGCAAAGCCCTCACCCTCCAGCATCACAGCAATAAAGAGATAAAATCCATGACTTATTAAAAATTATATTGGTGGGCAGAAAACTACCTGGCACTGATCATAGGTCAGAGAAGAAACAAAATCCCCTTGTTCATCCAAAACTGACTTCATGACATTACCAAGACTTTTGGGCTTCTTTATATGTCCTGAGCATGCAGCTCAGATTTGTAAATACATTTTGTGAGCAGTCTTTAAGTGTGACTACAGGCACCAAAGATTTGATTGCCACATGTAGGTTGGCAAAAAAATTACTTGAGAAACTGCTAAAAGGGTGCAGCTTCTTGTATCAATAGGGTGACACAATAAGCAGGGAGTTTTCCTTGAAATAAATCCTATGCTCACTTTTTGTGTTTTGTTTTTCTAGCTTGGCCCCTAGAATATGTCATAAAGATGATCTCATAGCTGTTGGGTTGTTTGTTGAAAATAAACATATCCCTTACAAACCAGCTCCTGAGACAGACAATGCTTCATCCTTGACATGAGCCTGGCAGCAATATTGGATAGGTCCTTGAGCCCTTGGAGTCCCATCATAGCCCTTGGGCTGAAGTGGTGCATGGTACTCAAAGGGGCTGGATGAGGAACGTCTGTGCTATTCAGGGAACTGGGGACAGTGGGAAAAGCTGCATGGTTCTGTTCAACAGGGCTCTGCAGTGCCAATACCTTGAAATCTGCTTGTGTTCTTTAGGAGCCTTCTGTTTCAGGTTAAGCTAATGCAGGATGCAAGAGGAGAGGGAGTTGGGGATAGAAATCATGTGGCAGATGCCTTGATGCAACAGCAGTACATTCAGACCTGTCCTCTTGTCTCTCCCCCAGAGTTGAAACAATACTGAGCCTGCCTCTGATCTCTGTAGGGAGTTTTGGACTGTCCTGTGACTTCAAAGAAAACCTAACCCGCCTTCTGACCCCAGCCAGGAAAGTGAATGACTTCTTCTTTTCTTTTTGGAATGAATTCCAGCTGCCATTCAAAACTAGCACCTGGGAATCTACCTACATTTACAAGCAGAATGACAACTCAGAGGAATGCCTCTGGTAAGATCCAGATCCACCTCTTTTCCAGCTTTTAACTTGATAAATTCCTTCTCTGTCATCAGGCACGGTTCTTACATGGTTCTTCAAGTCCTATGTGCTGAGAGGTGCCTTACTGCTATCAGGGAATGAGAGAAGGAAAAGATTAATTACGTCCTGTAGCTGACTGCATGTCTGAATGTTGCAATCTACTTTTAAGTATTCTCAGACCTTTTCTCTTCCTATGGACAGTGTAGCCCCAAAGTTGTCCTTGCTGCAAATACATGTTTACTCCATTCTTAATGTAAATATTGTGACGTGAGAGTCTCCATCAGGGTCTCCAGAGATGCCTTTTTAGGTCAGGGGTCTTACAGTGTAATGTTTCTCTACATTAATTTCTTCAATCTGTGAGCACTACTGTTTCTCTGAAACATTTCCAAATTTCAAACTGTATCTTTCTTTGAACAGAATGACCCCCAGTGACTGCAGAGTTGAAGCTATGCTCTCACCAGTTTTGGAGCAAAGGAGACAGATTTTCCTTTGTGACCTGAAACATCAGCCTGTGATGTTTTGATGTTTCTTGAGAATGCTGGGTTTTCTTCTTGCCTGATACCAAATGCCATTCTAATCAAGTAGATGTTTTCATATACTGACACTTATCATTACTCTTCCTTTATTGACTCTTATTTGATTTTCAGTTCATGTGAATTATTATTTTTTCCAATTTTTTTTTTTTTTTTTTTTTTTTTTTTTTTTTTTAATCAGCTATGTTATACTTAGCTTGCTTGCTTCTTCTACCAATTTTACAAATGTAGCTTGAAGGCTGACAAGAATTTATGCAAATAGCTGTTACATTTCCAATTCATAACCTGAGAGAGTTACAGATTTTTAAGGAAAATTTACAAATATATTGGCTTCAGAGTGATAAATATCTTACTTACAGAATATCTTGTATGGAGAATTAATATATATATATATATAATATATATTTTTCTGAATTAAGGGATCTAAAAACTGATCCCAATTTACTGTTTTGTGAATATTTAAGAATTTTTATTTTTTCCTCCTTTTTTTCTTTTTAATGGAAAGCAACTTGATAACAGGATGTAATTGCTATGAATACTTCTCTTTGATACTTCGAAACACGAGTGTCCTTCACTCATTTGCTACCACAATCCCTGTTTCTCCATGTTTGTAGCTATAATTGCTAATGTACTACACATACTTTAGCTAAATCCCTTTTAGTCCCACAGGTTTAATAGCTTTCAGGCAAGTTAATGCATATAAGTTGTTATTTTCCAAGTGTTTCTTACCTGGTCTTTATTAATGCTTCTGTCCATTATCTTAGTTATAAATTAGGAAATCTTCAAGCTCCTTTTCTTAAATGTTGAATTAACAATAATAATAATAATAATAATAATAATAATAATAATAATAATAATTTTGTATTTCTGCCCATTTTATTGTCATTTTTTTTTTCATTCTAATATAGTTGTTAAATGCATCTCATTCTGCTTTAATAGAAACTGTCAGCCTGCTTTTTTGATTGTCTAATTTAAAAAATCCATTTTTGCTAAAGCATAAATTATACTGCATGGGCTAATTGTCCCTTGTGGGTATAAAAGCACATGACTGCCTACAGTGACAGCAAAATCAAGTCATGTCTCAACTAACCACATGTTCCTACAAATTAATGATTAATGATTCTATTCCTGAAAACAGTGGGGAGCAAAATATTTTAGTAGTTTATAGGACAGGGATCTGAGTGTTGCTAAATCAAAAGTTAAACAGTTTGAAAACACAGAAATTTCTTCTCTTTTTTTTTTTTTTTTTTTCCCCTCTGCATCAACTTTATTTCAGAGAGAATATCTCTTCTCAGACACAACGGGTTGAAGCAAGAACAGAATTTTCTCTTTTATTGTTGCAGATAAAAATGCTCCATTCTGCCTTACAAACAACCGTATACTGTAAACAGCCTGTCTAGCATTTTGACTTATTTAGGAGAAAAGGCATAATGCAAATGTTAGGAGTTGGCCATTTTCTGACAATATCTGTGCTCCCTGCCTTCCATCAGGTACATGAATGCGTTAGATGCTGGAGTCACACATTTCTCTGAAAAACTGAAGTTCAAGGACACGTTGAGGACACCAGAGCAGCTGAAAACTGTTGTGAAAGATCCAAATCGGAAAAGCAATGGTAAGGAGGTGCGTGTGAGTGTGTGAGGGTGCACTCTGCCCTGCAGGCAATTTTCTTTTCCCTGGAAATCAAACTGACTGAGTCAGGTTTTAGGGATGGTCTTCCCACAGAGAAACACACACATACTGTTTCACATGGGTGCAAATGTAAGATGGCACAAATTCTCTCCCTATCCCAGAGGCCTTCCAGGATGAATTATCCCACTTAGGTATGATGTTGTCTTCCTACATGCTCTGTTTTGTGAAAGATTCAGAAATCCAGGAATCACAACGCCTCCTAAGCAAGGCCTTAGATATTTCAAGAATGCTTAGTTCTCTACCATTCCTGTGTTCGCAGCTCTGATACATATCTGGGCCTTGCTTGTGCCATCAAGGGGCACTTCTTCTGGAAGTGATCCATCTAAACTAGAAAAACAAATTAGTAATACCTCATCTTCTACTAAGACTAAGCACCAGGCATCAACAGGACAAGTGAGTAGAGGAGTGATAAGTAAACCAATCAAACGATTACCTGAATGCCATTTGACTTAGACTTAGAAAATTTCATATTCAGTAGCCTGCACTACATCAGAACTGCTAGTGCTTATTTGAGTGAGATAATGGCAGTGCTCTGGTGCAATCAGACATAAAATAGACCAGGTGTTGGGGCACTTTCTACCACTTGACTTTCCCTCAAATATCCCCATTTTACTACAGATGGTTCCAGCCTAGCCTTGATAATGTGCCTTAGCCCAACACTGTTACTCTGCCTGCCTCTTAGGCACCAGGGAGCAGGTGGATGTCCCCTTTAATCTGTATCTTTCACCAGTCTGTCTCCATTTCTGTTCAATCTGTAGTGATCATCATGTGTGGTACTCCAGCTGACGTCAGCAGAGACCTAGGGACAGAGACCGTGGATAAGGACATCGTTATCATCCTGATAGATCTCTTCAAGTAAAGTATCACTTTTGCTTTTCTTCTTTTCTCTGCTCTTTGCTGAAGGATAGAGATAATGGAAATAGTCTGCATGGAACTGTTTTGTTGAAGAAACGCTCTCACAAAATATTTTCCATTGTTGCCTTTCCTCTCATCTTGCCCTTTATCTAAGTTGTTTCATGATTAAATTGTGGCACATGCACTACAACATCCCATTTAGTTCACATGAGATTTTTCTAAGGCAGTGACCAGAGCAAGTAGGGTTAACTTCAACCTATGGACTCAGTGCAGGAAGCTGTGAGAGAATCACAGAGTCCAAAGTTGGAATGGTCATGAACTATTCACATGAAGATTGTAAATTTTTCATACAATCTATCCAACTAGACAGTAATGTAAATGTGACTTACAGTATATTTTTCTAGGATCTACTTACTCCTTTATAAGTGACTTAAAAGGGTGCTACAGTTGTGTCTTCCAATGAGCAGCATCTTTATAACTACATAACTCTAACTTTTCAGAGACATTCCTTAGTATTCAGCCTAACTATTCTGTTATTCAGTTTCATCTTCCTATTACTAATTATCTCGGGAATTCATGATCTGGGAGACAACTAGTTGACCTAGCCAAAACCATGCCCCGACTTTTCTGATGTTATATTCATCCTTTGGTATACCCAGCTGCCTCAGACCATTTTATGTGCTGCCCTCCTTAAATTTGCTACATGCCCCTCTGGTTTTCCTGAATATCTCAAACCATGTTCATCTCTGTAAAACAGAACCTAAATACACACATATGTTAGATCCAGGCTTGACCCATAGGAGAAGACAGTAGGCAAAGTCCTATGTTTCCACAGGTGTCAAGACCCTCAGACAAAGTGATGAATTTAAATGCTGTCGAATCTGAGTCCTGTTGCAGCCAGAAAACACAGTGTTTAAGCCTCTCTCAGGGGAGATGGGATGCTGTAGAATTATCCAGTCTGGTGGACTCTAATGAAGGTTCCTTTCCATCTGGTTTAGTCCAAAACTGAATGAAAAGCACTTTGAAATTATCCAGGATTTGTAAAAGTCGTAAGATTCAGAGAAAGGCAGGGACAGGGTTGTATAGTCAGGATCTCATTGGATGGCTAAGGAGTGGAGTCTGTGGTCTCCAAAAGCTCTTAATACTGTACTTACTGAAATAAATAAAAGGATGATCAAGCATGAATAATTAGAGAAGACTCACACAAAGTAAGTTTTTAATCAGTTCAGCTATAACAATGACAGATGCTGCCACTTGACACTAATATGCATTGCTAAATTCCTCTGTAATACATGAATCCAGTGGTTGTCAGTCTGGGAAGCACTTCAGATGCCCTGTCAGGATGGTGAAACTGAAGACACCTGAAAGCTACAACCTTTCCTGCTTGTTTTAGCATAGTTTTCAAATTCCCGTAGTTTCCCCTGATTTTCCTGTCTCACTGAATCAAACAAATCAATAAGCTGTCCTCTGCATCTTTCCAGTTGTTTTATGCCCTCCTATTGAATGTTTTTAGCACAACTCCTGCTGTGATCGATTCTAGCAGGAAATATCAAAATTAGAGGAACATGTAAAAGAATGCAGAAGAGGTCAGAAACATGAACAGTAACATGAAGAAACTACATATTCCAGTGCTGTAGGTTCCAGGAAGAAGAAAATAAACAGGAGAGAAACCAAACAGTTAGAGTAATAATAATGCGCTGCAGGCTCCGTGTTTCAGATTACCAGATTTCTTTGATATTACCTTTTAATGTAGGTAAGCACAGAAGCTGGCATGAGGAAATGAACAATGTGAAGGGTTCTGTATATGATAAAATTTTATTTATGTAACTACTGTTTTAACAGTAGTTTAAAGGGGAAAGGAGAATGATTCTGTCATGGTTACCACTGCCATGTTGCTGACTCATGGGGTTTTGCACTTTTTTTTTGCAGGAACACATACTTCAGAAACAACACCTCAGCCCGTTACATGCAGAATGTACTTGTTCTGACTCTGCCACCAGCTAATCACAGCTTAAGCACTGCAAAGACTGTGGACACCAGCCTGGTAACCACACTATTTTATATCTGATTATTGCCTTCAGTTCACTCATGTTCATGCACTAGGAAATGAAAATGGAAAATGTAGCTGTAATCATCTGCCATCATATTTTTGGCTGATATTTTGTTACATTCATGCAGAATGACATTTAATTCTGCTGCAATTATATAAAAATCATTGGCAAACGTCATAGGACATACTCCTGTTTTGTGAAGTTCTAGTCAAGCTTTTCATGTGTTCTGCAAGTGTCATGTTCATGGGGCTTGGGGAAGCTTGTAGATACATGACTTTCTGACTCCACTTCTGGGTGACTGACAATCTTATGTAACTGGAAAATATTACTGAAAGAAGATCTATAGCTGTAATAAGGATGTGAGCATGGAAAGATCAGATTTTTGTCTGCAGATATGCCTAAATGGTAGCAACCATTATTGCTTCTGCCCAGGGACATTCATTTGTTTCAAATTCTCAAAAAAATGGATTTTTTTTTTTTTCTTTAGGAAATACTTTTTTTTTTTTTTTTAATTTCCTGAAAAGCACAAACTATCCAAACTCTGTATTTGCTCAGTGAAACTGATATTCCTGCAGTTTGCCGAGGAATCAGACTCTGTGAGAGTTCCTCTCAGGATCTGTGGCTTTGAATTCCAGCTCTCCAGCAGAGACCCTAAACCTTCTGGCTGGATTTACAGGGTTTCCAGATCTCCCAGCCTGGGCTCAACATTTTTTTGGGTACCAGCTCTGTGACAGGCAGCTGAAAATTCTGGCACAGCTCCTTGCCCCTGAGCTGTGGCCATCTGGAAGCCCAGACTCACTGGCATCACACCAAATTATCTGCACAGGAAGCCTATTGCAAAGCCAGGGGCTTTGGGTCCTGCTGAGCACACCTGCCCAGAACCCACAGTGTAGGACTTCTTGAATCCTTTGCTCAATGATCAGCATGCCAATGCTTTACATGGGCCTCATAAATTTTCCGCCAGCTGCCTGTCTTCATACACCAAAAGTATATTGTGTCCACCTTTATTCTTCCAAGAGACGTTGCTGATATGGCATTGCCCATGATTCAGATTCTGATCTTTGCCAAATGGAGATCAATAACGATATTGTAGCTTGAAAATAGAAATATGAACTCTCAAATTGTCGTTTTTATTTTTCTTCTCTTCTAGATGGACGATGACTTTGTTATTGGCTATTACAATGCAGTCTTGCTCTTTGGACATATTCTGAAGAAACTTATCTTCTCTCAGAGACCTGTGTTACCTCTCAGTCTCATAAATGAATTTCGAAATATCACATTTGAAGGTAAAAATGACCAGTCATGAGCAGGGTTCACTGGACTGAAGAAAGGAAAGAAATTTGTTTTTAAGCTCTCTTAGGATAAGCCCCTGCTATTTTAAAGAAGTCCAAGCCCTTTAGTGAGTTTTATTCCCACTCTTATTTTTCTTTTTTTCTTTTTTTTTCAATAATTTTTTTCAAGTATGTTATCTTCAGTAATAACAAAAGCTCTACATAATAGTCATGTGCAGAATTACCTCAGTGCATGCAACATACAAGAAGCAGAAAGTCGAAATGATAAAAATTTGTAACATTACAATTAGCAACAGCTGATTTGAGGACCAGACTTTTCTGGGCCATGGCCTTTTCATGCTGATCTGAAGTACAAAGAACATTAAAGAATATTGTTTTCTAAGAAGAGGTGGGAGAAGTAGGAGAAACAGAATATCCTGGACAGCAGTGTTTGAGGACAGGGGATTAGGCCTGAATCTGGTGTAATTCCTTTGACAAAGAACTGAACTCTCTGTAGGTAGACTATTTGGAAAATGAAAAGGCAGCTGGAAAAGTGAAGTGTGTAGGTGGGTTTCAGAATCTACGATTTCTCCACAGACAGCATGGCATTCAGGTCTCATTTTCAGCTCTCTGCAGGTTGTTAAACTGAGGTAGTGTCATTTCTAAGCTTTGTACCAAAGATCTAGTCTTGACTCGAGGCTAGTACTTATGAAATATGATTGATGTTCAAACAACTCTGAAGTCCATTTAGCAAAGCTTTACCTATTAGTTTCAACCTTTTTCCAGTTCACAAAGCCATTGTAGGCCTGGGTGCCCGCGATGAAAGTGTAAGCCAGCTGGCAATGCATTGGCTCTTAGTCAACGCTCTTGTTCTTACAAGTTGTCTAGCACCAGACGGCTTTTGTAGGCCACAGACTTAAAAGTCCCAGCTGTCAGTTCACATCAGAGATCTGTACAAAAATGACTACTCAAACCTTTGTATATGTCCCACCTCCTTTCAGAGAACACATATATAGAAGTTTCCCAGATTTTCCTAACAAATTTTGGGCTTATCTTTGCTTTAACTATGGTATCCCAAAACCAGAAAAAAAAAAAAAAAAAAAAAAAAAAAAAGTTTACTTATGCTAGTAATTCCTGCATCCTTTTTTGAATATCATTGACGTCATCTCTTCAGTTTCATTCTAAGTCTGAAAGATAAGTTACACAGACCTTTTTCCTTATCTCAAATTAGTCTTGCACTGTAATGAGGCATATTAGTTATAGGTTTAGTATAAAAAAAATCCTAAAAGTGAAAGGTGTTGAATCAGTATTCCTTGAATGGGGGCTGGCAGAGTATAGAGCTCATACAATAATTATTTTGATGTGCAGAAGGTTGACCATGAAATAAATAGCACCAGTTTTTAAGGTGAAAAGGGTCATTCCCAAAGAGACTTTCAATTGGTGGTTACTGGCATTACTTGTACTTTTGTTGAAATGCCTGGCTTCATGAGAACAAAGTCAAGCCAATGCTGAGGGACTCAGAAGGTTCCACCCTAAAATCCTTGGAATGTGCTACACAGGCAATTTCTGAATGCGCACATTTGCTGACTTTAAGAGGCAAGAGGTTAAAGGGAAAAAGAATCTGGTTAAAATAATTTTGCTAGAGCCTAGCAGGTAGCTCTCAAAAGAGTAAGAGGAATGAAAGTACCTCTACATTTCCTTTCTTGCTGATAGACTCAAACTGCAGAGGGAAACAGGCTATTTCCCTTCTCACCTATAAAATTGTCCTTTCAGGGGAGGTTACTCTGCCATTCTTGGTATGCTGAAGAAACCTGACAAATATATCTTTTCTATGGCTAGAGGGAGACTTTCCTCTTCAGTGCAGTCAGTTCAACATCAGTTACTGGATTTTGTAGAGAAAATGTGGCATGCTATTAAGGGAGAAGCAGTGCCACACTAAGCTGATATGTGCTCTAGCATGTAGGTGAAGAAGAGAAAGTTCATGGGCATCAGAAATGCTTTTATTTATGCCATTCTTCCTGCCACATATTTGTGTTTCTGAGAACGCAAGCCTTCTTGACTAATTCCTTGTGTCCACAGGTGCACAGGGTCCTGTGACACTAGATACATTTGGAGATGTTGATACCAATTTGACCCTGCTGTACACATCACAGTCTACAAATGAGGTGCGTATGTCCAGGAAGTAACTGTTCCACCTTGTATATGAAAGAAGATACAAAATGCCCTGCACTGTTGCATAAGAATGATGAAAATAACCACAGCAGAAGTGGTGGCGTGCCAAGGCATGCTGGACGTGCTGGGAGAGGGTCATGAGAGGAGTGCTGGAGATTGACAGGATTGACATCATCCAGTGATTCAGTAAGTGAAGTGCACCTAGTATTTTGTGAGGTTGATGGATTTCTTTTAAAGGAAAAGAAAGTAACGAGAAGGAATATGGAAGCCAAATACATGGCTAAGTTGAAGAACACACCACTGTAGCAGAAAGAACAAGAATTACTCTATTGAAGTTTGGGCAATACATTTATAAAAGTAGTTTGAAGCAAGGGACAAACAAGGGAGAGCACTACTGCTGACTGCATTTCTTCACTCCTACACCCACAGTTCAGAGTTCTTCTGTATTTCGACACTCACAAGAACAAGACACGTGTGGAAACTACCAGCCCGGATTTCATCTGGGGGAGCCACAGGCTGCCTAGTGATATTCCAAGCACTGGTGAGATACCCATTAAACTTACCTTGTCTTCCAAGTAAGGTCCTAAAGTCCTAAGATCCAGTTGCCCCCAGCCAGGGAGCCAGGAGTTAGCAACAGACCAGACCAGCACCTTTCCTTCCCCTGCCCCAGACCTCATGGTCTCTGTACCCAGTCCATCTCTACACCTGCACTTCTGTTTAGGCACTAACAAGTCTCTCAAAGATTCCACATAGTACCAATGACTGTGGGGAGTGCTGTGACATGTTTGAGAATAGGTCAGCTTGTATTATAAATGCTTCACTAGAAGATCGTGGTGGTGCAAATTGCTTGAAGGACTGCTCAGGAAAAACAGTGGGGTTAAGGTTGTCATGAGTTATCTGATTCTGCATTTCTATATCCCTGGTGCAGCATGGTGGCTTCTGCTTGCTCCTTTATCCTCCCTGTAGGGAGCTATAGAGAGGACACAGCACTGTGCAGATTCAGGCAGTTTTTGCTTTTTCCCTTCCACAGTTTCCAGGTGCGAGCCTGTTCCTATCAGACAACCCAGTACCAGAGACAGGGGGAGGAGGGAAGGGCATGGGGATCAGCTCTTTTCCCATTCACAGCTCTATTCTCTCATTATCTGGAGATGTCTCTTAGAAGAGCTGGCTCCTTCCAGAAAGAAATTGGGAAACTAGGTTATCGCTTGATCTTCACCCAGACATTGAATCTGAAATCCCAGAAATCACCACCTGCTTTTCTTTTGAGCTTTTGGTGACTCCTGGATAGAACAGTTGAAACCCCTTGTTATTCAGCATAGCAGAGTGCAGCCCTGTTAATCAGAGCCGAGTAGGACTGTTACTCTGTTTGGACTCCTGCCACATGGTGATTGGCAATGGAAAGGCATATTCTTCAAGGTATGATATGCAGGATAAAAATTACTGCAGTGGCAGTGGTTGCAAGGGTTAGAGTGTTTACCTGAGTCATTCCCACCAGTGAGTGTCCAAAGGTGCCACGGTGATTGCCTAAGGCCTCCGTTAGTTTGTTGTGCTGCTTACCTCTGTTAGGTAATCTTATAACACAAACTGATATGTGGAGGAACTAGCACTCTCTGCTAACTAGAAGTCATTCACACTGAGGTGTGCACTTTTATTCCTCAGTAAAGCAAATCAGATAGTTTCAGATTAGGGTTTTCCCCTCCTACAAGAAGCAAGAGCAGAAGTTCATTGTGGGGACCCATGAGAGCTGCCAGGAGCAGGCAGCAGCCACAGGAAAGAAACAGAAGATTCAGCAGCACTGATAAGACCTGGGTTAGGCAGCTCTGGGATGAGCAGAGCTCTCACCTTTCAATTTTGGTCACCACTTTGGTATGACTGCAAGGACTGCCTGTGCAGACAGCAACCTGCATGCATCAGCCCACGGTCTCCCCATACCATACTGCCAGGTCCCAGCCTTCTCAGTGTTGCTCCAGTCCCATTCTCATCCATCCCTTGGGCCCCACATGTACTGTGTTATCAGATAACCTCTGTATATTTGATACATTCCCTTGAGTATGTCTTTGTTTAAAGCTGCTGCACAAGGGCAAAAGAAAAGTGTTTGGCAATTGCAGAAAGTTTGTGTCTACAGACTGATAGCTTAATATTCAAAGCTTAATGAAGGCCTGACTTTGTGGCCAGGCTATACAAAACCAAAGCAAAACCGCCTCCCACAGGCACTTGATTATTTTGTTTTCTCATTTTTAAAAATAAGCATTCCTCAGTGTGATTTGAAATAAATACGTCCCCCCAAAGGGCAACTTTTTACAGCCAAAATTTAAGTAATCAGTATGCCTTGCCAAAGCCAGTCAAAACTTTCCAACCAAAAATATGTATTTTTCCTCCAGGGAGGTGAGTAAATACAGCAAACAAAGCCCTGCTCGTTCCTAATCTGTAATTGAGAACAGCTGACCCATTTCTGCTACCCTCCTCCCTCCTGGCATCTTGTAACATTAGGGATTTCATCCACATATTGCCATTATTCAGAAACTTCTAACCCTCGCTCTAAGCACGGATAAAGTCTGCCTTCACTACACAAACGTTTTTGGTTCCAGGCGACCTGAAAAGAGCCGATTTGTGATGCGGGATGCTTTTGCAAGTTGTAACACCAGCAGCCAGGAGGTGGGAGCAGAGTCTCAGGAACAGGAAAATGCGGTCCCACAGGGCTTCCTTAACCAAAATTCAGCCTGATGATTTTGGAGCTATAAACCCCTATTTACAAAGCTTAGGTCTCAGAGAATTGTTAAGAAGTTGCTTCCAAAGTTCTCATGTATGTGTCACTTTATGGAGGTGACAATATCCTTTCCTGGTGAGAAGGAAATGGTAGTACAGACAGTTTTCAAAGGAGAACGTGAGACTAGTATTAACAGTTACTTGAAGATCCTGAGACTGATGCTGTCATGAATGCCTGGAAGGTGGGGAGATGTGAGGCACAGAAGAAAAAAAAAAATAGACAGAAAGCTGGGTCCAGAATCCAGAGGAGTTTCTAAACTGAGTTCCATGTTGGATGCAGACACTTACAATAGTGTGTTCAAAATACTTGCTTGGTTGCTGCCTCATTCTGAATGCAGCTAGTGTGTATCTTGTTGCTTTTCATTTTCATTATATTTTATTATTTTTTATTTTACTCTTTATCCTCTTCCTCTATGCCTTTATTTCTCTTCCTGGGCACATCCCGAAGTGCCTTAGCATCAGCAAGGCTGAGTAGCTGGGCTCCTTTGCTAATCATCACCAACATGGTGATCTGCAAACACAGATTTTCCTCTGCCTTCTTTGCCTGAGAGGCTCTCAGAGTGGAGTAGATACACTCTAGACATGTGCCCACCAGATGAAGCTCTGGTCTAACGGCGTGTTGTTTTTCAAAGGATGTTGGTGGCCACAGCTTTCCTTCCCCGTACCCCATAGCTCCATGAACTGAACGAAGACAGGAATATCAGGCACTATTTAACTGTTCTACATTAAGAGAATAAAAATTACAATTTTACACAGTCAGTTCCCAGTCTTGTCAGTCCTGCCTGCCTTCTCAGGACTAGGACCCTCATGTTTTCTGTGTGTCCTAAGTCCTCAGATGCCTGAACAGCCCAATTTTTAAATTGTTTGGCACCTGGCAGTTTCCAAGAACATTGCATTAGCTTTGTGCTGCCAGCACATTAATTTCCCTCCATAGAATAAGTACTTGCTATTGAACAGCACAGTCCACTCAGTAGCACTTCTTATCCCAACATAGTGTTTACAAGAGGAGTTCAATAATGAGCCCACAGTCTCTTAATCTCTGTTTAAAACATCTATAGAATTACTTTAAACAACTGGGTCAATAAGGGAAGAACCCGTCTGTGAAATGTTGAAAAGTCTGCATATATTAAAGGCTGCACCATGATTTTATCCTGACCTCTCCTTGGATAACAAGTCCTTGCGAGAAATGCCTTTCAAATCCACAAGTGGTTGTACTCTGTATCAGCTGAAATTCTGGATGGAAGCTGTGGTCTTCGGGCATATCCCATCCTGAAGCAAAGTATTTCAATAAAGATTCTGTATGACAAAGGTGATGGTTGTGGGAAATTCACTGCCAGAGAGGCACATGTCTTTCTTGCTAGGTGGGTGCTCAGCAGGACTGGAAAGGAAAGGACATACATTGTAAAGCCTAAATCAGAAAGTCATCACTGAGTATTGCTTTAAATGATAAAAACAGGGGACCAAATCCTTATTCCCAGTTCAGAAAAAGCCTTATCTAAGTGAGTCAATCAAGAGCCCATTTTGTATTAAACACTGGGTATGCTAGGGGAAAACATTTCCTTCATTCCCGTAACTGATTACAAATGGCCAACCCCTTACCCCATGTACATCCCTACCGCACAGAGAGTTGTATCCTGGGTTTGCTGCCACCATTTATTCTCACAAAGTTATCTGTCAGTTTAATTTTTTTAGAATGTGGTTACTAAGAAGCAGTCATTTTTATTCCTGGACTACTTTAGTTTCTTTTTAAAGAGGAGAAACACTTGGAAACTCTGCTGCTGAGCTGATGTGAGAGATTGTGTTGTTAAATTCACCTCCCACCTGGGTTCCCTACAGAGTTCCCATGCCTCGAGTGGGACCATAAGATAACACTGCATTGGGCCATGCTTCATCCTGTAGTGAAAGAGAGCAGCTGCATGTCATCTCTAGGGAGGGCTGGGCTTTACTGAAGCCTCTCAACTAGGATATGACCAAAGAATATCATTGCTTAGCTACTGCAACTTGCATATGTGGGTGAGGGTAATTTCTTAAATTAAAAAAGAATATTTTTCACTGTCTTCCATTAAGTTGTTTACTTTCTAATTTTTCCTTTCTGCAGGTCCACACGTGTTGACTATTGCTGTCTTTACACTCACAGGAATTGTGATTCTGGTTCTGATAATCTCTTTGCTGATTCTAAGGTACCAACTCCCTTGTCCCTTTGTTTGTCCTTGAACAGTTTTCCTCCTAGGGCAATGCCTTTGATTTCTCCTTGAAGAGCTACTTGTTTCCTTACCCTACACACTTAGGTAGTTGCCCTCATTGTGAACTGATTAACATATGCCAGGTAGTATTTGTGTCTTTAGTGCTGTTATGTCAGGTTACTAACCAAGGGTGAAGATACAGCAAGGCTCACAGTTTCTGCATCTGCTAAAAAGCTTTGATCCTGACACATACACAGAATCTCATATCGCAGACCAGTCTTCAAACTTTTTCCATTTACTGCCCACCTTTAGCCCACCTGGGGTTCCCTTATGTTTATTGAACCTATTGGTGATACAAAAGTTCAATCTAGAAGGAGGTTTCTGTCTTGAGTCACTGTGGGAATCAAAACACCACAAGGTTCTGGTGTCACTTTGTCTCTCAGTTTCCTCCAACTCAGTGCAATTCCTCACATATAGACTTTTCAAACAACTAGAATTTCTTGAGTATAATACGTTTATCTTTATCATGACAGAAATTCAGAAATTGAAATCAATGGTATTTACTTTTTGATGGAAGAAATGTCACTCAATTTCTAAAGTATATGATTTTCTTTCATATTTAAAGAAATTTTCTTACCTGTGCATCTGTTTTTAGTAGCTCATAACCCATTTTTGTTACATATCAAAGAGCTCCAGACAAAGGGAGAAAATCAGGTCTTAAGAAAACCTGATTAGAAACAGTTACTACCCAGGCTCCTTTATTTTGAGTGGACCAATCTGCCTTGTGAATTAAAGCTTTTCATGAAGAAAAAATAAAGACAAAGGTATGCAACTCTTGCACATCCAGATGTGCTTAAGAAATGAAAGAGCTAACTACTCCTACATAAGCACTAGCATATAAACAGACAGGGAAAGTTAATCTGTTTGAAATGGCTATAAAAATTGACAAAAGTTTGGAGACAGTTTAGACTTGTTTTAAAACATTTTGTGCTCTTTCATATTTGCAGATGTATAAAATCTGACCTTTACGTTACTAGTCAATACCATCAGTTCTCCCATTTGGAGCATTTGCCAGCAGTCATCAGTGTGTTGGGATTCCCCTGCAGTTGCTCTAGTCAGTCCTGTTTCCTGTTTTTGTTGTTGTTGTTGTTTTTTAGAGAGGAAGGATTTGCACTGGTAAACAGGTAATTTGATAAGTATCAGTATAATTGCAGCTTTTCTCTAAGAGAAGACAACTTTTGCTCTGAAGTTCTGCAAGAGAGACAGCAGTTTTCTTTTTTCCAGCTCCCAAGATGCTTCCCTCATTTTTACAAAATATGCAGAATACAGGGGACATACATAAAAAGGAATTTAATCACAATACTTTTGTTACCTCCTCCCCTGGCATTGTATTTATACCAGTACTTACCACCCAGCATCGATGCCATGACTTCCTTTGGCTCATGTTTGTTTGAGGCACCTCCCTTAAGAGTACATTCAATAACATAGAGGAGAAAACCATATAAAATCTAGACAGCCCTTTGTACTTTAAATTGTTCTGACCTC
The DNA here is from genome assembly GCA_011076525.1 of Nettapus auritus. NCBI lineage: Eukaryota > Metazoa > Chordata > Aves > Anseriformes > Anatidae > Nettapus > Nettapus auritus. The sequence goes on from CM021765.1 coordinate 43,142,653, forward strand.
CCTTGAGACTCTGGCAATTGCCCAGCAGCTGTTCTGCTAAATTTCCTCTGTTCTTCTACTACATCTAATGTACTGAATCAGCATTTAGGCTTTCCCAAAGTTATGGGAATAAGAGCAACCTCAAAATGGAAAACTGTATGAGAGACACAGGGCTTGTGCTTGAGCCTTGTCAACCTGACACTTCATTCTTGCATCATCCCAAAGCTTCCGTGTCCTAATCTCCTGTCATGGGTTTCAGTTCTCTGGGAGGATATTCTGAAGTTTACTTGTTTCACAGGAAGTACAGGAGAGATAATGAGCGTCGGCGGAAGAAATGGTCCCATATATCACCTGAGAAAATCTTGCCTCTGGAGACTAGTGAGACAAACCATGTCAGTCTGAAGGTAAGAGGAGCATGATGCACAAGGCTGGGCCTTGGATTCTGTCTCCTAAGGACATGCTGGGGCATCAGCATGCTCCAACTACAGAGCAGGCTATGGCTGTGGTAGGACTGGAATCTGTTAAACTCACTGCTTTTTGAAACTCTATCTTGTTATACTGAAGAAAAATGAGATTATTCCCTTTCTATCGCTCCCTAATAGAATACTTGTTTCCCAACAGTTAGGCTCGTTTTGTGATGGAAAAACGATCTGGGGGCTGATTTCCAGTCTCTTTCCCACCACAGATGGTTTCTCTATGCTTCGTTCTGCCTCTGTAGCCAACAACACAGAAGCAGCAGGTGGAGGCCATGGCAGCTGTGGGAGCTGAGTGGATGCCCCCACACTTTCTGCGGCATGCAGTGACACTCCCTAGAGAGAGCCTTATGTGCCTTATGGCACACACTGACATGACTTCTCTCTCTGAACCTGCTGAGTGGGGAGCAGGTGATAATTGCAAGTTAATGATCCTTCTTTGTTTTCAGATTGATGAAGATAAGAGACGTGACACTGCCCAGAGACTGCGCCAAGGCAAATATGACAAGAAGGTAAACTGACTGAGTATCTATATGCTTCCTTCCTCTGCTTAGGAGAGCTCTTGGTGGGAGACATTGCACCTCCTTGGAGTTCAGGAGACAACTCCACCTCCCTTCTGACCTTGCAAAATGGCTTGAGTTTCTGCAAGGAATAAGCCACATTGGGTGCTTTGCATTTTGCTTTTTGCCAGGAAGCAAAATACCAGACTCCATGGACCCTGGCCTGGTCCAAAAGTGCAGAAATGGAAACAGAAAGCACAAAAATCTGATAGATACAGTATGATACAGAGATTAATGGATTAATAGAGGATAGGTCATTTACATGTAATCCTTGTACGTTCATTTGAGCTGTCTTATCTGCCTGATTAAGGTATACTCATGTTGAGTTAAAATCTGCATCATTGACAGTTCTAAATAGTTCCTGTCTATGTGGTAAATCTTTTGAGGGAAATGAAAGTCCATGGCTCACTAGCTGATTAACTGAAACTCCAACAGCAAAGCAGTAGGCAGTTGTTGCTGAAATATTTCTGTCAGGGCATTTCTTGAAAAAGAAGGATGAATTGATCTTGTATTAAAACTACAGTTATTTTCCACTGGTATTTTTTCTTCAGGTGGTGATTCTAAAGGATCTCAAAAACAGTGATGGTAATTTCACTGAGAAACAAAAAATTGAACTGAACGAGGTAAATGTTGCACACAGCAACTGGACTCTGCAGGGTGGGATGAAGCCTATGAGTGAAGTCATTGCTTTCCATCACCAACTCCAACAATCATGTGCTTTTGTATGTTTGTGAGGTGCATGGCTAATGAGTTCCTCAAGGTATATTTGATGACCTTGATGACCTCTCTCTCTCTGTGATCTCATCACCAGCTCAGAGTCTGAAGCCAGTGAAGCTGAGGATGAATGAAGTAATTAATGCATTGTCATAAAGCATTGCTAAATATATTTTTATAGCCAATGCCAAAAGACTACACGCTCTCTTTGCTTGTATCGTGCTAATTCATTAGTAGTGTAATGTTGTAGTTAAATCTTATTACTGAGTGCCAAGTGCAGATCTTTTAGTTTAAGTAACTCTCTGCTGACTTGTGCATAGACCCTTCCAACATGAGAGACGAACTTGGCTGCAGTATTGCATTTTTTTGAATGAATAATTTTCCTTTTTACACAACACAGCCATACTTTGAATGCAATAAGCTCTTAAATATTTCACAGTAAACTACAGTTGTCTATATATATGGACAAAGTCCATAATATCATGCAGCATCATTACATTTTTATTACTTGCTCATTTGCTGACTGATTCACAACATTCTGTCTCTCATAATGGCTATTTTGATCAGCTGTGAAGTTTGACTAGAGAGGCAATAATGGAGATTACAGTGAGCTATGGAATTAACTTGCAGAAACCAGCAACAACCACTCTTACCTCCCTAATCCAGAAGGCTCTGGAATGACAAATGCCTTCATTCAGTGCGTAGTTCACACTGGTTCAAAGGGAACTCCTACATCTTATCAGAGCGTGAGATAAAATTCCTGTCACACAAGCATCCTTGACCTGTGTTTCTGTACTAACAATGATTGCTTTTAAAAATAGATGTAATGATTCTGTTCCAGCTTCTACAGATTGATTATTACAACCTGACCAAGTTCTATGGCACTGTGAAGATAGACACCATGATCTTTGCAGTGATTGAGTACTGCGAAAGAGGTTCTCTGAGGGTAAAGAATTTTGCATGTTCCCTTCTACCCCCCAGTGGTCAAATTTCAAAGAAAGAAAAATAATCTGCTCTGTGTCTCTGACTCTCATGCACCAGCAGTGGACTATGCAATTGGTGACAGGTTTCTGATGTTCAGGTCCCTCTCCCTTGCTTATCTCTCCCCAGACTTCTCAGCTGTGACTCTTATCAGCTTGAGGGTTCTCAGCAGCCAAAGCATGAAGTGAGGTGCAAGCAAAGGAGTACAGGCAGAGCTGTGCCCAGGCAAGAGCAGCAGACAGCATTTGTATTGTTTTCCCTATTGGGAGCATATAGTATATCATGTTTCCTTTATTTTCCAAGCCATAGCTGTTGTCTGTGCTGATCCTCTTGCAGCCCCTGCAGTGGCCCCCGAGTTTGAAAAGACAGAAAAAAAAAATAAAATAATATATTCCATATTAATAAGGGACAAATGGTTTAAGGATACAATACAGTAAATCCCATGCTGTAAGGGACAGCATTTTATAAACAGAAGCAGTAAATTGTTACCCAGCAAGAGTATGGAAAGATTTAGGGTTTATTATTACAAATATTTCAAAGCTAATCGTGACAGCATGGTGGCATCAGATTTTCTGCAGGTACAAATAGTCTCTGCTTTTCAGTCCATACAAAGACTTTCATCAGTAGCAGTGAACTCTGGAACAAACTCGCAGCAAGGGAGTAAAATAACAGCTCTATCCCCAGTTATTTTCTTGTAAACTCATGGAGGCTTACTTTTAGCAATGGAAATCACAGTAGCTGGAATTAACTGTAAATCATTGGCTCTTTATGATAAAGAAACAGTCCACTTTGAACTTATAAGGCCATGAGTTAGTTGGAAGGAACTGGACTGTGAACACAAAACACAGAGAGATTTCTTTCCCTTCCTCTTACATACCTTACTAATTCTGTCTCAGCAATTTTGCTTTATCAAAGGCTTATCTTGGCTTTAAGTACAAATTCACTATTTACCTTTAATTACACAAAAGCCTCTTTCTAGAGTCTTCACTTTTCTAGTTCTGTGTAAATGTAAAATTTATTTCATATTCTCTGTCTTCTGAGTCAACTCCTGCTCTGGTGCATGTACTCCTAATATTTAGGGCTATCCTTTTCAGTCCTTGGCTGAAAAGCTGTGAGATACTAAGAACCTGTCTTCTCCTTTCTCCCTGATGTAGATTAGAGACAATTTTTTTCTTTTCCTTACAGGATGTTTTAAATGATAAAATCTCCTACCCTGATGGCACATTCATGGACTGGGAATTTAAAATCTCTGTCATGTACGATATTGCCAAGGTAAGTGGGCTGCTGACAGTGCAACGTTAAACAACCTGCCCTTTCTTGCAAAATGGATCCTCTGGAGAAGAGCAACAACCAGGAAAGGGTATTTTCTTTTCCTTGCTAGAACTGTATGCCCTTCCACCATTTCCTCCTCTAGTAATAGGTTTAGGAGGCCAGAAGAGCTAGTGGCTTTCAGACTGAAGGAGCAGATGGGGGACAGATTTGACTTTGGGATATTTATAAATAATAAAATATACTTCAAAGAAATGTGACCCAAAAATCAGAGGGTTACCATTTGTTGACTGGGCTCTGATTCTTGTGACTCCTGGGCAGTCACAAGACCTGCAAAACACACTGTGCTGATTGGCCTCAGGTACAGCATGTAAAGGAAAATTTCATTCTTTCAAAATGATGGAATTACTGCAATTTGTACCCTAAAACAGGATCATTTTTTCTTTTTCTGAACAAGCTCTGTTTATTTTGCATCCTGATTTTCTCACTCATCATAGAGTCTAATTTGTCACTAGGGCAGTGAGGGAAGAAATTCATCCCGTACAGAAACCAAGACGTGCTTTCAGTAACTTTCAGCAGATATTTGCACTTTAGGTCCCTGTAGTAAGAAGAATCAATACACACAATGAAGCAAATTCTATTTTTCATTAGAGACTTGCATCTGATTAGCTAGTAGTTAAGGAAACTTTGCAATTCACATATATTATCTCTCTGCTGGTAATGCAGAGATTTAACTCTTCCTTTTTCTAGTGTTCGACTGTTGTCCTCTTCCTATTGCTGGTTTGCAGTTGGATAGTCATACCATTTCTCTACACGCTTCAGTTCTGACATGGTCTCCATGATGAATGACTCCAGTGTGTCTGTTCTAAAGAGATATTGAAAATCTTGCTCTTTACTAAAACCCCCTTAATCCAAATTGTCACAGTTTGTTGGCCTTGTTAATGACTTTCAAGTTCAGTTAACGTTCAGCATTAAGTTTCATTTTAAACAGCAGCAGTACAGTTTCCCTTCCTCCTTTTAGCATATCAAAAAAGCAGGATACTTTTTAACCCTTTGCAGTTCACCTTCAGATATTTCCAAGGAAAATGATGATAGGCACTGGATTTGTTTGTGAGAGAGGGGGAATATCCCAGTCCCTCTGAAGGCAGTGACCAAATATCCAGTGACTGTATTGGGTGGGACCAGGACTTCAGAACCGGTCATTCACTGCACCATTGGTAATGAGGATGTGGGCTCTGAGGGTGGGTGAAACACTGCATTCATTCTGTGGAATGGCTCCTGAGCATTATTACGTTAGCCATGTTAGGAGAGATGGTTCATAAAACCTTCCTGAAAACTCATACATACTCAGGAATATCTGACAACTTACAGCCATTTGGATGATCTGCCAGCCTCTCTTTTTCCTTGACCTGATGCTGTGATGGTGTCTCTCAGACCTAGCCATTAGCAGGAACTTCTTGTGCTGGTTTTCCCAAACTGCACCTTCCCTACTTCCAGGCACCCTGCTTTTACTTGATCAGCTTCTTGCTTTACTTAAGTCACTTCATGACCCTTCAGCTCCTGTTCCACTCACTCCAGCATCTGCCCTTTTCAGGACCTCTGCCATCTCTCTAGGCTGTTAACATCCCTAAAACCAATTCCTGCAGTTCTTTTGCCTTCCTTTTGAAACACTCCTCCCTTCCCTTCCCTTCCCTTCCCTTCCCTTCCCTTCCCTTCCCTTC
>CM021765.1:43148359-43158998 GCA_011076525.1 Nettapus auritus
TTCCCTTCCCTTCCCTTCCCTTCCCTTCCCTTCCCTTCCCTTCCCTTTTCCCCTCCCTTCCCTTTTCCCCTTCCCTTCCCGCTCACTCTAGATCTGATGGCACCACCTATAGCTACATGGATTTGGGTACATGTGACAAAAGAGATCTGATGAAAGGTCTGCTAAGAAGGAATTGCAGTAATCAAGCTTTGCAGTTACTGGTGCATGCATTGCCATTGCAAGACTGTTTATTAAATAAGGGGCTGCTGCAGGATATTGTGCAAGGTATTGTAATATTCTAGCACTGTCAGGAAAAGTGTTTTACTCCAAAGTCTCAGTCAGACTAAAGCTTCATAGCAGAGGTTACAGGAGTGCCTCAATGATTTAGGAGTGCTGCACTCAGTCAGTATAAAATGAAAGTCAGTATAAATTTCGAAAATCACTGTGGCTTCTTAGCAGCCTCTTTGTTTTCAGGTAGCTGCACAGCATAGTTAGAAGGAAAGAGGAAAATGTTACAAGGCACATCTGTGAGACTTCTGCCTCCAGAAACTGTTAACAAGAAAGCCCTGATATAAGGAAATAAAAATCACCTTTGCCTGCCATTTGATGCTGAATCTGATTAGGAATTCTGCTATAGCAATGGGTATATTTCCTGGTTGATGTAAGAAGGAACAGGAAGAAGGCACAGCTGGAGCAAATAAGCCCTGAAGTAGGCAAAACATCCTGGATAGTGTCAGCAGGGCTGCATGATAAAAAATGCTTAATCAAGAAACATGCTTGTTGGATACAGCATGCACACAGTCTCCATAAATTTTGTCAGGGTCTAGACAGGCCCAGGATAACCAGTCCAACCACATTCTCAAGGGATTGCATCTCTTGCAGGCTGCCTGTGTCTCAGACATGCATCTGCTGTGCCCAAAACTCAGCTCATGTCCCAGTGATCTCTTGTAGCACTTACTGGTCCATTCCCAAGGAGAGAAAGGTGCCAAAGGAGAGAAGACCCAGCCATGTCCTGTAGCATATGCCTGACAACATGATCCGTGTAACCCAGATTAAAGTCTTTCAGTTATCATCCAAGAGGATGAACTGTACATGTAGGAGTTTAAGTGGAAGACCAATCACGGAAGAAATTTAGCAGATAAAACATACCTGTTATGGCCACCACAGAATATAGATTGCGATTCATATAGTGAGCTACAGAAAAGAGGACTGTAGGAAGAAAAACAACCAGCAGGAGGCTTTAAGTAGGTGTGAGCTAAAGTACTGCAGAAGAGAGAGATGAAACAGAATAAAGAATAGCAAGAGGGTGCAAATTAGCATACCTACTTCCTTCCTCATTTTACACCCACTTACTAATGTTCTTTTCCTGATATGTGAATCAGTGCTGGCCCTGTGTTACGCCTCCGTGCTGGTCCAGGTATTACACCACATTCAACGTCTTAGACTAAATGAACCAAATTCAAAGGTGATAAGTAAAAAGTGGTGAACTACATACTTTTGTACACGTGTGTGTGTGTTATGAGTCAAGAGTCAGAATCTCAGGTGTACAGCTGCAACTATATTGGCCAGTCCTCATGGTGCTCACTTCCCAGTTTAGCTTGTGGATAGCTGATACATATTGACTAGTACAGAAAAAGTTATTAACATTCAAGTCAGAAGACGCCCTTATGACTATCTAGTCTGATCTCCTGCCTTATATAATCCATAGTACATCATCTAATATACATTGTCCCTGCTGTGGTCCTTTGCTTTGCAGAAGAGGATCTGCTGCAATGTTTCGAAATGGAGTCTCTGGTGAATGGTAATCTTCAAAGGTGATACATACATAGAAAGCAATTCTTCTTACCTCTGGTGACCATTGGTTGGACATGTAGTTGGAAACATACTTTGTTTGACATTCCAACAAATCTATACTAGATTCACAAACAAACAAACAAACAAAACAAACAAACAAAAAAACTTTTATTTCAATTGAAATCAAAGCTTCTGTGGGAGGGAGGAAATAAACTTCCTTAATCCCCAGTTGTGATCTAATCTCATCAAAACCCAAGATGCTATGTCAGGCTTTTGTTAACCAAGAGGAAGGATAATCTTTAGTTAAGATCATGAAGGCCATTTAATTACTTGGACACATATTATACTAATACTTCATATTCTTGTTGACTCTGGTAACAGCTGAGTGTCTCACACATAGTCTTGCCTTTTCCCTCTTTTATTACCACAACCACAGGGGATGTCTTACCTGCACTCAAGCAAAACAGAAGTTCATGGTCGACTCAAATCCACGAACTGTGTAGTGGACAATCGCATGGTAGTGAAGATCACTGATTTTGGCTGTAATTCAATTCTTCCTCCACGGAAAGGTAAAAACAATACCCAGCTAGACTCTCCTTCATGCTTTCCAACCCAGTGGAATTTTCTTATATTCAGAGTACAGTAGGGCCTAATTACATCTTGTACACAGTACAAAACATACAATACAACTTTGTTTCATGTAGCAGTCATCATTAGAAATTATAACTGAAAACTCTTTCTTAAATAACACAGTCAAAAAGAATTATTAGCAGGTAGAGAAACAAATAAGGCAGTGCAGGGTGAGAAGGAAGCAGAAGATAAATTTTCAACTTATATTTGAGAAGACGGAGACATGTCACATGTGGCTGAGATGCAAGAAATATTTTCAGCATCCAAGACCTTCACACTAACAGCTTACATAAGCAGTAACAGTGAGATAACAGAATTACATTCAGACATAAGCATACTCAAGAGTTGCAATGGGAACAAAAAAGAAAAGTAGGAAAAGTGCACTGAATGAAAATGTTCTATTTTCTGTTTTGCAAATTTTGCATTTAAATTTATATTATTACTATATTTTAATCTGTTTATCTTATTTCATTGCTCGTAAACACTTTGACAGGCAGCCACAAAATCTCTGGCTACTAGACTGCTTTTCTCAAAGAAAACTTATTGCTTCACAAGAGATCTGCAGATTCAGTGTGGCTGGACGTTGCAGCCTGATATCATAATACTGTCTTCAGGGTCACTGTCTGTCTGTTATGATACATCATCAGCATTTCATGCCATGCTGTCATACCATAGCACTATTCTAGTCTTGAGGTTCAATAGTGCTTGGTACACCAGTAATACAGATCAATAATTTCTGTAGAAAGAAAGTGGTTATGAGTAGGTAATATTTATGTCAAGCTCAAAGGCACTTGGAGATTATTTATGTAGAGTCATGATATCAGGGCCACTGGGAAATATTACAGTCTTCTCATCTGACATCTTGTATAACACACTCCATGCGTCTGGCTCAAGAATTTATGCCTCAGCTTTTTTTATTAGCATTGGCATTCCTTGGTCTTATACAGATGCGTGGGCTATTTTTAAGAAGCCTATGTGAGGTAGCTAAGAAAAGCAAGTTCATTGCCAATAAACATAACTTTTCTGGAGGTGTGAGGGTCTGCACCTACAGTGGAAAATAGTAGCTTCAGAAAATGCCTTAGCAATTGCAAACTACCACATCAGAGGTTTATCCAACCTGTATTGATGCCAGCCTCTGAAAATAACTGCTAAATGGGGAAATAAACAGTAGCAGTGGACTCTGGTTTGGTATGAAAAGAAAAAATGGAAAATGGCCAATGGATACACTGAGAAGGATCATCCTTTTCAATTACTTTTCTCCCTTACCCATTTACCTTTTCTCCCACTGTCATCTGGATTTTCAGACCTGTGGACAGCTCCTGAGCACCTCCGTCATGCTGATGTATCTCAGAAGGGTGATGTGTACAGCTATGGGATCATTGCCCAAGAAATCATCCTACGCAGAGAGACCTTCTACAGCGGACACTGCCGAGACACCAAAGGTAAATCCACAAATTCTACAGCTTCTGCTGTAGCCTTGCAGGATGTTGTAAGTGTAAGCAGCCCATTCCCCATAGGTTTTTGTGAATAGCACTGTCTCTTGTAGGTGCTTGAACTTCTTGCACTGTGTGATGAATGAAGAGCATGTTTGAAGGATATCATTGTGGGGCAAGTGTCATTATTGTTTCTGTAAATAAGGTTTTTATTGAGTTTTCTTGCCCCTTCTCATCCCTCTCCTACAGCATTACAGAAGTTAATATTATACAGAGCTGTCCAGACTTACTGTAACATTTAAAGGATCAATTTTTCTATTGAGTTGTGCCCTACATTGTGCACTAGTAATTCACTCAAAATAGGCATCACAAATTAGCAATGTCAACACAGAACAACAAAAACTCAGCAGCATGACATGAGAACAGCTGGCATTTAAAAACTGGCAATTCAGACTTTATTCCAGCCTGTCAAAGTTAGCTTTAGTAATTTCTCTTGTGTCAGAAAAAGAATATCATCCTGTAGTGCACCATTAAACCCCATTTTGTGCATTTTGTGACACTATAGCTAACAGTCCAGACAGTCCCAGTGTCCAGAATCCATGCATTGTTATCTATTACAACATTACAGTCACCATAAATGTGAGTTTGGGATTTTCCTAGTTTCAGTTACCAACAACAAGTTTAGACATTGCCTTTATCTCTGAGTCATCCTGATAGATCCGCCTCACATTTGTTAAAACATCTAGAGCAGCAGCTGGCCAGCCTAATAGCTCTTTTCCTGAGTAACATTTCAGAATAACATCTGGGCTAGGCTCATCATCCCCCATTATTTCAAATCTATGTTCATATCCGGGAAAATGCAGTATTTCACATCACTAACTTTTTCATATAAAAGTGGATCTAAGAGAGATTAGAAATGCCTGTTGCCCTTTGACCAAACTTTTCAGGACTTTATGCTGTGTGACAGATGGTCTCCTGAACTGTGTGTGAATAAGGTAGCACAGAGAAGTCCTTCTACTCCTTATCTTTGAGAAGAGGCTGCCACAATCCTCATGAATGCAGGTATTTTACAAACATCCCCAAAATAGATGGAGAAAGGAAAGACTAATGCACTTCCTTCCAGATTTTGACTTGCAAAGCAAATCCATAGCAAACTGCATTCTTTTAACTGTTTTCTGAGCAGTTGCTCCTCTGTCTGTGTTAGCCTCAGACACTGCGGTTCTGAGATGTGGTGGCAACCACAATGGTCTTTGTCTGATCATGGCTGTCATAGTCACAGTCTCATTCCTTGTTTTAACTTTGACTGTCTTGTCATTTTGGAAAAACTGTCCTATTCAAATGGCATTAATCCGTCCAGCTGAAAGTATTTTTAGCATTTCTAGGTGCAGGCTGTCTGCCACTAGAAATAGTCACACGTATCACCATGTTTAGTAAGGCAGAAATAACCCTTCTGTGTCTAAAATCCACTAAGTCCTGTGTTGAGTCTGGAGTCAGGGTTAGTTGAAAAAAAAACCACAACAACTAGTTTCCAAACTTCAGTGAAAATATTATGTTTTCCATTGAGTAAGGAGATTGTTTTTCTCCCTGAAGCTTTTTTCTTAAAATCATTAGTGGATGTCTAAGCTATCTATTGCTGTTCTAATAGCTTCTGATATTATTTGTGGGTTTTGATTCTGCAGTTTGAGTAAATATGTTCAACGTGGTTTAAGCACTTCATCAGATTTCATGTAACAGAAAGGAATGACTTATTAGATATTTCTGAAGTGGCTACTCATTGAAAAGTCTGGATTAATTCATTAGCCAAGACAAAGCAGCAAGAGGGTAGACCATACTTAAATCTCTCTGAAATGTGTTTATGGCATCATCTATCCTTGGGAGAGAGTAGCTCAGGCTTGGGGTGACCATTAACTTTCAGATATCCAAGATAAAAAGACGGGAAAGAACACCAAATTAGAGTCAATGGTAATAGGTACAGTCTCCGTTGCACGTTAGATTCATTTGTTATTAAGTCTCCTGCAGAAAGTCTATCAGAACTAATCAGAAAGGCTATCAGAAATTAATCTCTGCAAGTTAGAAGAAATGATTTTGATAACTTGGTACAACTGATACAACCACTTCTGCAGGACTTCACTGGCAGCAGCAAAGACTGTGTTTGAATTTTAAGTTGTTTAAAAAACTCTGTACCTAGCCTCCATCCACAAATGGGAAAATTAAACTCATTTTTCAGGTACTCAGCAAATTCTCTCAATCTGCAAATACGTATTGATTAACTTAACATATAATACTATTATTATTATTGAGTGAAAAGAAATCCCAGAAAGAGGATGAGGATACAAAACTGGATTTATAATGTGTATAAGTAACTAGGTCATAGTCCTCTTCACTGACGGCTTTGTGAGACAGCTGTTAGACCAGCTGTTGCTCCACTCTTCTGCAGAAACACCTCATTCACTGTTCAAGACTGAAATCTTGTCATGTACCGACACTCAACTCAAGCTGCGTCCTTGCTCCACTACTTTCTGCCACTGGCTAATTGCAGTGTTGCTAATAGTTGTTGTTACTTCCTGTCTCAGGTGTATGTGCAGCATGGAAATTTAACACATTCCTCTTGCATACACGAGACTCCTTTCCAGGAGACTCTTAAAGTCTCCTTCTCTAGTCTATAACTTCTATACCGCAAAGCTGGAACCTACTGCATCTTCTTAGGGTGATCATGCACACTGGGCATGCTTAGGCATCCCTAGCTACTCTAGACATACCATCACGATTACAAACCTTCCTCACATCATTATATGCTTTCTTTGACAAAATTGTCTCCCAAATGTAATCAGACATTATTAATATATGTGTTTCACACTTGCAGTTTGTCTCTCTTCCCTAGAGGTCAAAAAGTGCTTCTCTTTTTGTACTCCCTCCCTCTGGAACTCTGAAGGTCTGGAGGCGAGGGAGAGAGAGAAATTTTTTGCTTTAGTTCTTAGTCACTGTGCTTAAATTGCTCTACAAATGCAGCCTGCATTCTGATGTGTTCAGAATCCAGATAACTTTCATAGCATGGATTTCATGAATGTGAGTACAATTGAGCTAATGACTGCAAAGTTTTCATACCATAAATATTAATATCCTAGTTTTAAGGAAGCTGAGCATCCAGAGGATGACTTGAACTGATCTGACGAGAATTGTGGTTCTCCACATTTTTGATCAAGTTGCAATATTCTAGTGAACTCCTAGCTTTGTTTTTTACAATAGCTATACTTTATGCTGAGAGGCACATTAATAATGCCTAACGTTCATTTGGGAAGATGCCATAACCATGTCTACCGTGACCAATAAATACTCATGTACATTCCTATTCATTTTGCTTACAGGGGCCTTCAAGCCAACCTGTTTTGATCTTGTGCCATTTATTTAGAAAAGCTTCAGAGCTGAAATTCACATCAAAGAGAAAGGAACTGTCTTCAAGGCTTCTGTTTGAACAGTGACTTGTAACACATCATAGGACGCTATCCACAAGGAATGTTCTTTTTTCTTTTTCTTTTTTTTTTTTTTTCTTTTTTTTTGATTAAAACTTTGCATCTTTTTTCTTGCTTTAGAGAAACTTTACAGAGTGGAGAGTGGCAAAGGAGTGAAGCCTTTCCGACCAGACCTTGCCTTAGAAACAGTGGGAGAAAGAGAGATGGAAGTAAGCTAATAATTAACTAAGCCATTTTCTGGGTGAAGGATAGAAGTCCTGGCCAAACTAGTGCTCACGATCATGGGAAGATGAAAGCTATGCACATTTTATGCCAAATGCCTTAACCTCATGGGAAGAAACTGTATTCTACAGTTGTTACCAGTGAAACAAAACACAAATCGTGAACATTTTTTCATCCTCCTTTAGTGTATTCTGTACAGCATCTCTTTAGTTTTCTCCTAGTGAAGTTAAACAACTAATACATGTGTTAAAATTAGATCCCTCATGAATTTGCACATTTCATTAGGTTGGTTATCTTGAAAAAAAGCAAATGTATCAGACAATGTTCCCACCTCTCTTTCTGTAATTCCCTAAAAACTACATTGAGTTTGTCTGAGTAAAAGGAGACCTTAAAATAAAAAGGGAACATGTATTTATTTAGTTTAGCACAGCCTTAGGGCTATGAACAGCTAGCTATATGATAAGGAGAGTGTTACACTGCTATACCATAAGGAGAGTATTATATTGATATATGAAACATTATTTATCATCATATTGTGAGGATTGTGTAACTGTGTGTGGGAAAGCAGCAGTCTGACCTGCATATGAAAGGATCTGGGATGGATCAGCTTTCTGATATACTCACAAATACATTGTGTTGCAATAATTGAGGGAAGGACTATCATTACCTCTTGAAAGTGCTATCAAATAGTAGTGCTGCTTACTTATCTTTATATTACAGTGGTGTGTCTTTTGAAATCTGCTATTATTCCAGAGTGCTAGACTGATATATGGACTTTAAATAATGCATGAGGATCACGAAGGATAATATCTCATGGAAACTGGTGGCAGTACAACATATTTCACAGAGGATTAATCTCACCTATCTTTAGACATCTAAGAGCTGTTTATCTCAATCTGACCTAGTCACCACAGGTCCTTTTACATTTGATAGAGAGAACACTCATCCAGGTGACTACTTGGACCTATTGTATATTTTTAGACCAAGATGCCTTTCTTTCTACTGATTACAAATATCACCTAGGGTGACTATGGTATTCATAGGTATCTAGCTTTTAAATAACAAAATTATGAGTGGGATTTACCCCAAGTAGCTTTAGAAGTATGCAATGCACATATCTGTATTTGATCTGTTTACTCCATAGTCTCTGAAAAGCAATGGATACTTACATGTGCCACTCTTCTGACCTCTTCTGGATAGCTTTAATATGGGATGAATCACACTTCAAATGTACCTATTTCCATAGGTTATATTGCCCCTAAGGCTTTTTTGCTCAGGTGCAGATGCAGACATCAACATATTCAGTAGATGAACCCCATAATTTTGGGCTGCATCACCAGTTTCAGAAAAATCCCAAACTCAGGGTATTGGAGATATAATTACCACAGCATTTACCTCCATGTCAATAACCATACCTGGCACGAGTTGCAACACAGGATCCATTTATTTGCGTTTCATTTATGTATTGAAAATTCAAGTGAAGAGCATGTCACTAGCCACTACAGAGTTAAGTTTAAGATGCCTGCATAAGTTTAAGATGTCCTACTCATAGATTCATAACAGTGAGTCACACGTTTCAATATGTTGCTGGTCAAGAGTAACTGGAATTTCCCTAATGATCTAGTGCTGTTTAGCACCATTATCCTTGTATACCCTCTACTCAGTTGGACTTTCCTTAAATTTTTGTTTGAAGGTATATACATTAGTCAAGAGCTGCTGGGAAGAAGATCCAGAGAAAAGACCTGACTTTAAGAAAATTGAGAGTATTCTGGCTAAAATATTCAGGTGAGCAAATATTCAGGTGACCATTTTTCGAGATTCTCCAAACTCCTTCTGGGCATTAGAAAGCTTCTATTTTTAAGTGTGTAAGCTGATGTGAATATGGTTCAATCAGTAGAAAAAATGAGTGTCTTCACTCCTTGTCAGAAAATTAGGGGAGCACGTGCATATGCATACGTACATGTGCATCTATGCGTGTATTAGCTGAGTGAGGGTGAGATGATCGCCGTACCTCAAATTGGTACATTGTGAAAGTTGCAAGCTGGATAATTAGAGATTCAAGCCATTCAGGTAATTCACCCCCTGTCTCTAGTAAAGAGTTGCATAGTGAGTCATGTTGTCCAAGTTTCGGGAAACGAAGGCACATAAATGTTTGGATGATGATTAGAAAGTTTGGATGAGCTGGGTTGTGCCATAAATGAGTTCGGATGGTCCCAAATTAAGCTGACTAAAAGTGTTGGGTTGTACCTCATTAGAAGAGTTAATTATGGGGTTTTGAAGGTATAAAGTTGTGGGACAATAAGGGTCATACCTGAATAAACCCTATGAAGTTATACAGACCTTTCACCTGGCCACTGTTGCATTGTTCCTAAGAGTTTAGCCTGAATTGATTATTTAGATGTCCAAACAGTGAGCTTTTAATCACTTCTCTTGGGAAATTACTCTCCAGTTTTTAAAGTACTCCATATTAACCAACACTAACAGTAATCACACTGTGTTATTTTACATGGGGAAAACAAGGTGTCCACCTCATGAAGGGTCATGAATGATAGTGTATCCCCGACATAAAGACTTATCTAAAGTAAGAGTGGCTTAAAGTCCAGTTAGACAGAGCACTAATCTGAATCTTCCAGTCTGGCTCCATCTACTTTCAGACTACTCAGACAAACAGGGGTTATGGGTAGTTCATGTTACCGTACCTCTGCTTCCAGTTTAAGCTTAAGCTTCTGGATGGAGTCTGCAAAATCTTGTGAGCAACACTAACCTACGGGCTGCTAATTGTTCCATTGAATTGTTTTGTCTTCTATGGAGTTACCCCAAAATTGTCTTAATTCTTCTGGCTAAAGTACCTATTTAAATGTTACATGCAGTTTTCTACCCATCTTCTTTAGCTTCCTCTTGGGATGTCAGCTTGCTAGTTACTTTTTACAAATGAATGTTTATGGATTACCCAGGATAACCTGGACTTGACCATATTAGCAGGGTGAAGTGATTTGAAGGTGCTTTAAGAATCAGCAGCAGTGACAGACATGGACCACAGACTTTTGATTCATAAACATAAGCTCTCCAAGTAAAAAAAAAAAAAAAAAAAAAAAAAAAAAAAAAAAAAAA
>CM021765.1:43159098-43298241 GCA_011076525.1 Nettapus auritus
AAAAAAAAAAAAAAAAAAAAAAAAAAAAAAAAAAAAAAAAAAGAATAAAGAATGATAAGAATGATGTACTTTAAGCACTTTGCATTCTGACCACATGGAAGTTAAACACTGGGGAAGTTTTCTGCTGCTCATTTCTTGCCTCCCTCAACCATATACTTCCCTCATCCTTTCTTGTTGGCTCGTGTGCACTTCTGTTATTTCCAGTAACTACCATGGCCAGACCAATGAAAGCTACATGGATACCCTGATCCGGCGTCTACAGATGTATTCCCGGAACCTGGAGCACCTCGTGGAGGAGAGGACAGAGCTATACAAAGCAGAGAGAGACAGAGCGGACAGGCTTAATTTCATGTTACTTCCAAGGTAAGTATTGGCCAGCAGGATTTTCATTGGCATGTTATTTACATAGGTCACCTGATTATTGGAGAGTGAGGGTTGGGATTAATATTAATCTTATATTTCTTCAATTTAAAGAATGAAATGTTACTTCCTCTGTCCTAATTCTTCTCACCTTACAGACAAAATGCCAAATTTAGGAGTTGCCATCAATTTTCACATTTTACATTCACATTTCAATTTTACCTCTTCTGTCTCTCTGTACTGCTCATTTGAGGACAGTGTATAGCTACAGGAAAAACATGGCTTTCTTTGCTTGGACAGAATCACAGACTTTCCATAGACTTTGCTTCCTGGTCTGATTTACCATATAGGTCATTGGAGCATAGCTTGGCAACCTCCCTGCCTGAGGCTCCAATTCCATTCAGCATGTGCTTAGATTTAAAAAGATTTACTGAATCGATGCCTTAATTAAAATAAAATAAAAAAGGAAAGAAAAAAAAGTAAGAGCTCAGATAAACTTGATCTGATGTACAATTAGAGTGTAGTGATCTAAGCCAAGGAAGAAAAACATCTCAGTTAGGAAGCCAGTGTAAAGTATCATCATATGTTCATCCATAAAATGTATTTGCCTAGAAAAGGATGAAACTGTGGTGAGGACATCTTTATTCACTTCTTCTTAAGGTTAATAGTGTCAGATATGTTTTGCTAACATTTTATTACAACAGATGAACACCTTCATACTTGTGTATACCACCTTAACCCATAAAATTACACGTCCTACGTGAATGTTACTGACACTGAAGTTGTTTGTTTGTTTGTTTGTTTGTTTTCAGTAAGAATGACTAAAGGAGTCCTTCTCGTTTTATCAGTGTATTGATCTGTTCAACAACTTGGCAGTATTCTGAAATATTGAAAACTCTTAATTTTACATAATTATTGTAAGTTCATTATTGTAACCATGGTATAGGACAAGTATTACTGATATTGTAATAATGGTAATCCCAGTAATTTTGGTATAGCATACATTAAGAATACTAAAACAATCAGGGTACTTCATTGCTTGTTTCAAGGGTGTTTATCTAGTGAGGGTATTGATTTTGTGACTCATCTGAAAAGACAGTGTCTGTTCAATCCAGTTTTGGGGAAAATTTGAAATTATATGTCTGTGCAAGCTGAGAGACAAGGAACCCGTGTTTCCTTCCAGTCTTTTTGTTCCCACCACTCTATTACAATCTTTATTGTACATGAAATACAGCATTGTGCAATACCTGTATTTTATGGGTCTCTTTCAGTTATTGTCTTTTAATATCTCAGTAGGAACAAGTATTTTCCTGGAGTTAGAAATGCAAGAAAATACAAAGCCCTCTGAATAGATATTGACTGTCATGGTACTGAATTTTTGTTCCATAAAAT
Source organism: Nettapus auritus (assembly GCA_011076525.1). NCBI lineage: Eukaryota > Metazoa > Chordata > Aves > Anseriformes > Anatidae > Nettapus > Nettapus auritus. The sequence goes on from CM021765.1 coordinate 43,160,851, forward strand.
TATAGACTATGATATCTTGTCTGAAATCAGGATGAGTTGATGTAATTATCAGGATGCAATTACTTCTGCATTGGGAAAACAGGAAAAAAGATGTCCGTTCTTACTTATTGGGAAAAAAGTGCAGGTAGAATGTGGGGCTACAAGTCCACAGTTTCTGAATTTGGGTTTTAAATTTGACACAACTTCCTAATTTCTGAACTTAGCCAAGAAGTTCAGTTGCTTGTGTCTCAGTTTCCTCATCTTGATGATCTTAGCACATTTGGATTTTGTAATTAACTAATATTAGTAAGTGCTTTGAGGTCCCTGGCTGAAAGGCATTATGGACATCTAAAATGCTATTACAGTGGAAGTTTTCAGCATGCTATTTGATATTTCCTACCCAGAAAGCTATGATGTGGTTGAATTGCATGAGAAAATACCTTTAATGTTAAGCACAGACTATTCATCTGTCTTCCTGCCTTCTCTATTTCCACAGGCCAGTAGTAAAATCTTTGAAGGAGACTGGTCTGGTAGAGCCAGAGCTATTTGAAGAAGTCACTATCTACTTCAGTGACATTGTTGGCTTCACCACACTCTGCAAATACAGCACCCCTATGGAGGTGGTAGATATGCTGAATGATATCTACAAGAACTTTGACCACATTCTTGACCATCATGATGTTTACAAGGTGATTAGCTCCTCACTTTTGCTCAGTTAACAACCAGAGGACACAGAAATCAAACAGGCCAAGATTACCCCATTTCAGTATGCTTGTGTGCCAGCTTATAGCAAACTTTATATACCAGGTGGTCACAAATTCCTTAACTGAAATGCTGCGTACAGTTATAAGCATTCATATACCAAAAAGGTGTCAGCTACCTTAAACTAAACAATCTTGCTGGATAAGGAATACATGTTTAATCATGAACAAGAGGATCTGATAAAAACTTTCTGCTCTCAACTAAATATGTATTTTGCTATGTCTGCAGGTTGTGACTTCTAATTGTATTTCCACAGGTAGAGACCATTGGTGATGCTTACATGGTGGCAAGTGGTTTACCAAAGAGAAATGGCAACCGTCATGCAGTTGACATCTCCATGATGGCTCTGGACATCCTTAGCTTCATGGGATCCTTTGAGCTGCGACATCTGCCTGGTCTGCCTGTTTGGATTCGCATTGGAATTCACTCTGGTACGCAGTGGTGCTAGCTCAACAATGACAATGTAGTCTCCTTCCTTTTGAACTTAATAGAATAGATATCCATGGAATATGTAGTAGCACATCATAAACAACTGCTCTACTCGTGAAGAATCATGTTGAAAACAATTTTCCTGGGGGAAGAGTAGCAGAAGTAAATAAGCCACTAGTTTGCTCCCCTATAGTGCAATAGCCCATATCCATTCATAGTTCAAATCAGTAGCTAGGAAGAACAACTGCCATTGTTCCTGGTTTGATTAAGTCAATTGTAAGCCTTTGAAGATTGTTCCTCCCTGACCAAAGCAGAGATCAGACATGGCCAGATACGCTTGTCTAGCCACAAAACACAGGCCCATGTCTTACGATTTTGGAGACAGAAGCTCTGACTGAGTCCATGTGGGAATTTGTGTTTTAATTAATCCATAAAATCTTTTTTTTTTCTCAAAGGGGAACTGCAGATAGCTCAACAAGCCCAAGGACTTTGGGAAAATTTATCTTTTCATTTTTGCTTCTTTCAACAATAACGTGAACACCAGCTGTCATGGGAGGAACTTATCGGTGAAAGCAACTGGGGCACTAGGATACCCCTTGAAGCACCAATATGAATCCCCTCCATAATAATGCTTATTCTCTTTTCCTCTTGCTTCCAAAACTGACAGTATCTGTATTTTTTCCTGCACAGAAATTGTGTTTAAATACAATTAATACTGTGCAGCAGCATCCGCCTTATGTTCTTACTGGATTCTGCAAGCTGAATAGAGCTAGGCTGGGTTTGAAGTGGAATGGAAGATGGTCAGATACTTTAGTGGTAGGGAGCATTGCCATCGGTGAGGAACACATTGCTCCAGCAGTGCTTTGCAAAAGGGAGAGACATCTTTCAAGTAAACTGTATCTTGACCAACCTTTTTTTATTCTCTGCATCCCTTTCCTAGGTCCATGTGCGGCTGGTGTGGTAGGAATAAAAATGCCTCGTTACTGCTTGTTCGGAGATACTGTGAACACAGCTTCACGGATGGAATCCACTGGCTTGCGTAAGGACTTAGGTTTATCTGGCAGGGTAACAGGACCAAAGGCTATTGGTTAGTTTGTGACTGAAGCGTCTGTTTTCAGCTCAGAACAATTTGTTATCAGCTCACAGATGTTTTAAAGATGAAGCCTTATTTGTTCTGATTACCAATTGTTTCACTGTCCTGCTGAGCAATGAAGAATTGTTCCTTGTTCCCGTTCCAGCCCTGGTAACAGGGAGTACATAGGCTGGTTTTTGCTGTCTGAGTTCCTCTGGAAGATACGCTACTGATGTGTTTAGGATTTAATTTTACTGTATGAATTTTGGATTTCAGTTCAACCTAGAATTGTATTACAGCTTTGTTATGTAAATATGCCAACTGCATATATTAAGAAGCAACTACTTCTTCAACTGTGCCAAGAGCCAATTTGTCTTCCTTCTGCCCGGTGTCTTCACAAACTATTCCCTTTATAGGATATCTCCCAATTATTCTTTTCCCTTTTGCTATCTAAACACTAGAGATACATTTTCAGGTTGAACTTTCACTGTCTATTTAATTTTTAGCTTTAAGGATACATGTAAGTGGCTCCACAGTTGCCATCCTGAAAAGAACAGACTGCCGATTCCAGTATGAAATGAGAGGAGAAACATACTTGAAGGTAACCTTTACCATATGCATGCAGAGAAGAGGAACAGTATAAAAGTATTATATAGCTGAGTGTACCCTGCTACTTAACAGCTGGGGGAACAAAGGCTACAGATCAATTGGTATCATAATCTCTAGTTGTTGAAGACACTTCTGTAGAGACAATGCAAGCAATGAAGAGCAGCCCAACTTGTAAATAAAGTAACGTAAAGGTGTGGAAAATAAATGAAACATACTATTTATATCAGATAATTACACAGTGATAGTAATAGTGAATGAATCTGGTGGAAAAAAAAGCTGAATCTATTGCTAATTTGCTCTTGCTCTGATATCTGACTGCCTACTTATCTATTTGTTTCAGCCTATGTAACCAGGCAGATATGTGTACTTGGGAGCTAATGGCAGGTAGCACAGCTCATCTCTCCCATGGTTTCAGGTCATGGAACAGGGGAGTGAGTGTGCAGCTGCATCTCACCCATTATTCTTCTTCCTACGTCTCATTTTTAATCCTTTGCTGTGAGCATCATTTACTGAAAACAAGCAAAGGCAAACACAACAATGTGCAATATAGAATTATTTAAGTAAATGAACTACAGGAAATTGCAGTCTAATCCCTAAATTGTGCTTTCTCTTCTTTGTCATACCTATTTAGGGCAGAGGAACTGAGATTACCTACTGGTTGACGGGTACTGAGGACAAGGAATATAATCTCCCAACACCTCCTTCTGTGTAAGATGGTCTTTATATATGACACGGAAAAAGAAATTCCCAGCCGTTGTGCTTTAGGCTTAACTGTTCTTCCCTGGCACTTGTTGTTTTTTGTTTTTAATAACTCTCAGCCTTCAGTAGTTAGAAGGCTTAACATTAAATGTGCTTATAAACATGTAAATATTCATGACAGTATTAGCTCTGGGACTATGCATGTGCTGCAGGTCATTTGTATGTAGAAGTGCTTAACATGTTCATTTCCTTGGAAGGAAAATAAGACTTTCAGGACAAGTTGCTGATGTGGTAAGTGCAGGCGATGGACAGAAAAATGAAACATATTCCCCAAAACTTTAGTCCTAATGGCACCTGCATGTGACACTACAGTTAGAGGATAACTGCAACTAAAATGTGCATCTCTGTGTAGTACCATGTTTTGCCTCACAAGTGGTGTGGGGGAACCTGCACGTGGAATGAAACATGCAGGATTTTGAGCAGTATTCTGCTAGAAGGGGCAGACAAAGTTACTGTAATATTGCACAGGCAAAAAGTGTTTAAAAAATGAACAAAAGTTTATTTCTAACACATAAGAGTAGTTATCAAGAAAGAAAAGAGGCTCACATCTTGGAACTGAGCTATCGTTTTGCATTAGTACTAAAGAAAATATAGTGATAGTGGGAGCGTTGTTTTTGAGAAACAGTGCAAAACTGAATTCAGGATGACTTGTCTTAATTTCATGTGTATTTTGCATGAATACTTCATTAGTTCCTGTGAACTCAGTAGAATGTAGTATTTCCCCACTTTCTTCTCTAAATTCTTGTGCACAGTTACTCTTTCCTAAATGGAAATTTGCTGCTATCTGCTTTGAAATGACAGTGTTTCAGTACAACTTGAAGCAATTATATTGCAAGTTGTAGTTTGCTGAATACATTGGAACCTATTATGGTGAAACGTACAAGTAACTGTTAGAGCTTACCTCTACTGCAAAAGTTTAGAAACTTAAACGATGAATCCATTGCAGAGAGGAAATTTTCTGCCCATTTATTCCTTCTTATTTCCCACCTAAGAGAAGAGAGATGGCTAAGAGAAAGATAAAGGTTTTCTCGGGATATTTGCAAAACAGAAACAATCAAATTTTTAATTTACTACAGAATCTCATGAACTTTTTTTTTTTTTTTTTAATTAATTGCAAAATACAAGTGTTTGTCTCTGGGCTGAGCAGGAAACAGCCCTGTTTCTATGGTACATCTCTTTTGTAATCTCAGGATTTTTCTGAATTAAAATGATCAGTTGAGAATATCAGAATTATTGAATTGGCAGTTCTTCTGGAATTCAGCTGCTGAAAAAAATACCTCTTGAACTGGATCACTGCACTCAGTAATGTTTTTGTTTTCACTTCATCATATAGGAAGCTGTGACTCATAAAATTGCCCCTTAAAATTCTCATATGTAGACTATTCAAGTAAAAGCCAGGCACACTGCAGAAATTTATGAAAATGTGGTAACTCTATTACTGAAGACCACCTGAAATTGAATAGTGGAAGTGCTGGTACCAGTAACGGTGTTGAAAAATAGAATCTACTTTGATTGGGAATGAATCTAATTTATGTTTTCCTTTTCATGCAAAGACAGTAATCTATACTATTTGGGTTTTCACTGGCACTGCTGCACTTTAAGATAATGACACTGCCACAAATCTCCTCTGCAAAGACAGTAATCCATACTATCTGGAAAAAAATACTTGTAATTCCTGAGTTATATTCCCAAATCCCAAACCTGGATTCTGCCTACCCTTTGTATCAGTAGTTCTGCCTACACTTTGTATCAGTAGTGTGTGAATGACACGAAGATAAAAGTGGGACTTTTGTCTCACTTGAGATCTGAGGATAATTAAAAACATGAGAATCAGTGAATTTTATTCATCCTGTTCCTTTCAGGGAGAACCAGCAGCGGTTAAAAGATGACTTAGCTGAGATGATAACTAATATTCTTCAGAAAAGAGAAATGGAAGGGTTCAAGACACAGCCGATCTCACGGGTAGCAAGCTACCGAACAGGTACCCTGGAATACCTTCAACTGGCCAGCACAGAGAATTCTATGACATATATTTAAAACTGGACATGTAGCATGACTCAAAAAATCTGTAGTAACTCTCTTGAGTACTTCACGTAAAGGCTGGAGGCTTATATTCTCAGCTTGTATTCTCAGCTGGAGGGAAAAGAAAATACCTTTTCAGGCATCCTTTCTACCACTCAAAGTACATCTAGCAGGACATCAAACCTCTCTTCACTGTGATGTCCAAATTGTCAGATGACTCGAGAAGGACACATGCAGTCTGATTTGAGACAAATGAAAATACGTACGAGTCCTGTAGATAGCTTATTTGTTCTGGTTTGTGTTTTAAATGTGATAGCCTGTTCAATAATCCACTTCTGAAAATATTCGTAGCAAAGTCTTAATTTGTCATGATTTTTAAATGTTGTATTTAAATTGTCATTTTTATTTGAAGAAAGATTTGCTGTAATATATTTGAGAATAACATTAAATATATTATGTGTAAGTCCTGGATATTTGCCTTTTTGCTTCTTCTGCAGTTTTCCCGTGTCTCCCATGTTTTGTTTAGCTGAGTTGTCTTTGCCCAGGAGATAGCATTTGCATTATTCACCTTGGAAGATAACTCCAGAATCTGTATGGCTTCTAAAGTTTATCTGAATGTCTTGGGCCTGCAAAATGAAACTCAAAATCTTGCGAAAACAGACTCTTTCATATCTTCCCTCCACTTCTGCTTCTACCCTCAAACCAGAAGTGCAACAGAAATGAAGAAAAAAACTTATCTGTATTTTTTAAACCTCAGAAACTTTCATTTCAACTTTTGGATGAAGTTTCATGACCAGACAGAACTCACATTTTACTGAGATTACTCACTCATTAACTCACACCATGGCATTTATATTAATAATCAGATTTAAAAAGCAACTAAAGAACAGCAGACACATGTAAAAGAAAACCAGCATTCACATGAATAAATAACAACTAGTGAGCAAAATTTTTGCAGAATGCTTGTGTGTACTGGTGGCTTTCAAAGCAGTTACTTCTTTCACAGTTGTCAAACACTGGTCAATATTCAAAACATAAACTTTGCTGTGTAATTTGTCCCCAGATCATTCTTCTATGGTTTTGAACGCATTTTTGTCCAAGTAAACAATCTTAAAACAGTCAAAAAAGAGCAACCTAGTTGCCTGTGTTTTTTCTTTGTTGACTTAAATTGACTTTGGGCAAACACACACACAAAATTAAAACACTCCAAAAATAAAATCCAACAAAACACAGGTGTACATACACAGGTTATAAAATTCAACCAGGTTATGCTGTAGGGCTCATAATATTGCCTTATGAATGTAAATTCCAGAAATAGCAGGAGAATGAAATAGCAGACAGCATGTAACCAACAGCTACAGGTTTCAGATTTTATGTAAGCAATCTTATACTTGGGCTGGCACTAATAACATACCATTACTGCTTCTGTCTGTGTCCTAATGGAAGCATTCATTGGGATGAGGATAGAAAAAATGACTGGTATTCTAAAACTGATATGTACTGAAAAGAGTATCAGTACAGTAGCAAAGCATGAAGTCAGCATGTCTGCTATTTCCTGGCCCAAGCTGCCAATCAACAAGCTTCGTCTCCATGTCTGCATTCTTTGGTGTGACTGCTGCTCTGCAGTGATACATGGCACCACTGGACTATTCTGGTTGCTGTATCTGATACGCTCAGCAAATGTAGCTATAATGGCAGTGACAAGTGTTGAACTCCTAGAGCCTGAGGAAGCCTGCTCCTACTACATTAAGCAGCGTTGCTTTGTTCTTTGAAGTCTCTTAAGTCTGTTTTTAAAGAGGAGTTGTATGGGTTCCATCCTTGATGCTTCCGAGATAAAAATTATTCAGCAAATGTCTGCTGACACCGCAACAATAAATTTGGACAGTAGTTAGTTTTCAGCAGCCCTTCTTTCCTGTATGCTTCAAATTATAAATTTCATATAATTCCTTGAAGATAAACAATAACTTTAACACTGAGTGGATCGACCCATTTTCCAACATGATTGTTTTCTACTTGCTTCCCTCCCTGTACATTTCTGTCACCCATACATCACAACAAAATCATTTTTACTATCCTCTTTAAAAGTTTGCACCTGGTTTCTGGTTTGAATTTGTCTTATATTCAATGTCTTATTATTGCATCTTGATATTAAATATTAGATCAAAGTGCCTCTTCATTAGAAATCTATCACTCTATCACCAAAATCTGTCATTCCTTTTTTTTTTTTTTTTTTTAAGCAGTGAAATATTATATCAAAAAATCTTGCTTGAGATGTAATTTTGCTCTCCAAGAGGAAAGGATTTTGGCTGCATCATTACCTGCTCATGTGAACTTACCTTACAAATCAATCAATCAATCTGTGAGTCCCTAGGCTAGGAGCAATTGGAAGTATATTTTTCTAAATACACATCAGGAGCTTTGTAACTTTGGTCAGGCTCCCCCATTGTCTCCATCTAATTTTTCTCATGCATCCATACACACCTCTTGTTTCAGCAACGTATATTTGTGCTTTTTATCCTAGTTGACATGTGCCACCAGTTTCCAGCCATGTTTACCCCTTGTACACAGAGCACCTTTCAAAAGAATCTTTTCTTTTTCCTGCTGTAATCCTATCAAAGGAATTCAGTTTTATCCTTTTCTCTCACTGAAGAGTGACCCTGAACAGTGATGGGTATAGAATGGTTCCTGCAGCCAGTGGTGTTGTACTGCTCTCATCCAAGGCTTGAGGCCAAGAGCTGCTATTTTGCCCAAACTGCAGGGCGTGTGACCTCTCTAATTTGAGGCTATTACAGGCCAGCAGTATCAAATTTTAACTATCTTAAACAATTACCAGAATACAAAGTCCTAATAGTGGCTGTTTTATGACAGCGGTAGAGTAACATTGGGGAAGTTTCCAGAAACAATCTGAACCAGTGTGGCAGGGAAGGACCACATGGGAAGTGGTCCATGACCGTAAACCCCGAGGAAAGGATTCAGATCCTTCCTCTGCTCAGAAACATGCAGCAGTTTGGCCCAAGAAGGCCGAAAGTTACTTCTCCTGTTTGTAAAGTGTGTGGTTTGACAAACACCATCTCAGTCCTGGGGCTTCACCGGAGCACACCCCGGAGGTTAACCCGTCGGGGCAAGCCCCTCGAGGCCGGTGGCGCGGAGGCGAGGCCGGGCCTTGGCCCTCACCGAACCTAACCCCCGCGGCCTGAAACACAGCCAGGGGGTCTGGGCGGGGGGCAGGCGGCCGACCCGGTCCCCACGGTCCCCGCAGCCCCCGGGCCGCCGCGGTGAGACCACAGTACAGCCCGGAGCCGCAAGGGGCGACCGGCTCGGGGTCAGCCCTCGTCCCGGCAGGGCCACCCCCAGCACGGGGAACCGGGGCGGGCGCCGGAGGAGGCGGGGGCAGCGGCGGGACCTGCCCTGGGCGAGGGAACTTCTTAAAGTCCCGCCGCCGCCTCCCGGTGCCCAGAGGAGACGTGGGGCGGCGGCGGCATGGCCCGGCTCGGCGGCGGCGTGTGCTGCTGCTGGGGGCTCGTCCTCCTGTGGGCGGCCGCGGGGGGCCGAGCAGGTGAGGCAGGGCGGGCGGGGAGACAGCGGGGCTGCTCCGGGCCCTGGAGGTGCCAGGGGGCCGGGGGGGGGGCCTGACCCTCCAGCGGAGCCCGGCCCCGGGTTGTGCCGTGACTCCGGAACGGACAGCGCGGCGAGAAACGGGGGGAGCCGCCGGGCTCCGTGCCCCACCTTGGGCTCCTCCCGGGCTGGTTTTGGGCTCAAGGGACCCCGCATACACGCTCTGTGACCCCTTAGAAAAAGGTGCGAGGCGGCTGGGGGTGATCCTCGCCCCTTGGGAGAACCGGGGCTGAGCCCCCGCAGCCCGCGGAGGGTCCCTGTGGGCCGGAGAGGGGGCTGCTGGAGCACGGCCAGCCTCTGCCGGCCGTGCAGGCGTGCCGGCGGCACCTCCTAGGTGTCAGGCTTCCTCACGTGGGCTTCTAAAACCTCGTCCCGGAATGGACGAGGGAAAATAAAGTGAGCTCGACGGATGGGAGAGAGCCTCGGGCTCGCAGCCGTGCTCCGTGGCTGTGCGGGATGCCCGCACGGGAGCCGCTTGGGATGTGGCTGGTGCTGGCTGGGGCAGCCGGCAGTTTGTTTTGTCAGTTTCAGATCTCGTACCTACCCATGAGCCGGTGTTTTCCGACCAGAGAGACTTGTGCTACCACTACAGCAATTAATTTGGCAGTGTCTGGTGAAGTTTTAAAAATCCGACATTGTTTTCTATGGTAAAAACACCACTTCCATGCTATTTTTATGCTCACCGTTTTTAAAAATTATATTTACATAATATATATATTAAGCCAGAGTTATAAGGCTACAATTAAACTTCTTAATCCAATGACTGAAACTTTCACAACAATTCTGAGCTTCCTTGGAATGCCATAGCCTTTCCGTCTCCTGATCTTCGAGCTTTATTCTTGTAACTCCCATCAGTCCAGTGCCAAATTTGAATGCAGGCAGAGTTTGGCAAGTGGCATAATGGCATGTGTTACTGATCTTCACAGACTTCCACAGAATCTTGGCTTCTTGCTTTAAAATTGAGTTTCTGCCTGGGTTTTGAGAAACACTCCGGCTGTGGACACATCCTGTGGTATGTAACTGTGCTAGAAAAGATGTGGCAGGGATGGATGAAGATAGTGTTTTCTTTTCTAATTTCAAAGTGCATGTAATGGTCTACCCAGCACCTGGAAGGATGGGGAAAGGGATTGCTAAAGGAGGGAATTTAAGAAATGCGGAACAAGTGTGGAGTATATGAAAGTGAAGCTGCCTCTGAGAGATCAGTAAAGGTTGGTGACAGTAGCGTTGAGAGCACAATCCCCAGTGGAGACTTCCAGATAACACTGGTATTGTTTGCAAGAGTAGGGTTGTTGGAGAGCAAATCTGAGCAGTTGCATATCTCATACTTATGCTTTTAATGAATTCTGCAGCTCTTAAGGGCTGGATTCACTGCTTTTCTTCTACGAAATTCCTAGTTAACTTAATAATTGCCACAGAACAAGGAAAAATTAGGTAGCAGTTGGTTTAACATGTCCAAAGTATTACAAGCACCTCATTTTGTGGGCAATCTTATCTCATCTTGGAGACCTGCTTTTCAAACCTTATTTGAGTTGGCAAAAACTTTCATTACTGCCTTAGCAGGACTGAAGGAAGGGTCAACCATGAAGCATGCAAAGGAATTAAAAGGAAATGTAGGGTATGAAGTAGTTTCAGCTAATACCTGACTGATTTCTCACATCGCTGAGGTACAGGTAGAAGGCTATGAAGTAGTGAATAGAAATGCCTTTAGGCTATTTAATAGAATAAATTTGTCCTTCAGCATTGAACTATCAATCTCTGATTTCCCCTCCCACCTTCATTCATTGTTCTTTAGTATTTTGAACTCCTTGAAGAGATTCTTCATTATACAATTTGGAAACTGTTTCTGGGGAATATTCTCTGGTAAAAATTGCTTGAGGGACTAAGAGTTCAATGAAGCTACTTGTGAAAGTATTTTTTTTCTTCTGTGCATGATGTGCACTGGGGACCTACAGTTCTTTTGGCAAGCTTTCTGTATCAGCAGGGTTTTACCATTAAGTATCCTTGTGAACATGGAAGTCATACAAGATTCAAACTCCTAAATCACAGTTCACTTATTTGAATATTGCTTCTCTCTATCATGTAAGCACAAATCAGGGGATTAGGCTTCAAATAATGACAGGCCTGTTGGAGGCAAATTGAAAAATTACTTAAACTTGAAAAGAATGAGGAAATAGGATGAATTAAGGTTAGTAGAATAGAAAACGCAAATAGCTTTGTATTCAAGCTGAACAAGAAAGCGTTTACTTATTTAATTGAAAATTACTGGGTTTCACGTTAGGTTCCTATGTGGTTTAAGCTAATCTCTAAAGAAGTCCTGAAGTACTTAACATTCATTTTGTAATGGATTCCAGTCATAACTGTGGTGTGAAATTGCAGCTGTACTTCAGAGGTATACAACCTTTCTAAACAGAAGGATGGTTCTGAAATTTTGGTGGGAAAATAGGACAAATTCTTTCAAATTACAAAACCGAACAGAAATACCAGATCAGGTGTTTCTTGTTATTGGCTGACCTGAAACATTTACATGAACATCTAACGGAACAGTAGTTGTAGGATAGGCTGTACTGAAAATGGGAGGTGTGCAACTTTGCGCTAGTGTTACTGTGTTTCTGTGTTGTGCAAAACTTCTCAGTGAAACAGAAGGATCGCTTCCTTAGTGGAAAGTGTATAGGTTGAAACTAGTAAGTACATCTTAATACCTCTACAAAAAGGCTTCACTTTTCAAAAGTCAGAGATAAAAATAAACATGTAAAATGGAAATAGAAATTAGTAGCTGAGGAATCCAGTGATTTTCCTATTATTAGGTGACACTTGCACTTGTTCACTCTAACTTAGCTTGTTAAATGCAGTCTCAAATACATGAAATGATTGACAGTGTCCCCAGTGTTTCCCTCATTGTTTGTGAATGGACTTACTGCTCCAAGTAAGGAAATATATGAATATTAATTCTGATCCCCAAACCTTGTGGCTGTTTTATTTTCAGGGAAAATGGAGTTCTGTTAATTTCTCTAATTACAAGGTCAAATAGGCTGTCTAGATGTATGATATGTTTTAAAAACAACTTAGAGTTGGCAAAACCATAAGGAAAAGTATCTGTTGCATATTTTCAAAAGGATGTTATAGGTGTTCTTAAGGCATGTCAGATGTTATTTTTGTAGTTTTAATTTGTTTTAATACGTATAAGTGACAGTTATCAAGTAATGCGTTTGGGCCATCTTGCTGCATTTTTCTTTTTTGTCTGCCCATTTTGTGCTTTCACTGAAAGTTAATACTACTCTTTCATGTCCTCTTCACAGCATCTTCCGCCTTGTTTCATCTTGTCTCTGTCCTCTCACTCAGTAATTGTTTTCTCAGCGTTCTGTCAAGTGTGTATATATTCCCATTCTGCATCTGCCACCGAAAGACAAGCTCTGCTTTTAACGTAACCTTGGCAATGCCTGTATTGAGCCAAAAAGGTAGAGAAAGGATTTGCTTTTCAGTTTGAAATGCCAAGGATACCACCACTTCCTGCACATCTGGAACTTCATTTTTCCATTATTCAGGGTATAATCTTTGCAAAATACCTCTCACATGTTGAAAAAATTCCAGCACTCTGCTAACTGTAGTCCTATTTCTGGTTCCCTGTTTGGCAAAAATACAGAATCGTAGAATGGTTTGGGTTGAAAGGGACTTCAAAGATCATCCAGTTCCAACCCCCACAGTTTCAGGAAAGGTTTTTCCCATTTCCTACTGCCTGCGGGAAGGAGAAGGAACACTTACGTATTTACAGGCTTATTTTGTCATTGCACTTCATCACTTCTATCCCCTGTCATGCAGCGCACTGGTGGCTGTGGTGGAGCTGCACATTGTCAGTGCTACGTAGTTCTGACTTGCTGGTTGCACTGAGGGAAAGAGTGACTCCACTGACCTACCCAGTCCGCAGGGACATTGAGTCATTCATTGCAATAAATAGTGTCTGCTTCTGCTTTTTACTCAGGTTAACCCTTCTGAGCAATACAGGTATGGAATTACCCTAAATTACCACAGTAATTGCTGCTCTTCAGTGTCCTGAGAGCAGGAAATAGGTTGAAAGTTGTCAGTGTTCTCTGCTACACAATAGGAAGTATAAATCTTCTAGAAATCATCCTTCTATCATGGATTCACGGAGACATTGCATTTGGTTCATATGTAAGGTCTTATCAATACAGTTGCTGGGATAAGAAATGTTAGGGTCTCTGCATCACCTTTCAAAAATAAATATAAAATGCCAACATTATTCTAGATAAAGGTTCATGTTGTTGCTAGACATATGGGATTTCTTTGGAAACATGCAGTTGGTTCGTAGATATCTATATTCTGCTATGTGTTTCAGTTCTGGATGGTTTTCTTGCTAAAGGTAGTTCTGCTAGTTTAGATGAACACAGATTAAAACTGTGACAGATTGGGTGGTAGGAAATGCTTCCGTTACATGGTAGTGGAAGTTGGTTTTAAGCGTACAGAGATTTATAAGCTTGCAATTTTAACTGATTCTGTAGCAATCTAAAAACTTATATAATCACATAGTCATTGTTGTAATTTATATAAATATATATTAATTTAAATAGAGGTAGCAACTTCCTATATAGGTATTTTGACATGTTAAACCAGGCCTGTTAGATTGTCAGAAACTGACATAAAAATGAATGAGGTGAAATCACATGAGTAGCTGTCAAAAAAAAAAAAAAAAATCAATAGTGGAAGATGGTGTCTTCCAGCGTTGTTTTTGTCTGCCACATCTACAGCACATTGCTGTTCCTCTAAAGGCCTCTGCCTTTGTTGCAAATCATCATGTGTTTTCATGCTGTCACTTCTCTCACATCCTCTTCCAGTCCTGATTTTCTGCAGTTTAAGTTCTTTGTGTAGAGAATTTAGGGTCAGGGCAAACTCCAAGGGTAATTTTGAAGTTTGTTCTGCCTTCTGAAAACAGCTCTGAATCTTCATGCTGTGGCAGAGAATAAAACAAAGAAACACAGCCCGACATGTTACAGTACATCTGTTCAGGGTACATCTGTCTCTGTTCAGTCTGTGTTGCACTGGCATCAGTGTTTGTTTTTTTTTTTTTGTTTTTTTTTTTTTGATTTTTTTAAGAAAGCAACAGCTGTTTTGCTTTAGGCAGAAGAAGGTTTCTTTGGCATGCCTACCTAGTCTGTGGGCACTAATAAAAACACCTAGCTGCCCTGATTCCTCTTGACTGCTTGCGTGCTCCCCCACTTATGGAGAGCATCTTTCTCTTCCCCTGCTTTGTCCTTGTTCTTTTTACCTGTTCCTCAGGTGTCTGTACTGAGCACAACCTGTCTTTTCTCTACTATACAGCAGGCTGCTTTGCCCTTTACTGCTGGACAGGCTCTTTGTGCTCAGTGCTGTGACCCCTTGCACCACTTGTTCACAGGACCTTGCTTTCCCTGTCCTCGGTTCTCTTGTGAGTTTTAGCTTTGTAAGATGGCCTTGTCTGTTTCCAGTGATAAACCACATCAGCTTGCTCTTCTTTTTGTGGATTTTTTCAGTGTGAGCAACTCCCATGTTTACGCTTAAACTAAATCAGGGATTACCTCATGTATTACTAAAAGATAGTTAAGAAGACAGCAGAAAAGTGAGGTTATAGCAGCTTGAAGAGGTTTCTAAGGTCTGCCATGTCTCAGTCCTTTAAATAGACTCAGTACCTGGCAGATAATAAAACATGTTTTTAAACACTGTGTTCCAAGTCTCTGAAATGACTTCATCTCTAACTAGACTCATGTAAGAGCTCTTTTTCATAGAAGGGGGTGAGAGAGAGAAGAGAAGCCAGGAGAAGATAAGGCCCCAGGGAGACCTTACAGCGGCCTTCTAATACTTAAAAGTGGCCTACAGGAAAGCTGGGGAGGGACTTGTCTTGGGGAGTGCAGTGATAGGACAAGGGGCAGTGGTTTTAAACTAAAGGAGAGTAGGTTTGGGTTAGATATAAGGAAGAAATTCATCACTATGAGGGTGGTGAGGCCCTGGCATGGGTTGCCCAGAGTAGCTGTGGATGCCCCATCCCTGGAGGTGTTCAAGGCCAGGCTGGATGGGGTTTTGGGCAACCTGGTCTGGTGGGAGGTGTCCCTGCCCAGGGCAGGGGGTTGGAACCAGGTGGTCTTTGGGTCCCTTCTAACCCAAACCATTCTGTGATTTTTATGATTAGAGGTTTTTCTGAAAGCTGTTTACCATGCTCTTAATTCTTCAGTTTAGTGGGATTAAAGCCTGAATAGTTAAGAATGTTTGCTGAACAGCAGCCCAGGTAGAACTCTGGAGCAGTCTACTGCCCTTCTTTTCCATTCCTTTACCACTTGAGACTGATTCTATTCCAGTTGGATGATAGGTATTGTGTGCCTTAGAAAGGGTTGCATACCTGTGGTGCTTTGGTCTTTCAGTCTGTGATCCATTGAGTTCTAGTGCTTCTGTTGGGTAATACCATCTTCAGGATTAGCTGCCCGGAAAGTTTTTTTTTTTTTTTTTTTGTTTTTTGTTTTTTAAAAAAAACTTGTCTTTTTTGAATCTTTCAGTAGAAAATTAAGTTGACAGTATCTATAATCATTAGCAATTGATCAGGCATGCCATCTTTTAAAATTGCTTTCAGTAAGATTCTTCTGTGGATGTGGATTCTTCTGGGCTAGGTAAGGAAATACTTTTTTGAATTTTATGTTAAGACTCAGTTATGGTGGAGCTTTAGACTGAAAGATCTGTAGATAGTTTCCAAAAGAGTTACATGAGAATATTTAACTCTAAACTTCTTTGGTAAAACTCCAGTTGGTTCTCATACCACTTTTCAGTATGTTAATGTTAGTATTTTTTTCCATGGTGGAGTCAAACCTGTTGGAAAGTTACCAAATTTAACTTTTTTAAATTGCCAAAATATTGTCATAGCATTTCACTATTGGAGAGGAAATATCTACTCATTCTTCCCTTCTTTTAATCTTGCTTTGCAGCAACTATTTTATTAGTTCTCAATCTACAAAGACTGTGAGTGAGACTTCCAAAAAGGTGATAGACCAACCCATTCTGTTTTATTGCATAAATCTTCATGTGGCTGTTTAATAACATCTGCCTGGGATCTTGGAGACCTGGGTTAGAGATACCAGGCTTCAAGTGAAACCTTCCGTACTTGTTGCAACTACTTCTCCAACCACCTATAATAGTGCCTCTGGTGGGCACTGTAACAATCATCAGTGTCTAAGTAAAATGAAGTTCCTATAATACTTGTTGCTTTTCAGGTTTATTGCGACACTAATTTCCCTTGTCTTTGTTTTTGTTTCCCTTGCCTTCTTTCTTCTTGGCCATAGAAATCCGTTATGCAACTGTGTACTGGAATAAAGCTCAAAAAACACTTCAGGTCAGGAATATACTGGACAGGAGCGGAGATGCCTATGGCTTCTACAACAACACTATACAGACAACAGGTTGGGGAGTTCTGGAGATCAGAGCAGGCTATGGCCATCAGACCTTAAGCAATGAAGATATCATGTATGCAGCTGGCTTTTTGGAAGGCTATCTCACAGCTCCGTAAGTACCTCAGGAAGCAACTCAATTTATGACACTTCCAGTGGATTTTGTGTTTGTTTTTCCTTTCCCTTCATTCCTATCCATTTAAACCATACACTTTTGTGGTTGTGTGCTGTTCTTTTAATTAGTAACAAGTATGAAATACAGCATCTTCTTTACAGTATCAAGATGTGGTTTCTGCTTTGTGTTGTCTTCTCATCCTGCAGGCTCTCTTCTCACCTTTGTGAGAACGATGAGTACTGTATCTATATTACTGGTTAAGTAATGTAATCACAGAATAGCATATGTGTAATGATGTGAGTAAGCCTTGTGTTGTAAATAATTACAAAAGGGGTAGCAGAAAGAATAGTTATTTCTCCAGCCCGGAGGTAGGTGGCTGAACAATAGATGAGAGAATTGAGAGCAGATGATGAGTCAGGGAGAGGCAAAGGCTGCAGGGCTTCCTTAAGGGGCTTTTTCAGCAAGCACTGTCAAGAAACTGCTGGGGGAACAGATGCTGAAGCTTCATAACATGGGGAGTTTGGTCTCTCCTGGACAAAGTAAAAAAAAAAAAAAAAAAATGCTGATATTCTGATAGGCCGGGAGGTAGGCTAGTATGTGTCTAGAAGAGCTGCTGTACTCCTGAAAGGCCTGTGAAAAAAGAATGAGGGACTGAATCACTCCCACAATGCACATCTGTGAAAACTGATGGTGTTTTGTGCTTGTTATGAAACCAGCTTTTTCTGTTCTTTTTAAGTTCTCTCCGTTACTAAGTAGGAAGACAGAATTGGTGGGATATAGCTGGTGGTATAACTAAGCACATGACATGTGGTTTGTTGGAACAGGCTCTATTTTCCTTCTATGAACTTAAGAATTTTTCTTTTATGAAGACTAAGTTCTGTTGTTGTGATGGTTTTACTCGGGTGGGCAGCCGAGTTCCACCACAACCGCTCTCTCACTCCCCCTCCTCAAAGAGGAGTGAGGAGAAAATACGATGAAAGGGGCTCAAGGGTTGAGATAGGGACTAGGAGATCGCGCAATAATTATCGTGACGGGCAAAACAGACTCAGCATAGAGAGAAAGTAAGATTTATTGCTTATACTAACAAGCTAGAGAAGTAAGAAACAAAGGAAAGAAACCAAAAGCACCTTCCCCCCCCCATCCACCCTCTTCCACCTCCTCCCCCCGAGCGGCGCAGGGGAACGGGGGAAGGGGGGTTATGGTCAGTCTACAGCACTTCTCTGCCGCTCCTTCTTGGTCACTCTCGTCCCCTGTGCTGTGGGGTCCCACCCACGGGATGCAGTCCTTGCTGAACTGATCCAGCGTGGGCTGTCCACAGGCAGCAGCTCTCCAAGAACTGCTCCATATATGGGTCCGTACCACGGGGTCCATCCCTTTGGAGCAAACTGCTCCAACCTGGGTCCCCCACGGGCAGCAGCTCCTGCCGGGTCACCTGCTCCTGCGTGGTCTCCTCTCCACGGGCTGCAGGTCCGGCCCGGAATCTGCTCCGGCAGGGGTCTTCCACAGGCCGCAGTCTCCTTCGGGGCACAGGCTCCACCGTGGTCTCCTCCACGGGCTGCAGCGTGGAACCCTGCTCCACCGTGGTACTCCATGGGCTGCAGGGGGACATCCTGTTTCACCATGGTCCTCACCACAGGCCGCAGGGGACTTCTGCTCCGGCGCCTGGAGCACCTCTCCCCCTCCTTCTTCACTGACCTTGGCGCCTGCAAGGCTGTTTCTCACTCCTCTCACCCTCCCAGCTGCTGAGTGGCGCAGCGGTTTTTTCCCTGTCTTAAATATGCTCTCACAGAGGCGCAAAACAACATCGCTTATTGGCTCAGCTCTGGTCAGCAGTGGGGCCCTTACCAAACATGGGGCAGCTTCTAGATCCTTCTCACAGAAGCCACCCCTATGGCCCCCCCTGCTACCAAAACCTTGCCATGTAAACCCACTACAGTTGTGTGCCTGGGGAATGGTTGAGGGATGCTTATGATGGATGCTGTGACAGGAATTTGGCTTCACCATCCTTTTTTTCAGAACACTGAAATACCCATAGGCTGCATTGAGCAGTCCAGCAAGGGAGAGTTTTCTGTCAAACAATTGGCAAGTATGGCTTGTGGACCAGATGATATTAATTTAATGAACAGTAAGGCATTTTAAGATCAGTTAAGATTTATGGATAGTTTACTGATTGTATCATATATTAATGTGACTCCCTAGTAGACTTTACTGGAGAGGTAGTTAGGTCTCTGGACAAGATTTTTACAGTATGACAGAAACGCAATACAGCATAATTTGTTGATCAAGAAAACACTTTGGGGGGAAGGGGGAAGGGAAATCTCAAAGTTCTGAGTACACAGCATTTATCCCAGGCAGGAAAGAGAATTAAGTACATGAAAGATCTGGATATGTGTTGTTAGATTATTTGCATGAGAGGTTATTGCTATGGACTACTTAGTTTATGTAAACTACATATGGATCTGGGGGAATGCTGGCATGAAATGAGAATATTGTTACAGAATCACAGAATGGCTGAGGTTGGCAGGGACCTCTGAAGATCATCTACTCCAACCTCACTGCTGAGCAGGGATCACCAAGAACACATTGCGCAGGATGGCATCCACTAAATAGCCCGTCACAGAGAGTTAGATATAGCAGAAATAATAACAGAGGCCTGAAAGTCTTCAGAAAAGAATTTGTGGGTTTCTGTCAAGGAAGAGGTTGGAGAAGTATGTTTTGAGACTTGTGCTTTTAAGTGAAGTGGGAAACTTAACTGAACTTGTTTTAAAAGAGTTGAAGTGTGAGGGTGGGTTAAGATGCAAAACCAGAAGTAGCAAAAGCCTTTGGTTTCTGATGAGACCTTTTTGAGAAAATTTACTGAGAAATTCTCTGACAGTGCAAAGCCTGAAAATGCTTCCCATCTCTAAAATGACTATCACATTACATGTACCATCTGATTTCTTTTTTGACTGTCTTTGCCCCATTGTATCATGGAAAATGCAGTGGAAATGTATTTCTCCCAGAGGTTATGAATATAACCATTTTCTGTCTTGTAAAGCTATTTTGGGTAAAAGGACTTCTCTTTGAAGCTAAGAATATCTATTTGAAAATGCTCCAGCTAAGGAGCGGAAATGAATTAGTGATAGACTCCTCTGTCTTCTAAAGGGTCAGAGGACCTATTACTTCTGCTTTTAGCTGTACAATCTTTGTGTTTTTATTCAGTAAACTGCAGGTCAATAAAGTTATCTTACACAGTGGATTTGATGTTTTTTGAAGCACAGAGAAGCGATCTCACGAAGTTTGCACATGTTAAAAGATTACTCTCAGAATTCCATTTCTCTTTTATCCTGCCTGGAGGGTCACAGAATCCTAACTGACATGCAGGAAGATGTTTTTTCTTTGGGGTGTTTACACAAGTCTCCTGCAGCGAAACAAGTAACCAACATCTCTTAGACTGTAACCCTCTTGCCATCAGACAGCCTAGCAGCTTGTTTCCAGGGATGCTCTCTAGCACCATCATGACTTCCAGCATGAGAAGGAGTCTCTAAACACTATCATTCTGCTTTTGCACACATCAATGCACACAGTAGCTGCACGCAGCTCAACCTTCCTTTTACCAGGACAGACGAGTCCTTAAACAGCAAGGAAGAGTGTAATGACATGTTTGGTGTTCAAGGCTTTATTTGCATCAAGAACCACTTAACTACCAGAGTGATGAGGCTTATGTCACTTGTCTGTACGAGCACTGCCACCATGAGTGGCTCTGCTGTCCAAGGTGAATACGCTAGGTATGTGTGGTAATTGAGGTATCCTCCAGTGCATTGTTACCTTAACCTGGACAACTCTGAGGTCTCCAGCTGTCTCACATCCATTTGTGGCAATGCCATTTGTGGCCATGACTCCATGAAGCAGAAATGACCCAAGGTATCTGTAGAAACTCTGAAGTCCTGGGAGTGCTCTGATCTCACGTGTTGCATTAATGGGAAGGATACATTCCTTTCTATAATCCCAGTTGGAAGTGCAGGTTCCTGCAGAAGTTGTCAGGTGAGCAGTAGCTCCAGATTGACAGTGCCTGCAATTTGGAGACCTTTAGGAATTCTCAGCTAGCTCAGTTCTTTCATTACATTCAGGGTATGAATTAAGGTTCCCAGGCACAGCCAAACCTTTGATAGTATACATAAGAATGTCAAAATCTTTCTTAAAAGCATATGTTTTGTCCTTTGTAGGAATCCAACAGAATGCAAGACAAATGGATTTAAAAAAAAAAAAAAAAAATCAAAATGGGACATGCTGGTACTGTCTTTTCTCAGATTGCTGGGGAAGAATGTATGTCTGCTATAGTTTTATAGGTTTGTGGTATGAAAATCAATAGCTAATAAGTCAGATCCATATACCAGTGATGATAGAAACAGGCATTTTCTAGAGCATGATTCATCTTTCTAGTGTAGGTACCTGATTCAGATAGCAGCTCTCTATTTTGAAAACACATAGGAGGAAGATAAATCTAATTTGAGTGTCTAGAAAGCCAGACATCTGCTTTTCTCCCCAGTCTCTGGCCTCTTTGTAAGGTCCAATCCTAACATCCAGCCAAAGCTCTTTGCTCTGGTTTTCTTGGGTTATGAGTTCTCTTCCCCCATTAAAATCAGTGTTACTGAGGCCTCACTGTACTCGGGCAACAGCAGAGCACATCCAGATCAGTGACATGAAGCACATACTTTTAGTCATTCCCAACTGGGATGTGCTTGGTGCCTTAGAGCAGTATTTAAATTTGAAGCAACATTAATTGTACTCTTTTCTGATACAACCTCGGCTGACCTGAGTCCTGTCATCTTCCTCTCTAATTTGAAGAACATAGCTGTGCTTTGCTGTTTTTAGACTTTGAATTCTTGTCCTAGTATTGTAATTGCCTTGTTTTTGTTGTTAGATACAGTTGCAAAGCACTACCTTACTATAATGATCCAATTTACTTTGGAGGATAATACCTATACCTTACAAAATACGCAAGCCATGTACATAGGAACATTGTTAAAGGAAAAAAAAGCCACAGGGAATTTAGGAGGAAAAAATCTTAATAACCTTGGGCATTAAAAGATTAATCAATCAATCCCAGAATTGTCTGGCTTCTGTTAGTATATGCAAGAGGGAAGCCCATTAAAGAAGCTGCTTTCAGTCCCCTGATTCTGAGCTAACCCACTCTCTAAATCGGTCATCTCAGCTTAAAGATGTTACCAGCATAAAATCAGCATTGTGTTGCATAACTTTCAAGTGCACCAAATGAAACGAGTATGGCTGATGGTTGAGCCTAGAAGTCTGATCAGAGTAGTATCCTGGCTGTTTTTATCCTCCTCATCTGGTTCTTGTCCCTAAAAGACCATCTGCCAGATGGACTGTCTCCTGCTATTCCCTCCCCATTTCTAGTGCCATCAGAACTGTCTTGAAGTATAGCATATGTTATGCTATGATTTCCTTCATAAAATTACTTAAAATTTTTATTTGCCAAATTTCTTGTAACTGTACAGGTGCAGAATGTCAATCTGTTTCTTCAACTTTCTTGTCTACTTCAAGAAATAGGTTATGTTTATTGCATGTAGTCTTGTGTTAAATGGGAGGAGAACAGCTAACTCTAGAACTAAAATTGGTACTATAGCTGGAATTTCCTGAAAGGTGTGATGGTGTGAAGCTGCTGAGCGTTCCCCTCTCTTGCCTGAACTCCCCAGGTCCAACCCCTCTCACTTGCATCTGCCCAGGCACTGACCTGATCAAGGTCTTTCATGTTGATTCACTTACTAACGTAACAGGAAGTTGCATTTGTATACCGCCTCTGTTGCTTAAACAAGCATAAAAACCTAATTCAAGCTACAAGCTGCCAAAAAAAAAATTTACATTTTTTACTATTTACATTTTTTTGTTGGGTTAGGGTTTTGCTTGAATGTATGCAGACCAATTAGATTGGGTAGCCAGAGGGGTACCAGAGCTGACATAAAAAACAGCAGGGTCATGCAGTCAAGTTGTGCTTGAACAGCTGAGGATGGGGCAGGGGACAAAAAGGGAGAAGGTCAGTGGATCAGTATCTCTAATCACCAACAAACCATTCAGTCATCTCTGGTGCATTCTCTAATTATGCCCTGAAAGAATCTGGAGAGAAAGAGCATTCCTACTAGAGGAAGTTGCCCTTGTTTAATAGAGGGAATACTGTCCTGCTGCCATGTTCTTCCCTTGAGGCTGGTATCTGTTTGTTAGTTTGGCTCTCAGAACTTGGTAGGAGATAATTCTACTTATGACTGATGTAGTTCTACCAGCTCCAGAGTTCAGCAAAATAATTTCCTGCTGAATTCCACGTAGAACTAAATATTCCTCCCCCTGCATTTTTTTTTTGACTGAGTAGCTGAAAAAGTGTTGACTCAGTTTGAACTTGAAAATTAAGAAATGTTGATGGGAGGAAAAATAAATGGACTGAGAAAATTCAAAAGCTCTGTGAATCAGATGCATGAATTGATTTGACCTAAAATTGAAGGGTGATGTTAACTTTTAGGCTCCTGAGCTCTTTTTGTCAGTTAATTTTGTTTTGAAAAGTAAAGTGCTTCACTTCAATACAAACGAACGAATCAGTCAACTAAAACAAACAGAAACCCAACCTTTTGTTCCTTCTAGTTAATGGGGATGAAACAGCTAACTGAACTCAACTTGGGAGGGGGGAAACAATGTTGGTTTCCATGCAGCTGAATCTGTTTAAGGCTGGCATGAGTCTGCTGTCTGTGGGAATTTACACCTTAAAGTAGGGGTATTTAGCTTATGTAAGGAAGGATCATATTTAATGGCAAGCAAAAACTCTGCTAGATACCAGGCTAAAATTCTCTCTCACTACTCTATCAGCAAATATTCTCATCTCCATGCTCTCTCGGTTCTAAACTGAATAGCTCTCCAGTAAACCGTTTCTGCTATGCTTTAAATTAATGTGCTATGCTTTAAATTAATGTGCTAGAATTTCAAAGATGGTTCTGATCTTCAGAGATTTCCTGAATGTGAAGTTTTGCTATGAAATTGTACAATCTCATTCTTGCTTCTTTTTCCATTGTAGAGCAGTTTGAGCAAACATTAGGAAGGACTTTTATTTTGATTTAAATTTAAACAATATACTTGTTTTAACTTTGCTATTTGACATGCCTTAAAGATACGATACCATTTCATGATTAGAAAAAGCTGACTTTGTGGTGCATGGCTCTCAATATCTGCTGACAAATGGGATGGTGAGGAAGAAGGCAAGGTGCAAAAGAGTAATTTCTACTACGTTTTTTCTTTCAGGCATATGTACGACCATGCTGCAAATATGTATCCACAGTTAATTAAGAATCCTACCGTTCGAAGTGGAGTCCAGAATTTCATGGCGTATGTATTTAGTTCTTAGAAAATAAATTCTTCAAGAGTTATGGTTGATGTATATAAGGATTTTTCAATTTTATTCTCTCATAGGTGAAAGAAGATATATGCTTACTTTTCCATTGTCTGTATGGCATTAGTGTGTGTGAGGAAAAATTCTAAACTTGTTAAGAAAGTCATATATCCTTCTGATTCTTTCAAGGAAATATTTAAAGCTATTACTACATGTGGGTGTGGATAACACCAATGAATTCTGAAGTTTATTCTAGTGAAAATCCTTTTCTAAAAACTGGTATTTTGGATGTTACACTGAACAGTGTGGTTTCTTGGCATCTTAGTCTTTTTAACACATTCTTTCATTCCACTGTTAGAGTTTTGCTTACTATACCACTGATGTGAATTCTGTTCTAATCACAAAAGTCCTGATTCCTTTTTCTCTTTAGCAGTATAAATCAAAAGTGATTCTGCTCAAATATTGCAGCTACACTGTTGGGGAGCTACAAGTGGGAGAACCAGGACAGGTACTGGGAGGCTCAACTGTATTTAGCACTTATATAAGTCTTCTTAGACCTGTATTTTCTTCCATTATGAATACTTCTGTGAAACTTTGTTCATGTTTGCAGACTAATTTTACATCTTACCTTGTTTTGTTTCCTGAAGCAAGAGGGCTACATCTGACAAATTCTGTTTATTGTATTTGTATCTAGTTTGTTTTTAGTGTATTAAAATAGAGAAGAAAAAAACTCTTAGCACTCCCTTTCTATCATTCAATCCTTCAGCATTGCTATCCTTTCTGTTAAAAAGATGAGGTAGCTATCATATCTGTTTTTGTTTTGTTTTCCTCAATATAACTTGTAACAGCAGATGTATTCCCCAAGATGCATTGTTGTGATGGAAGGGGGCAATAGTAGGTGGCCTTGTATCTTTTTTTTCCCTAATGCCGGTATCCTGGACTCCTGCTGTGTTGCTTCATTTTATAGCAGTCTTAATATGGGCTACTGTGTTGTGTTGAAAGCCATAGCTGTGATCATGTTCCCGTTTCCTCTGACATACTTCTTCCATCTTTTTACTTTCAGACAGCTAAATGTGGCTGGTTTTGTCAGCCATATACTGCTGGAAGATTTTGTTTCCTTGCCAGATTCATTCACTCCTTTTTTTTTTTTTTTTTTTTTTTTTTTTTTTTTTTTTCCTTGCTGTACATAATGCCAGATAGATTACAGTCTCTGGTCCTGTGTTTATCTGGTCTTGACTTACTCTAAAAGTTCAGGTTCCTTGTGGTGTGCAGCGAAGGAGGGAACTCTACGAGTTCCTCCTAATGTTGACTGCTCTTGCCCTTGGGTCTGTTCAGCTTCTGTTTTGTGCTGTAAACCTGGGTTATTTGACTAGTAACCTCTTGGTTGGATTTGGCACAAAGAATTATTGTTTGGCCTCCCACCTTTTCCTCAGAGGAGAACAGCAGTGGTTCTTAAGCAATCTTTTAGCACTGCCAGCAGAAAGCCTTTGTTGCACTTGTACCCAGGGGAGAGAAGTAAGGACTTCAAAGGTCAGTCTATTTTATAGAGTAGGCATTTAAAACAAAATAGGTCAGATGAAAAATCAAATGCTTGTTTCTCTTTACTGACTATAAAGGGATGCTAGATCTGCTATAGGTGGGTCTCCCACAGAGGCGGAGTCTATCACTCTCTTTGGCACTGAAACGATGCATAGTGGTAGAGGCACACAGCTCTTCATGGATCTTGCATGGATCTCAGTATTTGCAGCCAGAGGATACAACCTTCATCCATGTCTACTGGATTTCCAGAACATGATTTACCTCAAAATACTAGGAAGGTTTTGATCATCTGGGTCATAATGCAGGCCAACATTTGCCCCTTCCCTGCAGTATCAATTATATTCTAAAACAAAAGCAAGAAAACCCCAACCTGTTTGTTCCTCTGCAGGAAACAAGATCAATGGACAAGACAACAAATCAGAAATAATAAGGATGACCCCTTTTGGAGGCATGCTGGCTATATTATTGCACAGTTGGATGGTCTGTACATGGGAGCCCTCGAGTGGGCTAAACTGCACAAACAAACAGTAAGATTACCGTATCTCTTTTTTAGTAGTTGGGTGTGGGATGTCAGAAGATGAAGATGGGAAAAAGAAATCTGATATTTTTTAACAAGTGTGTTTAAAGATTAGTGACAAGTATTCATTCTGCATGTCATTCAACAAAAACTTCAGTCGCTGTGCAGTGTGAGTAGTATAATTGAGCCCTCCTATCATGTCACCCCAGGTCTTTGCACTGGACTTGGAACTCTTGGCATCTCACCTGCTGATTCGATTGGGGGTGGTTTTTGTATCAGAGTGTGAATGTTGGAAGGACAGACACTTCTAAGATGTTTGCTGTCCTCACTTTACATTGTTATTGAGCAAATGACTCTAGGCATAAAGAGTAGCTGCAACAGTATGAATCAGCAAATAGGAACTGCATTAAAGCTTTTGTTCTTATTTCCAATCGTTAAAGCTTCAAAGCTTCTAGATTTTGCAGGATATCTTTCTTTGCTAAATTGCATCTTCCTTTCTGTTTTCCAAGTCTCCCATTGCAAACTATATGGTCAGTGTTGTGTAAGGCCAAATGGGGTGATTTATTTATTTATTTATTTTTTTTCTGAAAATTATTTTTTTTGTTGTTGTTTTTAAACTTGGATAGAATTGTGTCCAGGATCATCAGCTTGTGTGCAATACCAAAGCTCCTTTAACTCCAATAGAGCTGTGGTAATTATAGTGCTGTCCCCATAAGTCTAGTATGTCTAATTGGTTCCTCATTGTGAGAGGGAAAACTTGAGTAATTGCAGTTGACCCTTTTTTTTTTTTTCTTAATTTCATCATACCAAGAATGTAGAGAAGGTGGCAGTAAGGAATCGTAAGCAATTAGGTTTTAGTAAAATTCATGAATCTCTTGCATAGTTCTCATTCTGGACATTTCTTTAGCAGGAACCAGTTCATACTGAAAGAGAAGACTAATGCAAAGATTCATCCTGTTGGGTCTGAATTATAGGGATGTTATTAAGAAACCTTGACTTTCTAGGAAAAAAACTCATTCATTCCTTTTCACAACACTGTAACTGTAGAGCCCTGCAAGGCTCATCAATTTTTTGTCTGCTTTGGAATCCTTTAGATGCAGATGGACAGGAAAAGAATTAGAAAAATAATGTATCTGAGCCATTTCCTTGAAATAGACAGGAACATCCTACCTGCAGTGTGTTTTCATTGATACTTTTTGCTTGTGCTTGTTATTAAAAAGCACTGACCTCTGAAGGGACTAAATAATTCTGATCCTCTTTCAGACAGGGCATATTGTATGTCACCAGCACGTCTATACAAAATGGTGCATTTTAAGGAAAATTCAGACATGGTTCAGTCTGAAATAACCGTGTCCTTTATTTTTCAGTTATATGCAGTAAATATTATGCATGTGTCTATATATACACACACGCACGTGTGTACATATACACACGTACATGATATAAAATATTTCTTTTCCCAGATGTGCCTGGAGCATGATGGGAATTACTTCCACTCCTTCCTATTTCTTTCATGGATGATACTGCCCAAAGCTAAACTTACTTTTGCTTTGAATAAAAGATATGGAACCAAAAATTTTCCATGGATATTTGTCACTTGCACTGTAGTTTTGTCTGCTTGTCAGAGCTATTAAGTTAAAATCAGTCTCTAACTTTTGAGTATGGTTTGCACGTAGATGTTCGGTTTTCCTTGACATCAAGGTGATACCTGACAGCTCTGCAAAAGTACATACAATTCCCCTTGTTGGATATCATGTTACTTTTCCAATACTTTGAGGAGAGTAAGCCATTCTCCTCAAAGTATTGGAAAAGTATTTACCGCTGTTTTGGATCCCCTTCAGGAAATAAAGATCTCGAAGATTTCTTTAAGGATAGTTCAAAAGATCTAAAGAGTATAGAGAAAAGGAGGTGTGTTTGCAAAGTCTGTGAATTTCTACACTGAGCACTGGGTGAAGTTGAACAAAACTATTTTCTCTTTGGAAGAATGGAAACAAGAGCTGTATCAATAGCTAATCAGCTTTTAGTCTTACCCATCTCACGTGCCAAGGATTTTTATTAGCACTATGTACATTTTTAAAACTTGCAAGTGTTTGAAGTCTTACAGTTGGTGGACTAACTGGTGTGTGCTTATCTGGTGAAGACATGTGAAAAGATCCGTCTTTGCATTGTCCTGTACAACGTGTGGTAGGTTGAAACTATGCCAAGTCCACACAGTGCTTAAATGAGTGTTGAATTGTGTGAGTATAGATAAAAGTGAAACACAATGAAATGTGTCCTCTTCCTCCCTCCCCCCCCAACTTCAAGATTGCCTCACTTGACTATTGTAGAACCATTATCTGCCACAAATAACCAGGCCTTACTATAAATTGGTTTGGAATATTGGTTTGGACTCAGAACGGTTTAATAGTAGCACTAGTATGTAGCTTTTATTCTTTTATATATATATATATATATATGCACACGCATATATATATGTATAATAGTGGACTGTTCTTTATTATTATTATTATTTTTTAATTACATTAAACAACATCCTGCAGGGCTGTTCTAGGTAGACACTTTCAGTAAGATCTGCATGAAGGCAATTTATAGTGTAAATTTCTGTATTTTAAATTTGATGTTTACCGGTATCATTAATAATGATGTCAAAATCTGAATACATTTTCATGTTAAAGTGTGAAATTATTCCATCTGGTTTAGCAACATTTTATATCCAGTAAACAAACCCAACCCTTTTGACAGGATGATTTCTGAAGGAGGGGCACTCAAAGAACATTAAGGCTTTTCATCTGCCTAATGCTCTACCAACGCTGTGATTAATCTTGGGCTTGTCCACACAGGGAAATTACTCTTGAATAAGGAGGTGTAAGAGTTTTAAATACTACGATGATTCCAGGACAGCTCTCTATTTGTACTTCCTTATTTTGTATTAAGAATGCTCATGCATGGGGACATCATTGGAAAGCAATTGTTTCAGAATAACTAGTCTATTTTATTATACCATGAAGACAAGCATTTAAGACTTGTTCTCTTATCTGCTGCCTTCTCTAAGTTTTTCTCCTTCAAGCTGATGGTAAGTTTACAATGGGAAAGTAAAACTCAATTTCATCTTTTTTGCTTTTCAGGATAGTATCTCAGAGGATGTGCAACAACATATTCTAGCTAAAGGACTTTAATGTCATGGCTGTATCACCTCATTGCTTGTCATTTTAGTGCATTCATTTGCTCTTCTTCAGGGTGTAAACCATGCACACCGGGGTTTTCCTTACCATGCTATGTGAGATGAGAGAACATGGATGACAAGAGGTTATAATATGCCCTATATTATGTACTTGTTATGATGTATACTCATGTAATTCTTGCTGGTGGCCTCAGATGATCTTCTCACAGGGAAGACTTCTCCTGGAAAATCAGGTGTAGTCTTTCCCCAGCTGGGGCTCTCAGCCTGGTGGGAGGGAGATGCATCAGGCTGCTCCTGAAATAACCAGATTTGGCATACACTGCAGATGCGAGTCTCCTGTCTGAATGTGTTGTTTTAGTGAGAAGTTCTGTGCACTGAGCATGCTGGACTTCTCTGATGTCACTTAGCATCAGACAAAACCAGATTAATCCTAGCAAAGCTAAGTCATGAGTTCTTGGAAATATATTGGAATTAATCTTGTTTGCCTCTCAAAAGGGGAATGAAAACAGAACTCTGGTGGGTACTTAGCAACCTAGTTCCTCTTTTGTTTTATCTGGCTTTGGAGAAAGCAATTTCACCCAGTGGAACACTAGGAATTTACATAATCTTTGTTGTTTTGTTCAAAAGGGTCTTTCCTCCCACCTTTTTTGTGGTTATAATGGTGTTAGCTTCCTTCCATAGCACCTTTGTTCTGGTTTGGATGGACTTCCTGGTATTTAATGATTTTTTTTTTTTTTTTTTTTTTTTTTTATTTGAAATGACCACAAGATAGCACATAAATAGGAAACTTTTCAAATATATAGACAACTCCAAGTGATGCTGTAGCAGTGTCAGTAGATGTTGCAATGAAGGGAGCTTTTATGGAGGAGAATATGGAGTGGTAGCAAGTGGATAGAAAGAACAATTAAGATGTCTAAAGGCTGGCTGAGTATTCTCACGCGCAGCCCTTCTTTCTCCCCCTCCTGGTGGTAATATTCACTCATTACTTTGCTGCCTGACTTTTCTGTAACAGTTAAGGCTGTAAATTAAACACTGGAAAACAGCTTCTCACAGCGTGTTTGGCTTGCTGTCCTTTAAGTATGGCTGGATGGGGGGGTGGGAAAGTGCTGAAACTGCAGCAAGTCTGTCTGTACGGATTCTAGTAAGATAGCAGTTGTTGGGACTTGTTTGCACATGATTCATATGACTGAGTTGCTTGAAACTGTCCAAAGGTACATCTCTTGATTTTTATCACTTGTGGCCTCTGCTGATCCCTGTTTATGACAGCAAAAGTATGATGAGCTAGAGCAATGTAACATATGTTCAAGTTTGCTTTGGATTTTTCCATCAAACTATAGCTGCTGTTAGGGCCTTTCAAGGTACATAGTTTTAGTTGTTGTTTATTTTTTTTCCTTGTCCTTTTCTCCCCTGTATTGTTGTTTGTAGAGAGTTCAGCTTTATGGTTTACTAACAGCGAGTTGTATTGCAAGCAACGTGTTTCTTTGCTCTATGATTACATTCCATTCTAAAATTACTAATCATAATGCTACACTGATGTGTGTTCTGTGTTTTCCTTAAGCCTTGTCTTAACTAAAAGCATGGTGCAAGCAAGAACAGGAAAGAGTTAGAAAACGGTCCTTGAAGGCTGAGGTTAGACCACTGTTAAGGTTTTATGTTTGAAGAGGCATTGTAAGAGAGGATGCTGAAGATTGCAAAATGAGCTGTGCGTAATTAACCATGGCTCTCTCTAACCATAAGGGTTTTTTGAAATCCTGTAGTGGAATGTCTTTTGACTGACTTCCTCTCTTCAGCTTGTTCCATGCTTGATTAGTACTGTTAATGTATCTCGCTTCCTTCATTTGTTTCCTCCTCAGACATGAGGATCTTTAATTGCGGTCTTTATTAAAAAAAAATCCGAGAGCTCACCTGAATGTGTGCTAATGTAAGGCTTTTCAAAGGCATCTACGTAAATAGGGAAAAAATCTTGTTACTGTGGGATAACAGTAATAGTAGATTTATCATAATATGCAGTATGCTGTTTGCAAAGACACACAATGTTTCCTAAATTATTGCCATAGCATATCCTTTTTGTCCTCAGCAATGTTAGCATTGGTATTGTCACTACAAGGGCCAGACATTTACTTAAGTGTCTCATTCCAAGCCGAATTGTAGTATTTGGGCCTTGCGAACAGGTGTTTTGTAGAAAGTATAAAAGATTGCTTTGAGAAGGAAAAAGTTCTTAACAGCTGAGTTTCTATTGACTGATGCTTCTGTCTGAAAGTATTTGTTGTGGTCTCTTCTCTCTTTCCTCAGCCCCTGAGCATCTTTGATGTCCAGTTTCTGAATGCAGTTGGAGACTTGTTGGACCTCATTCCTGCATTGTTTGAGTATTCTACAAGGAGCGGACAATGCAACGTGGATGCAGGAGGTCATGGGAAATACCAGTGGGATATGGGTCACTGCTCTGCACTCATCAAGGTGAGCACCAAAAAATTCAGCTCCAGCGATTGTGTTGATTCAAAATGCCATGAGTCTGTGTTCCTGTAGTCTTCACCGTTTATATTGCATGTGCCTGAAGAGATCCTTGTTGATCAAGGCGCTTTTATGCAGTTACCGTTTGTACCTCCATGGCATTCTGGGTCCTGTTTTGCTCAGTGGTGTTTGGTGGGGGGGGAAACAACAAAAATAAAAACCACATAAACTGAGAGTGGAAAAGCTATTAGAATTACTAGGGAATGGGAAGCTACTCTGGAGAGGAAACTGGATGAGAGTAACTTGTTTCATCTAGCCAAGTGAGGGTCAGAAGGGGATACCATGAATGTTTACAAATACACTGGGGATATAAGTAGGGGAAAGGTTATTTAGTGCTGGCATAAGAACAAATGGGTGTGCGAGGCTGATGGATGAATACAGTCTAGAAATTAGAAAAAGTTTTCTTAGTGTTAGCAGTGATATTCTGGAATAGCTTTCCAATATGGGTGATGACAGAAAGAAAACTCTTTTAATCTAAGGTTCTACATCATGGCTGCAATTAAAATTTTCTACAAAAATTGTCAAACATCTGGTCAGTGTATGGAGATTCATGTATCCCAGAGCAACAGTATTTATCTTCAACTGAGAAGCATTCATTCAAGTATTTAACTGTAACAAAAGGTTTGAGGTAGCAATAAGTCTTAGAAACAGGGAAATGCTTTGAGAGGACATACTATCAATATGTACTTATCTTTTCAAAATATATATGTACTTGTATTTGCTTCTGTGCTTTAATGTTTCCCAGAGGTGTTTTCACAGAAAGAGCATGTTCTAAGTTAATGTTCAATACATTTGTAGAGAGATGATTTGAATGCATAAATAAAATCAAAAAATTTAAGAGGAAGAGGGAAACAAGACATGTCTTGGTACACAGGTGCTCCAAAAAAAACTAAGCTGTTTCATTTTGAACAATGACAGTGATTGGCAACACACTGGCAAAAACCATCTCCAAAAGTTTCAAAAATTAATTGTTCAATACGCAATTAAAAAGCACAAGAATCTGCTCCTTCTTGAACAATGCAGTTAGTTGGAGTGCTTAAAACAAGTTGTTCCCCCAGTTTCTATCAAGTAAAAAACGTGCAAAGTATGGTAGGGCCTGAAATGGTTCATCATTATGCTTCTGTTTTCCAGGTTCTACCTGGATATGAGAACATATATTTTGCCCATTCCAGCTGGTTTACGTATGCGGCCACGCTGAGAATATACAAGCATTGGAACTTCAATATAGTTGATCCATACACTAGCACCAGCCGTGTCTCATTCAGCAGTTACCCAGGTAAGGTCTCCTCCCCACAAATAAAGGTATTTAAGATGACATGGACTGCCTTTGGCTTGCAGATATCTTGCCTGTAAAAAGGTCTATACCTCAACAAGCACTGGGTTCAACCTACCTTAATCCTTTTAGCCATGGGGAGGACACAATGCCTTGTTCAATTTTCTGGCCTAAACATCTCATGTTTTTATTTATTTATTTATTTATTTATTCCTGTTGGCTAATCACATTCAGTGCTCCTGGTAGTACTAGTTAAATATTCGGCTACCTCTCACGTAAACGCGCTGCTTTGAGTTCTGCTTTGTGTAGTGCACAGACATCTCAACAGTTGAACTTACTACCTTGTTGACAGGATTCACACATTTGGTAATAATAAGGTTTTGAACACTTGTGTTTAGTACATTAGTGGTATGACTTGTGCTGTAATGACATTATTACACACTATCAAACACTAGCCATTTGAAATTGTAGGGACCTTTTTGATTTTGGGTTAGCAAGCCTTCATTCCACCCCCACCCCCCTTGCAGCTTCTCTATAAACTGGCAAAGGGAAGTATTTTTAATGCATATTTTACGTGTCAGAAATATATCCAGCCAGAATATTTAAAGCTTCCCTTGGGAAGATGAGGCAACATGTAGTGTTCTCAAATTTCCTGGAAGAATATTAGAAATTAGCAGTACTTAATATTTCAGTGGTAAAATACGCACTCTTGCTGTTTTTATTATTTTTTTAGTTTTTTAATAACAAAAAGTTCAAATTAGCACCAAGAAATGTGAACATGAAAACAAACAAACAAAAAAAGCAAATTTAAGATTATTTGGATGAATTAGCACTGCATACATTTTAAAGGTTGAATTTTGAATTCAAAAATGGCCAAACACTCAAATCTGCAACTTTTTAAAGTGAAGTATTTGCTGTAGAAGGTCATTTGATTCTGATGAAACTGTGTGGCCGATGATTGCAAAATGTGCTTTGATGAATTACTGTGCTTGTCTTACTACAAAGGCAGGGGTCTTTTTTGGCTTGGACTTCCTGAAACTGTTTTATAAAGCAGTTGCATTCATTTCACTTTGAAAGCAATCTTTTTTTTTTTTTTTCCCAGCTGTGGGTTTCTGACACAGTAACACTCAGGAACACAATTTTCCTGGGATTTTTGCTTTAGGAAAGGAGTCAGAGTTACTTTGGCAAATGTTTGTAAAGTGTACAGCCTTTCAGGAGCATGGGTTTTCTCTGAGGAATTTGACTTTCTTGTTGGAAAGAATTTTGCCAAGCCTGTATAACCTGGTAGAAAGCTAAGGCTTTTGTATGAGCTCTGTTCATCACCTGAAAGTACAGAAGGTCATTCTGGATCTTGTATCTCTCAGAAGAAATACTGTTGAAGATAGTATTGTCCCTTTAGGAGAACGTGGCTATGTTTCCCAACTGTTCCATGCTGTATTGTGCTGCAGATGCAAACCAGATCAGGATCTGCCACACAGAGTGACTTTTATTATTATTTTTTATTTTATTATTATTATTTATTATTATTATTTTATTATTATTTATTATTATTATGTCACTGGTTTTTTTGTTTGTTTGTTTGAGAGGGTGTATATGCAGATATCTTTGGGTTGTTCCTTTTGTGGATTCTTTATATAAAGTGAAATACATATTTTCTGCTTTGACAGGACTGATAAAGCACACTGTATGAGAGGGTACCTGAAAACCAGCTACTGCTGTGCTAAGATGCTCAGGGTCTACTTGCTAGTGCACAAAATCCCAGTGTGTTTTCCTGAGACTGGTGTCTGCAGAGAACTTTAAAGAGAGGGCTTATTTTATTAAAGCTTGCTTGTCCTAAGTACTCTGATGCAGTGATGTGGTAAGGTTTCATTCTACCAACAAAATTCAGTGAGAACTGTTGCAAAACGTACTTCCCATGGCTACAGTGGAGTTTGAGAGACCTGTGGTATGTCAAGTGTGCTCACTGGCCACCTAATTACTGGGTAGTATCACAAGCACTAGGCAAGTGTGATCCATTGACTACAGCAGATTATATTAGCTGTGGGTGTAGCTCACAAACTTGCAGTTTTCCAGAAGATGAGCAAACTCAAAATCAACTGGCCTGGTAATGATCTCAGGGCATCATGCAGGAAGAAGGGAACTACCAGAAAACTTCTGCTCCATGTTGTGATGAGATGAAGCCCTAAATTTTCAGGGCATCTGACCACGATATCCACAAGTCCTGCCCATGGCTCAACTTGACAATTGTAACTTCTCTCTGCATGTGAGTTCCCACTCCTGTTCTCTGTCCTGACAGGTACCTCCTGGGATATTCTTACTGGTTCTTAGTAAGATCCCCTGAACAGGAGAGATCCACATGATCCTAATGTACATAGAAGTGTTGACTTTTGGCGGAAACAAAGCATTAAGAAGCAGGTTTCCTTTCAGGCCTTCAATGGCACTTAACCAAATAATTCATAGCTTTCTGTTGTCCAGTAGACTGGTTATAAAGTAAAACTTAAGCTGTCAAAAAGCTGTGTCAGAGATGTTTCAAGGAAACACTTGTCTTCTGAAAAGGAATGTGCTGACTCCCTGATTTCTCCTGAGATCAGAGTAAAGTCCAGATTGTTTATTTACTGAATTTCAAAATAAAGGCAAAATTGTGAAATTAAACTATAAAAATGAGTATTTGTTACATCTCAGGTTAGAGGATCTAAGCCTACTGGCTAGTAATGTTGTACACCAGCATATGCATTACGATACAGCTAGAGGGCCTTGCACTTCCTTGCTTTTGCTGAGGCTCAGCAAGCAGGAGGATGGTCTGGAACTGCAGAGTCCATCCCTGTTTCCTCAGCAATTTCCAATATTCTTGCCAGCATGCGCAAACATTACTGCTGCAGTTTCTTTCAAGTTTCCTCCTTTCTGCTTTCTCCCTTTCAGACCCACGGAAGCACTGCAAAAGTACTGGCAAAGGGGAATGAATGTGAGCAGTAATCTCTGCTCTTGCAGAATGATTTAACCACATACGCTCGTTTCCACACTAATCCTGATCCTCACTTGAATCCTGCTCATCATTTTAGCTTTCTCTTCTGTTGAAATCATCTGTGCAGAGCTGCATGCAGAACATCTCTGTGAACCTCTGGAAAGGAAGACTGGCTCTGAGCTGAATGCTTGGACACCTCTCACTTCAGTGTCTTGTTCAGACTGAGCATAAATACTTAATGTTGCTGGGGAGTTTTTGCAGAGCAGTGAACTTGAAATGTACAGGCCATGTAACATTTGCTAACAACTGTTGAGTGAAGCTCTGCTCGTTTAGAGGGTTAAGAAATATGATGACAGAGACTAGGTGGGTGCTGTTTTTGCAGGACGTGTCTAGTGTTTTTTTTTTGTTTGTTTGTTTTTGTTTTTTAAAAAAAAAAGATAAGGCCAAACAAAAATTCCTTTGGCTGTGCTGTCACTGTTTGACACTGCCCCACTGGGTCATTCTCAGACACAAGCCCTATTACCTGATGAAATTTCCGTTTTCCTTGGACAGCAGGGAGAAGATTGCAGTTTCCACGATCCCCATCCATTTGGATGGAGCTCTTCTTGAAGAGTTAGTTTTGAACCCCATTTAAAAAAGGGAATCTACCATTTGGACCCAAGTACGGTAGTTTGGGTAGTGACCTGCTTTCTCTAGGTGAGCTACAGTCTTGTTAAATATGTTGTATTCTGGTTTTAGGTGATTATTCAGGGGAATAGCACATTCTCCACTGGCACCAGCATACTCATGAGTTTTGCCAGGTCATTTATTGCCTCCCAGCTCCCTCCAACATCTGTCTAAAACCTGAGGGCGAGCAGAGGAAAAGCATCTGATGCACTTTATGACTCCGGTATTTCATCTCTGTTGTGAGGTGTACCTTTGCCTAGTACCTAGGAGAGATCTGCAAGTGAAAGGAATGCAGCTGGCAGGAGATCAGTCGTGGTATGAAAAGCAGCCGCTGGTGGGATTAAGAAAGCTAATCCAGAGAAGGCATCTCCCTTCCCATTGTTAAGTGTGTTTGTAGCCCAGGGCATTGAGCATCCTAGCCCAGAGCTACTCTCATCCCTGTGAGGTGATGGCTAAGGCTCTTGTCCCTGACTTCCAGACTGTGACACTGCACCTTTCTAACCTTGAATAAATACAAGGACCCTTTAAAATTCCAGAAAAGATGATGCCATCTGGTTGAGAAAGCAGCAACTACCACTTTAGGAACAGTAGCTGTCAGGAGCACATGTGTGTTCTGTCCATGTCCCCCCAGTTCTCGTACTATTCAGTGTGGTGACTCCCCAGAGAACACTAAGGCTAAGATTTAAATATATATATATATATATATATATCAATCAACCAAGCAAACCAAAATATTAATAGTGTTATGAATGAAGTTCCAGAATCTGGAAACTTCAGTTTTCCACTGGTGTTGGGAAGCAGAATCTAAATGACTCAGACCCTGAAATGCAGTCAGAAGTGCTTTTATTTCTGTGCAGGAATAGCCAGGTTCATTGAACGGGGGGGGGGGTAGGGGGGGGGGAACACAAAACAACATGATTTAGAGTAGTTGGTAAAAATTGGAGATGGGTTTATGGAGGAAAATATGTCACTGTTATCTCTCTGTACAGTCTACCTAAAATGCAATTTCAATTATAGCAGATTCTTATACATAGTGGAAAAATGAGGATAACACAAGAGGACATCAAGTATCTGTTATCTCTAGGCTTCATCTGGGTTTTATTTTTGTGGATGCCTTTGTCCTTGGTAAACCTGTCACATGTGTTTAACTTCCCTTTGTCTCAGGGGTGCCTATACCTTAAGTCATAATGGCATATGCTGTCTCTGGATAACTGAGCTAATAATGGTGTATCATGGAGGGCACACTCCATGTATTACGTATTATAAAAGTACTGCAGGATGAAACTTGGTGAATACCAAGTCCTGGAAAGAAATCCACTGGTTTTCAGCTCATCTTAGCTTTGGAAATTATTTGAAATACAGAATTCATTCGACTTAATTCGAGTTGCCACTTACTTTGAGTTAAGCTTTATCTCAGCTTAAGTTGATTTAAAAGGAGACAAAAGCTATTCAGTTTATTCTGAAGTAGCTCACTTGGCACTGGTATCCACATGGGAATTAGTGTTCAGTTCAAACCACAGTTGTTTAACAGTTTCATTTTTGGTCTTTGGACAAGCACTCATCTTGTTATGCAGCAGCTTACCTCAGGGGAGTAGTCAGTGTTGTGGTATAAAACAGGCTAACAGAGCCAAGTTTAGAGTGCTTCCCTTCTTGTCTGTATTTACTTTAGAGAATTCTGCTATGGATACTCTGTACTTATTGCCACTCTTCCTGTTTCCAAGAATGAAGCAGTAGGACCTGCAAGCTGTCAGGGTGCTCTGCCTGTTCTATATTGACATATAATTAGAGAACAGGTGACCGCAAAGTATATTTTCCTGGATCTGATTTTAGATTTTGGGATTTTACAGAAAACTTGCTGAAATGTAGCCCTTAAACATGAATTTTGCTAGAAGGAGCAAAAGTCCTGCCTTTTTGATGAGGCAGGACTAAATTGTCTTTCTGGCTATCACAGGTTGCTGACCTCGCTTGGTTTGCAAATTGTATTAATGAGGCTTGCTGTACAAGATGTTGTAGTGGGACACAACTATTATGGTATTACACAAAGATTTTAGTACTGTGTGCTCTTTAAAGAGCGATGCCATTAGAAGCTTATTGACAAGAGACCAGGTTCTGGATAACTTCTCCATTGGTAGCTCAGTTCACAACCTTTCTTCCCCAACCTGGTGACTGCTGGCCCTGTATCCTTCTGGAGAATCTCAAAGTCAAGTTATTTCTGCTTTGTAAATAGTTGCCAAGCTATCCATGGCATTATAGCTGACCTTTGCAGTTCTGTATACCACCTCCTGACATGGGATCTGCAATTGGACCTAATGTTTCTGTTGGCATATAACCTGGCAAGGAATCCTGCTCTGAGAGTCATGGCTGTGTTGAGTTTTGCTGGGCTGTTGCATGTCAGAGAAGAGTAGGTAGAACTTTCTCTTGTATACAGGAGTTGTCTTATAATCTGGGAGGTGCCAATTTCTTAGAGATGCTTTTCAGAATAGTTAGATTAGAAAAAAAATAAACTAAGTAGGAAGACTTTTCTCTTTGGTTTGTTTAGTCCAGAAGAGAGTATTTTTGGGGGGAGGGAGGGGGAAAAGGTTGATGATCCATTAAAAAAAAAAAAAAAAAAGTTAAATGAAGATCTGCTTGTGGAGTTTGTATTTTTGTTCTGTTTTTGTTGTTGCTTTTGTGGAAACATTTTTGTTATGAACAAACACTTGCTAGACATTTATACTATGTACTCCCCAGAATAAGACAATGCTTGAACTGTGATGGGGAAACTTCCAAGTGAAAAAGGTTGGGACACAAACCTGAAGCAAATGCTCCAGACAAAGCAGGTTGTGTGTTGAAAGCATGACAAGTGAGAAACTGTGGGCTTAAAATACTTGCAGACGTTGCCATCTCACCTTTAATATTTTTATGGCTTTATTTAAAATACCCAGGCACATACCCAAGCCAAGGGGATACAAATGAATCTTGTTCTGTGAATACAACAAAGGGTTGAGAGATAACAAATTGTCGTCTTCTTGTTTAAGGCTTTCTAGTGTCCTTGGATGACTTTTACATACTAGGCAGTGGCTTGATAATGTTGCAGACCACCAACAGTGTGTTCAACCAGACCCTCATTAAGCAAGTGGTGCCTGAATCCCTGTTTGCTTGGCAGAGGGTCCGCATTGCTAACATGATGGCAGATGGTGGCAAAGCTTGGGCAGAAACCTTCTCAAAGTGCAACTCTGGTAAGTACTCTTAAATATTAATATAAAAGAAAGGATGTGTTCCTTCCCTTGCCCTGACACCCTCTTCCTCCCCCAGGCAGGGCATGTAACTCTTTGCTCTCTTACCTAGGGACCTATAACAATCAGTACATGGTGCTGGACCTGAAGAAGGTCAAGCTGCAGAAGAGCCTTGATGAAGGTGCATTGTACATTGTTGAGCAGATCCCAACCCTTGTGGAATATTCTGATCAAACAAATGTTCTACGGAAAGGTAATAGCTCCTACAGCATTCTCTGGCTTAGGAGAGCCATCTCTTTGTGCCAGCTGACTGTGCTTTGTACCTGGGGAGGGCTTGTTGAACGTTATTGCTGAGATTTGAGTTAGAAAGCCTTGTGTGAATGTCCCACTGGTGCTATATCAATAACACTATTCACTTCTCCTGTCTGCTGTGGCAGCAATATGGTGAGTGTCTGTGTTTCTTAGAAGCGGGAAAGGGAATAATAGACTTTACCTTCTTTGATTCCTTTTTCTTTTTTTTTTTCTTTTTCCTTTGGTATTGTTTTGCCCAGTCTTAGAGACCCATGAGGAGGAAGGTGAGATCTATTTGCAGCCTTGCTGAATAACTGTGATGCTGTAGGCTGCGTGGTGAGCTTGTTGCTGTATAAGGAGATGAGTTTTTAAATAGGAGAGAAGCTTTGCACTAGGCTTAGCTCCTGAACTTCTCTGGAGCTCTGTTATCTAATAAGCATATGTTCTTCAAAAGATTCCTTGATCCCCCAGCAAGACTAGCAATAAGTTGTTGAAAAACAAACAAACTAAAAGAAGGTGAAATAAAACATCCCGTCAGGTTGCATTCGCAAGTGTTTTCTAGACATAACAGCATCCAAAAGTCTGAGCTCTTCCCAAAAATTTAAGCATGTGCCTTTGTGCCCCTTCCTCTAATCACGTGCTGAGGAACTAAGTTGGTGAGAATTTGCTCTTCATCATCAAGATCACTGGAAATGCATTTACATTGACAGCTAGGGTTGCTTCTCTTTGGAATTTTTCCTCGTGTCTGGATGCTTGGAAGAGTCTAGCTTATTTGAGGCACTGCCACAATGTCAATGTGGTTTTGAGATATTTAATACCATAAATTTAGAAAAATCTCCTATGTCCCCTTTATGTTTCTCTGTCTCCTTTATCCATTGAAGATATGAAAGCAGGCCATTGCATTTTATCTTGTAGTATTTCTACGTGGTGCAGTGGTGAAATGCCTTGGGATCCTCTGCAGTGTGTCATGGATCGTAGTGCAGACAACCAAGCTAAAGAAGACCTCTCTAGCTCTTGCACTTCAAGCAGCACAACCATGGCACAAGTGTGACATCTGTGCAGGCAGGCCAGTCTTAGCGGGTTCTCTGGGTTCCTTTTCAGCAGTGACTCTGTAGAACTGCTGTGTGGGATTCCTTTAGGACTGAGCCCACTGGGGGCTTGGACACTCACTGCTTATTCCCTCCTAAGAGATCTTGTGACTGCTCTGTGTGGGAAAGTGGTCACATGCATTAGAAGTTCAATGATGTTTTATGTTTACTGCATGGCTCTTCCCAGGTACGTAAATGCACCTTGTGTGCAGCAGAAGTCACCCAGTCTCTAGAAGCTTAAATGTTGAACAACACTCAGGGTATGCTGAGCTCTGCAGAAGCGCTGCCTTAGAGACCTCAGCTGCTAAAAGTCAGCACTGCTTCTGTGAGCACCAGTCTTGGACTCCTCCATGCCACCCAGGGCAGGGGCTTTGGGGGGATTTGTCTGTTCCCTGATGTTTGGAGCAGCCTGGGTGAAGGAAGCTCAAGCAGAGCTGGCTTACAGTGTGTGTGGAGTAGTAATCCCTGGCACAGTCCATAATTGCCTTGTAGCTGGTATCAAAACATCTCTCACCACACTGGCCTGGTCAGAGAGAGCATGCATCCATTTGCACCATAATCAAGTTTTCTTAAGTTCTTTCAGGCATAAACCTAGGAACAGCAGAGAATGAGAAATGAGTTCTCAGGTGAACAAAGGCAGTCATCACTCTAGTATGACCTGTATCTGGAAAATAAAACCTTTTTTTGTATGGGTTTGCAAATAGAAAGATTTTTATGGCTTTTGTCAGCTTGTCTGTTAGGCCAGTGCAGGTGACTTCTAAAAACCAGGAATCTTTTATGTTGCCCCTTCCAGGCAAAGATGTCAAGGTGCTTTCTGTATGTTGATGAAGAAAACTCAGGAACCCTCTAGAGGAAGTGGAGGAGGGCAGTAATGGCTCCAGCTTAGGGACAGGGCACAGGAATGGCTACAGTTCACATGTTTCCTGATGATGAGTGAGTAACGCATCCATTTCAGTATCAAAAGCACCATTTCCAAACAACACTTGGGATCTCAGTCTCTTCTACTACGTGCTTTTCATCTTTTCACTGCCCTTCCTCTCAGCACTGCTGAGATCCTCCCTCTGGGCAGAGGAAGGTATTGTCTCAGACAACTGTTGCTGCCTTCATGTCCCCCTTCCAACATTACATCACCTTTTACTCTTTTTTCCTCACTGTTCACACTGCCAGACCTAACAGGCAAGTTTCACTGGCCCATGTCAGCCCTTGGTTAAAGCCTGCCTCAGGTTGGATGCTGCACTGTCTGTGTGGCATTTGCAGTCTTGCAGGACCTGGGACACAGAAGAGTTTTGTTTTTTTTTTTGAGGAGAATTTCAAACGGCTTCCTCTATTTTAGCAAAATGCCAGCAGACAGGATACTCCCACCTCTGCTGCATGCTGAGTAGGAGCCAAGCTAGTAAGGCCTCTGCTCAGGCAGCTTTCCAGTGCTGATGCTGTCTGCGTATGTGTCCCTCAGGAAGTTTGGTTTGTGTAGGTGCATCTCGCTCTCAGTGAGTCCCAGCTGACTTACTTGAGCATCTTACCATCAGACTCCTCGTGTCGTGCTAGGCTGATGTTAATAAATAGAGTGCTGCATTTACCAGTGTTGAAACAGTAAATCTCTAAGCCAGATTCTTTCAGAAGCAACATTCCCTGTTGACAATGGGAAGGTTCATGCTTTGGAAGGGAGCTGAAAGTATGCTGCTCTTGGGACTGGCTCAAGCTGGGACTAGCCATGGTATATAGTCTCTGCCTAAAGACTCCTTGATGCCTGGAGCGCGTGTGGGGAAGTACAGATATCTAGTGTATTTCTCCTAGGACTTGTACCCAGATGGTGTGCTGGCTCTTCACAAGTTTTTTTTCTTCCTAGAGTAGCCTTGTTTCAGACAGTTACATCACCTGCCTAAAACTCTCTGGAGTTCTGGCTGGTAGTCCTGCAGAAGTGCAGGACTAACACTTCCTCTTGGAAAAGTTAGGATGGGTATTTGGTCTCTCAAGGTCAGTTGCTTCTTATCCCTCAAAGGCTGATGGGGTAAGATGTGCACTTGTCACTATCTCTTGTTCCATGGTTCCTGTTTGTCTGTTTATCTCCAGGACTTTTTCTTTATTTATTTGCTTATTTATTTATTTTTCCCCTGGGGTCTCTTTCTATCTGCTGTTTTGGGACCTTCATTATGTTATCAGTGTGTGTTTGTTTAAGAGATTCTATATCTTCTTTTTCAATTGTCATCTGCTCTCCTCACTGCTCTGTGTGGTGTCTGCATTTGTCCCTGGCAATTCAGTACGGCGCATGACTGCCTGGGTGAGATGGGAAGAGGGGAGAAAAGGGAGTGCATTCAAGCCTCTTGCAAGGAAGTCTGGTGGAGGGAAATGATCTTTTGCTTCTCTCAGGCTCAGAGGAGTGTAAACTCTGCAGAAGGGCTGTGGCTGGTCTGCGTCCACCTCAGGCTCCTGCAAGTCTGATCTTGGCTGCTTTGCAGGTTGAGTCCTCAGGGTGGAAGTCTAGGGGCGGGCTGCTTGTGCACAGTCCCCAGTGGTGTTATGCAGGGTGTCAACCCCAGTCGTTCCAGTGACTGTTGCCTTATTTTGTTGCTTTCGAACCAGTTTGACCTGTTATTCCTCGAAATGCTGTTAAGGTGATGTGGTATGGGAAATGGTTTATTTTGCTTTTGTTGATATAAACAAGAGTGTTCAGCTTTTCCAAGTGAGTAACAGGTTGTTTTGTGTCTCCGGCAGGTTACTGGCCTTCGTACAATATCCCTTTCCACGAAAAGATTTACAATCTCAGTGGGTATGCAGAATATGTTGAGAAGTATGGCCTGGATTTCTCTTATGAGCTTGCTCCAAGAGCAAAAATCTTCCGTCGAGACCAGGGCAAAGTGACTAACTTGGAAGACATGAAGTACATCATGAGATACAACAGTAAGAAATAAACTTGTATATTGTGGAGCTGATCTTAGTAAAGCAGTGTGACCTTTACTTTTTTGTTATAGCGGGAAACTGCAGCTTTACTTACAGATCAGAGTTACATTACCCTAGGTGCAGAATATATACACAAAACAATAAACAAATAAAAAATAACACAAGCTTACTCTCTAGGTAGGAAACAAGGCTAAAAATTACTCTTAACAAAGAGAGACTGGGTTCCCTTCAGAATAATGTCCCCTGGGCTTGCAGTGTGACCTTTGAAAAGAGCTGCTGACACTCCAAGAGACTCTCTGAGGACTGCTGTTACGCTGCCACATGTACAGCCTACAGATCTTGAAAGCCTTAAATCCTAAGCAGCAGTCATGTCAGATCAGAGAATTTGGTGTAAAATTTCAGGTCAGTTTGGTGTT
Organism: Nettapus auritus; assembly: GCA_011076525.1. NCBI lineage: Eukaryota > Metazoa > Chordata > Aves > Anseriformes > Anatidae > Nettapus > Nettapus auritus. The sequence goes on from CM021765.1 coordinate 43,205,557, forward strand.
CTCCCTTCCCTCCCTGTTCAGGAAAGGTGATTTTTAGTAGGTAATGTTCTGCTCTGCTTTTCCCTGACAGGGTTCTCCTTAACAGGATTAAAAACAGCTTAATTAAATTCTGGCTAAGCCTGTCTTTAAGTGCAGATAGCTTTAGATGCTATATTTTGATTCCCAATTACAGGGAGCACTCTGATTACTGGGCTTGAGGTTTGGGAGGCCTCTCCCAGGGTGGGGTATTGCTGCTGTTTGGGCTGTGAGTAGCAGCATGCTCATAGATGTTGAGGCTTGTCCTTCTTCCCCTCCCAGCTCACAGTTACTGCAGTGGGTGTTTGAAGGTTTTGCTCCTTGCCACTTATTTTAGTTCAGAAGAGGAAAAGAGAGGATCTCACTGCTATTTTTGCCCGCCTGCCCTCATCCCTTTCTCTTCCACTTTTCTCTCCTCATGAAGTTCCCACAAGCTTTTGTCATGCAGAATTATAAATATTTGTGGTTACAGGTTGGCGATGGTGCCCTGGGAGGCAGAAATAACTGTATGGATTTGGATTAGGAGGGAGCTTGTCTATTTAATGTCCCATCTTGAGCACTGATTTTCTAGTTAGTACCTGAGGAGGAGCATGAAAGCAGTGCAACAGGCTGTTTCTGCCAGCACACTTAGCCAGCATTTAGTGGTTTGGGGACTTTGCTTCAGTAGCAGAGGCTTTGGGTGAAGGACCTAATTTGATTACATTTCTCCCCAGACTATCAGCGTGATCCTTATGCTGAACACAATCCTTGCAACACCATTTGCTGCAGGGAAGACCTGAATCCTTCCTTTCCCGTGCCTGCAGGCTGCTATGACTCCAAGGTAAGTAACCTTATTCTCAATATCTGCCGAAGGTTTGCTGCAATCTGCTTGTGCTCTTCTCAAGCCTGTGGCACATTTCCCTACACTAGGATGGGCATGGCCAGGCCTGTCCTCCCTTTTTGTTGTCGCAGTGCTTGATGGGGAATGATGTCCATGGGGACCTGTGGTGTTTAGGGATTAAGTCCCAAGGCCTTCCAGCAGGAGGAATGTAAGTGAAGGTTGAGATAAGTCCTCATATCACTTGGAGGACGGTGGGGAAGGTAACTGTCCTTGGTGTAGAACCCCAGCCTCCTGTTCATGGGGTCTGTGTGGGTGCCTCCCCAGAGCCCACAGGAATGTGTCTTTGTCCTCATTTTAGTTTTACCTTTTCAGAAGCCTGGCTTTCTAGTGAGTCACCCTGCTCCAGGTCTCCACCTTTCTGTAAAACTGCTTTGAGCAAAGTTCCCCAAAGGTCACCTTGCTTTTTGGGTGAGAAAATCCTTAGACCCACTGTCCTGGAGAAAGCAGCAGTTTTTCTAAGCAGTTTGTACAGTATTTTCACTGTGAAGGGCAATACCTGAGCACACAGCTCTCCAGCCCTGGCGTGCTGATAAGTTGTGCGCTGCTTTATCCTGAGGACCAGCCTGCTGCTCCTCTGGGTGGTTTGACTGCTCACATGGGCCCTGTGGAGGCTGCTCTGGCACTGCCAGTGCTGAGCATCTCCTCTCAGCTTGGCTCTTAGGCTGCCTACCCAGACTTTTCAGGGTACCCAGACACAGGGAGGACTGTCCTGAGGGCAGGCCAGCTGCCTTTCTCACCCTGCATAATGCAAGGGCTAGAGGGCAGCGTGGATTTGGGCTGCCCTTCAGCACTGGCTGTTTGTGGCTGAAGATGCCTCTGTAGGGGAGGAATGCTGCCCGACCAGCATGCATTTCCCATTGCTCAGTTTCTTTACCTTATTGTTATCAAATCTCCCTGAGCTGTTCCTGCCCTGGGATGGGTGCATGTCAGCCATGCAACCATTTTGCCCTGAACTCCTGTCCTCTGTTACAGGTGTCGGATTTCCGCCTGGCTTCAGCGTTCACAGCCACTGCCATCAACGGCCCCCCCGTCCAGGGTGGTCTTCCTGTCTTCACCTGGAGACGGTTTAACCACACACGCCACCAGGGCCTGCCTGAATCCTACAACTTCAATTTCGTCACCATGAGGCCGATCCTGTAAACTGAGCAGTGATATTCCAAAATGAGATTTTATTATTTTATTTTTTTTTCATGGAAACTTTCATTCCCTTGTGTAATAAATCCACCTGGATGTACGTATCCCCGTGCCTTGCCTGCCTCCCCCTGTCCTGCCTGCTGGGTGCTTTGCACAGAGGTGGGCTGCGTCTGCGCAGGGTGGCCCTTTGTCTAGGATTGATGGGAAGCGGGCATGGCACTGCTCTTTGGTGATCTGAGCAATCATCACAGCTACTCCCAGGGGTGAGTGAATGCAGTGTGACCAACTGAAGTGATCTGTCTCTAGGCAAAGTACCTGGCTTCAGGACTGGGCCAAACCAAGCAGCTCTGTCTCTCTGCCGGCTTGATGTTTGCCTCTTGTCTGAGCAGTGCCCGCAGCATGCACTGCGAAAGTGCCTGTCATCTGGTGACGTTCCTAGTGAAGAGTCACAGCTGTGTTCTCCACAGGTAACTGAGCCTGTTGTTTACAGGGCCCCCCTTTCAGTGGCTTGTGCGAGGTTTCCTTTGTTGTCTCACTGAGGTAGCATGCAAAGGTCAGGCGCTGGGAGGTAATGAAGGGATGTGGTCGGTGAGTTCTGAAAGCAGCTTGATGTTCTTGGACCCCCCCGGGCTGCAATGTAGCAGCAGGAAAAGGTAGGTAAGGGTGTGTGTGTGTGTGGTGGGGGTGTTGTATGTATACATCTGTGTCTGTCCAGTTGCTTAGTGACATTTTTGCCTACTCCCAGTGGAAGGTGACTGGGATGGCTGTGAGGGCTGGGGCTGCAGGTATTACTGCTCACTGTATGTTGACACCGAGGAGTCACTGGGCTGTTTTGTGCTATATGTTGTTTGTGTAATTAAGAAAGCAAAACAGAATAAACAGCTCTTTCCTCATGGGCTTGGCAGTCCAATCTAGTCAGTGCACAGTACTGCCCTGTATTATGAAGGCAGAGGATGAGCAGTGTGAGGTTTTGGCAAGCCTATGGAGTTTCTCCTGTGATGAGGAAGGGAGTGTGTTACTGCAGTGTGGTGACACACGACCCTAAATATTTGGCTGTCATACTGGGCTGACTTCTGTGAAGTGGCAAGGGTTGACCAAAAGTTTTCGTCTGAGGCTCAAATTCAAAGCTCTGAAGCTTTGCTGAGGCTCAGAATTGGAGCAGGGAGTGAAGTGATTTATTTGCTGGAGCAGGAGATGATAAGTGAGGCTGCAGAGAACAGCCATGTTGTGTGCAGGAGTGGGTGGGGTAGAAGGGCAGGAGAGCACTATGAAAAATGACTGTCACTGCCAACGTACAGAGAATGTACAACGTACAGAGCTGCTTTTTGCACTGCAGTGCAGCGTGTTGTTGGGTAAAGCAGCTACCATGGCTTATTAATTTTGCTGGGCACGTGCAGCTACACCATAAGCACATTGGTGCACATTCCACTTTGAGCTGTTCCCCTGCTGGAGGAGTGAAATGTGGCATTCCCTTGATGCCGTAAGAGATGGTAGTGCTATGTCAGTGCCTGCCCCCAGAGGTGGTTGGGAGGAGACACCCTCCCCCGCCCCCCAGTCACAGCTGTAAGGGAGGGGATGCTCTGCCTTCTGTGTGTTACTTACTTTATTGTTGCTTGGAGCTTGTGGACATGGTTAATGGTGGCCCTTGTTCAAGACTAACTTGCCCTCTGCCAGCTTTGTCGGCTTTGTGAACCCTCACTGTGATGCTTATTGCAGGTTCTGGCCTTACAGGGCAGCAGGCTTGATGCTTTTGGGATAAATACCAAATATGAACAAGTCACTACACTCTTCTTACTGTACTGCCCCATGTGCTTCCTTTGGCAGCAGGCCAGCTGCGACCACAGCAGCTGGGGTCCAGCTTCTGGTGCCAGCACAGCACTGACAGGGAGCAGAGAAGGCTGTGAGTACGGCTGCACTGACCTATAGGGCAGGGTGAGACAGCGCTGACAGCTTAATGCTCAGGCAGCTGAATAGTGAAGTGGTCTCACTCATCAGCTCATTTCCCTCTGCAGAGCTTAGTGTCCAAGGGGAAAAAAAAATCAAAGGTATGTGCTAAGCAAAAGGTTTGTTGCAAAAACTGTCCTGTTTTTCCCATCCCCCACGTGCATTTTTTTCTTTAATGTCCTGTGGATTTTGCTTTTTAAACTTAAGGTTTTCAGGTTTGGCTGGTGGGGAGGCAGGCAGACCTTTTTAGTCTGATTTGGGAAGCGCATGGAATGGTGGTAGTGAGGAATGTATCCCTTGCACTAATGTAAAGAAAGAAACTTGTGGCTGAGGCAATAGAGACCGCCTCCAGAGGCCTTGTCTCCTCCCAGCAGTGTCCCCATGAGTGTTTTATCAAATGGAGCTCTTGCTTCCTTTGCCACCCCCTTTCCTGAAATCCAGCAGTAGCCTCACCCCAGCTCTGTCCCACCCTGCATGGCCTCAGCTCCCACACGGGGGGCTAGATCCTTCAGTGGCATGCTCTGTTGTAGCTGGAGATGGCCACCAGTTAGCCCGTGCGTGGGTATCCAGGCAGCATTGCACGGAGCTGCCCGGGTAGTAATGGAGTGTGTTTCTGTGTCAGTGTCCTGGTGCTGTGCTTCTGGCTCTGATTATTTCTTGCTAGCCCCTTGCTATTTTAGTTTCCATGCTGTTACACAACAGCATCACCTGTGCTCTGTGCACTTTGCGGTATGTACGTCCTGCTCTGCAGGTGTAGCACCTCTTTCCAGATGCACCACTGAGTGCATGGCAAGGCTGCTCCACAGCAAAACGAGGGCCCTTGATGGTCACACTTCTTCCCTTTCTGCCTACACAAGCTGCAATTACAGCAGTGCTGGAGCAGAGTGGTTATGCTACATTTTTATGATAAACGCAATGGTCAAAACTATGTGCAAGATGTAGACTCTTACTCTAAACAGGCCATTTGAGAAACTCTGCACTTTCAAGTGTGATTGTATTCAGCCATCACTTACATGAGTCCATACTCTTTTGGTCGGTGACTTGAAACAAGTTTTAATAAGTGCTGGGAAACTACTTATTACCGTCACCCATTGATTTTGTGACCCTTTAAGTGTGGGCTCAGCACTAACTCAGGGTAGGCATGTCTGTCTGTCCCCCAGGTACTCAGTCTGAGTTCTCTGCCATTCAGCAGCAGTGCTGTGTTGGGCACAAAAGCCAGCTTTTACCATGGTGCCTGTGGGTAAAGCAGGGTGTTGGTTCTAAGGAACATGATCCAGCGTTTGATGCTATCTTGGCATCAAATCCATGCCCTCTCCCCATCTCTTGCTGAAAGAGTGACCCCTTTTGTCAGAGGTTAAAGCCAGCCCTTTGGAGGGAGAGGGGAGCGCCCCCAGCAGCCCTGGGGCAACTACTGGGGGCAGGTTACTGGATTGCTTGGGACACTCAGCCTCTTTGCTTTGCGAGGGTCTGGAAGGTGACTTCCTGGGCCTTACAGCATTGCTTTAATTTTTGCTCCTTTGAGATGGCTGGGAGAGCAGCATCACGCACCTGACTTGCTGGGAAGGAGCTGGAGCTGCTCCATGTTCCTTGGTCAAGGTGGCAACAAGCCTGCAACGCTGATGTGCCTGCGCTGCCCCCTCCTCCAGGTGGCAGCATGGCTGAAGAGGATGAGCACACACGTGGCTCTTTTGTCTCCTGAGAGGTCTGGAACTAAGCACAGATGACTCAAAACGTTAAAAACCCAGTAGTTTATTTCAAAGTATAAATTTCAGGCTTATCAGACAAAACCCCACTACAGGTACCACACGCACGCGCACACACGCACGCACACACACAAATCTACAGTACATACAAAATGGGGGAGTGCTTGCAACTGCCCAGTTTAAATTGGACATTAAAAGCAGTCCTACATTTTTTTGTATTTACAAGTCCAGCTGCAAAACAAAACAAGAAATCAGATTGAGTTGCTTGCAAAGACTTTTGCATGTTTGACTCAATAGTCAATAACTTACTACAGCTGAACAGGCCTCCCCAAACAGCTACTACCCAGTTACCTTATTTACAGCTATACCCCATTAAATTAAGACAGCACTTCAAATATATATATGTGTATATATATATATATATATAATATACTAAAAAAAAAAAGCTCAGCCTGCACAATGACAATGAGAAATAAAGAGGTATTTTAATGGGTATGTAGAAGGTATGAAAAGTCCGTTCATTTGCTTTTTCTTAGCTGTCATTTTTTTCCCTCTCCCCTCAGAAGGGAATACAGGTGGTGGCAGGGCTGGCTCTGTGAATGTCATCTGAACTCCTCCCTCCAGTATTTGCACACAATGCCAACCCCTACCCAAACTAAAAAATATATATATATATTTAATATCTCAAGCTTCTATTTGAAAAAATCCAGATATTTTTTACTAAATGAAAATACTGTAGAGTTTATAAGAAGGCAGAATCACAGATTGACTGTACAGTGTATACAATAGTCTAGAACTGGGGAATGGCTGTTTGGGGAGCAAGAACAGATTTGACCTGGTCCTACGTATAATACAGATTCTGATACATTGGACACTTAAGACAAACAGTGTAAAGGAAAGGGTGAAGGGATGTTTTTGTTACAGTACAAAACAGTGCTCAGATCCTACTGTTGGGCCCAGTCCTGCTCCCACTGAAGGCACGAGGGGTTTTGCCATTGCTTTCAAAGGAAGCAGTCAGTATAAGACCCCTTATTTTTACAGGGAAGACACTGTGGGCATTTCCAGCCCTGTGCTAAAAAACATAGGGGTGGATGAGTGTCTCAGTGCTTGTGCTCAGTGATCTAACGTGGCAAAGGGCAGCACAAACAATTAAAGGAGAAAAGACCTGGGCCAGCTGCTACTCCCAGGGAAGCTGGGTTGGAGCCCAGAATTACACAGCCTGAGAGGAACCGGCCCCTGCACCCTCCAATTTTCTCAAGTTGTCATGCAGCTGCAGTAACAGATGCTATACCTACAGTCTGCACCCTTCCTAAGGGTTTAGTTATTTGAATCCAATAAAGCTTTTTTAGACTTATACTGAAGTAAAGGAGGTCAGTGAAGCTGTAGCTAAGAGAAACTCAGAGGAAAGGAAGGGCATTTTGCCACCAGTACGCCACATTAGGTCTTCCCTTCCAACCAGAGACTGAACTAAGTCAAATTACTTTCAGCCTGGACATCCAGATGCCCGTGTATTGCACAGAGAAACCAAACAAAACCTAAAACAAAACAGAAAGCGAGGATGGAAAACACGAGTGTAGAATCAGTGCAGTGTTTTCCAAAATGTGGAGAACTAGATCCACGGTAGTGCTGCTAAAATGTCACATACCCAGAGGCAATAATGCAAATCATAAGCCAGGAACAAATTTATACCACGGTAATGAAAATAAGATGGAAAAACATGTAGGGAAGGCATTTTGATAATGCCCCTTTTGGTTAGTCCTGAAAGCGGTCAGGCAGTGGGACTTGATGATCGCTGTAGGTCCCTTCCAACTTAACTATTCTATTCTACCACCTGAAAGCTACATTTTTAGCATATCTAAAAATGAGTTACTGGAAAACTTCAGCAACTAACGTTTTTATGATGAGCCCAGTCTAAAAGCACTGTGTTAACAGACCTGGACTGAATATTCCTGGATATTTTGGTAATACTTTCAAATGAAGTCTATGAAATGAAACCAATTCTTTTTGAATGTGTTATTAGCAGAAATTCATTTTACCCAATATTTTTATTTTTTTCTGGGAGATTAAAGGATAAATACAAAACAACCACCCCACAACACTGGGAAAAGTGCCATTTAAGTTAAGGAACTAAGCAATACTCCTTTTTTAAAACATAAGGGGTAAATACTCACTGCAGAGATCTGGTCCACCATGAAAATAATTTTACAGGAGTGGCATAGTCCTCTCTTGGCGTGTCTGTGTTAATCAGCTACCTGCAGTGTCTCCAAACAGAGCTAGACATCTGGAAGTCAAGCTAAGCTCCGTCACATACTTTGCCACCACCACTTGCGTAAGATCCTGAAATTGGATCTTAACACCTCTGCTGCGATGAAGAAGAGTCTGCTTTCGCCCTACAACCCTGATGGCTTCAGTCAGCAAATAGTAACTAGCCAGTTTACTCCAGTCACAAACATCAGCTGCACTTTGCCATACATAGCAGAAACAGATCTATTAAGCAAGAAGCCCGCTTTTACTCTGTTCAGCTGAGAACTGCATCTTTCTTTAGCAAATAAAGATGAGTCCTCTCTCTAAAGATGCAGTCTACATAACCTCCAAACACAGCACTAGGCCATCCCTAATAATACCTCCATTGGAGGAAAGAGAGAAATTCTAACACAGGACTTTCACCCCCCATCTAGCTCAAGCAAGACATAGCTAGTAACAACCATGACCTAAGAGCAAGCACAAACTATAAAAAAGTTGATTTACAGATTGGGCTGGAATCAAAATTAAATAAGCAGCGTAAGTTCCAGGTTGTATTCTAATATTTATTTTTAAGTTTCAAACTATAAAACCTCATTGTACTGATATGGCCAACGGCCCTTTGGTACCACCTCAAAAACATTAAAGTAATTGCCCAAGGAGGACTTAACAGCCATCAACTGGAAGAAATTGCTCTAAGCCTCTACAACAGAACTGGCTTTATAAGGACTCAACTTTCCATAAGTAGACTAAATGCATTATTAAGTAATTATTCCTTGAAATAGGCAGACAAAACATTTAATTGAACATAGAAAAATTCAAGGCATTGATGATTATTGGCACCAGTAATACAGGGACAACTGTTATTCAAAGGAAGGGTAACACATTTTTCATACATGAGATTGAGTGTGAACCTTCTCTCATGATACTTGGGTTTAGACAGAGGTTTTGCTCTCCCAGATCAATAAAACTGCCATACTTTAAATGCAAGTTTCCATACAGAGAATATTTGTTACTCACCTGACAGAAGTGACAATCCCAGCTACGTGAAGGATTGCAGTAAAACAGTATAGACAAAAGTCTACAATGGAGTTTCTTTCACCGATAAGGTTCTTGAAGGGAATACAACTGAAGAATCCATTATCTTATAGTTTATTTCACCAGCCATATTTGGGGATTTAATTTTTCCTGCCCTTTTTCAACCTTGCTTTATATTTAAAAGTTTCTTGTTTTTGCGGCACTGGAGTTCTGTGTGTCCTCTACAGTTTTGCCAGATGGTGAAGCAGATTAAAAAACAAAACAAAAGAAAACCATCTTTCCTTTCTAAATTCACTGTTTAGTTCTGCTGGAAAGGAACAAGACTGCTGTCCTTGTTCTTTTAAGTGCCACAATATAAACCTTACGTATCCTTTCTTGTCCAGGTGTGTTAGAGCTTGGTTATGCAAAAACCAAGATTAAGACGCTGACAGGATAGTGGGGCAGATGTACCGCTTTGTTTTCTCAGCTCAGAAGCATCATGAAAGCTTCTAGTAACATTTGCAGTTGCTCACAAGTTTTGGGCCAGAGTCTGAACTACTCTGGGTGTTTTAGCTTTTTGCAGAGGCAGACTGGAACAGAGAAAAGGACTGGGAAGCCAACTTCGTATCTTTTTGTACTAACTGAACATCCAAACTGAGTGCTAACAAGTAGAAGCTTTCATGGTGCAACACCACAGAGGTTTCTTTGGCTGAACTGCAGCATATGGCTTTCCCAAAAGAACAGGGAAAGACTGGTGGAAAATACTGTCTGTATATTCTAATGTTCTTCACAGGACAAAAACAACTACTCAATAATTACAGTGAGGAAAGGGTTGAGTGGTACTGCAGATAAAAACGAATCCAGCGTCAGCAGATGTCATTACTTCCTAGTCTTTATAGAAAGAAAAAAACAATCACTGTGGGTCACAAAGATGAGAAGCAGTAATGAAAGGCTAGAGGGGTGAAAGGAGAAGTAACTCCAAGCAAATAAAAGAACACCACAAGGTATCTGGCTACATTTATTTCTGAAATTACTCTTTAAGGCACAAAATAAATCTAAAAAATAGGTCTGTGTGTATGAGGAGAGGGGCAGAGAAATTATCTGAGCTAGAGATATGAATGCAGTCTCTACAATCCAGTTTCTGATCTGACCTAGGAATGCTCCCAGCGTGAGTGAGGGTAGACGGTGACAATAGAGGAGAGCTCTTATTTAGGAGAGGTAGGAGGTAGTGGGACAGTTTTGCTTTCCAACACCTCCAAATTCACACACATGTTGGGTCCCTGGCCAGACTAAAGTTCCCTTTCCTCCCCTCAGACAGCTGATTACAGTTTGTAAAATGAGAACGGACCACTCAATCTTCCAGTATGAAAGTGAGACCTTGAATCACCTTTCACATCACAGCCTGCTCACAGAGCGGTGGGGTGCAAGATATGAATCTGTTCTTGCCCTCATGCTAGTGCCTTGATAGATACTACAGATGTGTATGCTTTGCTTCAGACAAACTGCAATTTATTATTTTGTTCCCGCTCTGAAGCAGAATCCCAGGCATCCAAAGTGCCCTTGAACAAAAGGTAGGTGAAACAGCTGTCATGGGAGGGAAAATAAAATTTTCAAATGACCCATGACTTGAGCTATCCAGAAAAACAGGTCCTCTTGCTGCAGGTGAGACTTTATTTTTCTTTTGGTTCTCAATGCATGTAGTGTATCACACAGCCGTCTAAAATAATCCTGCAGAGAGTGGATTTAAAAATGAATTTCATGCATGGGATCAACCTTCCCAAAACCAGGGGTAAACTCTTGGTAGTAGGACAGGTTTAAAGGCTCCAAAGATCTCTAGTTTAACTGCTCTGGGAAGAGATCACATCTGTGGACTGGGGGTCACAGAAGGGTCCAAAACGTCCATAGATGTCCTTAGCCCGGACAGCAAAGTAGTATTTGCTGCCAGACACAAACTGAGTAAGAGTGCATGCCATAGGTAGGGGAAGGGCCTTCACTTCCCCTATCTTCTTCCACTGGGAAGGCATAGTGGCACTCGGGTCCTCGTGGTAAGCATAGAGATGGTAACTGTCCACACTGGCACAACTCCGGTCCACTTCCAACACACTCCATGACAGCACAATACCATTCTGGCTCTGTACCCGTGCCAGCTTCAGCTGTGGCTTTTGAGGCAGAGAAGTGTTGGCAGCTTCAGGAGGCAGGCGTGGTGGCTGTGGTGCCTCGGGGAGCGGGGCAGGATGTATAGGGCGTGGTGGCTCCTAAGCAATATAAGAGTAATAAGGGAAAGATAAGTCTACAGCAGTGGAAGGAGGTTATAATTCATCACCCCCAAAGCAAACAGAAACAAATCAGCCCGCAATTACCCAACCATCATGACTGTGCAGAAGCACACAGGCACAAGAGCAACAGCAAAGGGTGAGAAGGCGTGGGACCAAGGATGTCAGAAGTCATTATTCACAAATAAATCACTGTCCGTATCATCACCACAGCTACTTCCCTCTTTGCTTCCCACCCGTGAGGCGATGGACCATGAACACTGAGCCATTTACCTAAGACTGAGCAGTCAGGTTCACCACCTGCTTGAGCTATTTTATACCTGAGCTGCTGTTCCCACATTACCCAAAACACCCCAGACAGTGGATTGAGCTGGCAGTTTAACATCATCTTTTCAACGGGTAGGTTTTCAGCCACAAGAGGAAGAATGGGTAACAGTACAACATGGATATTATCACCTTAAATTGATCACATTTTAGCCTCAGTTTCCAGAAAGTTTTGAAATAAAGTCACAAATGTGGCTTTCCATTGAATTTTTTTAGATTATAGAAACTTTCCTAGGACTATCATTTATATTAGTTAACTTGAATTTAGGAATGTGGTTATGACAAGCATGAAATTTTCTTACTCTCATGCCATGAACTTTTATCTGGGAATGTGAAAAAATCTTTTTCCTCTAAGTTTTGTGTGTGTGATATTGGCTTCATTTCTTCTTGTTATTTATCACAGGGGAATGCACGAAGTTGAATGATGTCTGGATCCAAAGTGGTTAGCCACCTTGTTGGTAATATATTTACCATTTCAGGAGATTGGAAATTATGTTACTATGAAACAAGTGAGTATGCAGACAGTGTATTCAGTTCAGTCTCAATACCCAAACCATATGAAATTCCAGAGTAAATTCTGGAATACTTAGCAAAAAAGGTTTGAGGTGAGGCAGAAGGAACCAACCTAAACACTAATTAAAACAACAACAACAACAATAAAAACTCCAAAATTTGGGAGCTGGCAACCTTAAGGATGTTGTCTGCTTACATCCTTAAGCAGGATGTAAGATGTGTTATCTTACATCTGTACAGAAAAACTGGTCACAGAATCACAGAACAACCAAATGGCTGAGGTTGGAAGGGACCTCTGGAGGCCATCTACTCTAACACCCTGCTCAAGCAGGGCCACCTAGAGCCCAGGACCACATGTAGGGTGGCTTTTGGAGATCTCCAAGGAGGAGACTCCATAACCTCTCTGAGCAACCTGTGTCAGTGCTCCATCATCCAGACAGTAAAGAAGTGCTGTCATCCAATGACAAACAGTAAAACACATTAATTACATTTTCAAGTCATGATAAAACTTGTTGTAGCAGCTCTTTTGCACCCCTGACTACACAAGTCACCTGCAGACAATTCATGCATCATTTTTCAGTATGCAGTACTGGTGATCTGGAGAACTGTGGTGTAAGCTAACAAGATCACACATCTTTCACTGCTCTTGGCATTACTTTCTGTAGGTGATATAGTGGTGTTATACACGTAAACCATCTGGAAAGTGTCTACAAGACATTTCACTTTTTTGCAGTTCACACTAAGAAGCAATCTGAGACATGCTAATGCAGAGACAAGCCTGTAAATTGTTTTAACTCTTTTCAAAATTACTGTACTCACCGCATGCACTTGTGGTGGTCGATGATGCACTGTAAGCTGAGGTGTTCCAGACCCAAGACTTAGTCCGTTGTTCACAACATACGCAGTTGTTTGAGGCATTCGTACTGTCATGCCTAGAAGAAGTACAACAAATACACTCTTGGGTATTCAATACTTAAAATCAGCCAAACAGAACACTGGAAGCCAAACTCCTTGATTCAGCTGGATGACACCAAATTTCAAATGGACGCACCCTCCTCAAACTGCCACCAGGCCTTATTATATTCTGTGCTAAAACAAAGCCACCTCCCCTTCCCTGAAGCTGTAAAAGAGAGTGAGTACTCATGTCTGCAGAGGACACAGAATAACGTTTTTATCTTTTGTAGCATGAAAGAAATGGGTAAGGAGGGGAGGTTGGGAAGATTCAGGGACATAGAGTATGAAAATAAAAATCTGATCACTTTGGGATTCAGACAGGAAAAGACAAATACTACAGCAGCAGGATGATATCAGTATTCAAATGCTAGAAGACTCTGCTGTGTTTGGCACAGAACTAGAAAAGATTAAGTCATTGTCCAAGAAGCTTGTTTTCCCTCACAGAGTGAACACCACTATGGATATGTACTCACAGGAATTACTTTTCATTAAATCCCATAGCAAACTGAGCTGGCTGGCAGGAATAAACTAGGTAATTTTATAGCTTTGTACATAATATCCAGAACTTTTGCAAATGACCATGTAGTCATTCATTTTATACTACATCTCTCTCTCTTAAGTATTACTTTGTCCATTTAATGGTGGGACATGCATATTCTGTGAGCTCTTTTTTTTTTTCTCATTCTTATCAGTTGCCCAGCATGTTCTTCTATTTCTGTCTAGAAGTACAAAATCTGGGGCAACCTCCACTACTTCCTAGATCCACATTTGTATGAGATCCAAGCATTCTAATACTTCTGAATAGAAAGAATGAGTAGCTCACACAGAGACACATTTCAGGAAACCATGGCTATTCTTTGATAATTTCTGTCTATGAACAGTCATCCAGTTATCACCATGGGTGATGAGTGTCAGAAGTCTAAGTAAATCATGACTCTGAGACAGCTGAAACAGAGGGCTAAATCTTCGTGCTTTTGGAATGCAGTAAAAAGTAAAGTGCTGAACTCTAGTTAGCTGCTTCACATTTTTTTCCTATTAGCACATCTGTCTAAGAAGCTAATTAAACTATGCAAACTCTTATAGGATGAACAAGTATCAAAACTGTCTATTCCTTATGTATGAAAATCCTGGTGTATGAATATGTGCTGCTTTAGCACAGCTGTGATACTAAATTGTATTACATTAAATTACATAAATTATATGAAATTACAATAATCTGAAGAGAGATGGAGAGAAATACCTTAGGAACATATAATGTACAAATTTAGTGTTATTTCTGAGTGCATCTTTGTGAATATCAGGTAACATACTACTTGGATGAGGCAGAAGAACAAACTACAAGTATGCAAAACATGTTGGGTGAATTCTCAAAATTAACCTTCTGTATACACAGCATAGAGATCTTACTACTTAAACACCTGCTACTGACACTAAACAATTTCAATGATAATATAAACCAACTCAGCAGCAGCAGCATTTCTGTATAACAAAAATGGTAAAATGCAGGATGGGCTAAAAAGTGAAAACTCATGACAGCTAGAAGGGATCAAGATACATATTTTATTTTATTTTAAAATATATATATATATATATTTGCTATCACAGAGTGAAACATCTGCATCTGATATGCAATTGTAAAGCCCTGAAGAAATCCGTATTCCAAATAATCTGGTCTTTGACCTGCTGAGGCTAACTATCACCTGTACCTCAGGACAAGAACACCAGATGGTTAGCCTCAGCAGGAGAAAATGTTATTAAAAATAATTAAGTAAATGAACCATTACATACTCAAAACTCCTTCCAAACAACAGGTAGATCACACAGGTTTGACTTGTAGTTAAGGGCAACAAAGATGAAAACAAAGCGTGGGTAGAGGTTACCCTTGCCTTTTATGGCCTTTCACCAGCAGGAACACAAGATGTAGACATACACCTTAGAAGATACTGTCAGTCAGAAGAACCTGAACTCCAGTCTGCATGGCACCACAGTATCCAAAGCTCAAGGAATAAGGACAAGTAGTCTGAGAGGAACACTCATTTCCTCATCCCAACACTTCACAGACATAGCTCAAGAACTGTCTGATCAAGTTCTGCCTCACTAGCACGGCTGATTTTTCGCAGTTGAACCTAGTCATAAGGGATGCTTAGATTTAAATTGCTACAAATGTACATGGATATTCTCTTTTCCAAAAACAAGTGTTACAGAACAATGAATCAATTATTTTATGCAGGCACAGTCTTACATTGTTCAAACACACAATGTTCCAAGTCTGGCTTAAACAGACAGTGTCTAAAAAATTCATTACCTGGAGGTCACATAAATGTAGCCTCATAGTGCAACAGAACAGGGAAACATGTTTAACCATGTTGAATTAAACATAGTAGTGAAGTTGTGGGGAGCTAAAAAAAGGCAATTAAAATCCACCACTTACTAGCAAAATATAAACTATAATTTAACTTAAAGGCTTTTTATTGTGAACATATTCTATTCATTTCAGAAATTTTTGTTACTACTATGGGAAGATACTGGTTACATTTGTGAAGCGAAGAGAAACTTGCTGACATCTCTAGTCAAACTTGGGCACAAGACATCAGACATTGTTACGGAATCACATTAGGATGCCTGATATAAAATGAACTTTTTAACAGGAAATCAAATATAATTTAGTACATATGAATAGATTTTAATCTTACTGCATAATAACAAAATGCAGAACAGCTGTGCTCATTACATTACTTTCTGCTACCTTGTGAAGCATTAGGCATGTCATCCAGAGATGCACAGCTGGCAGAGGCAGTGCCTGAGATAACTTCATGCCATTTTTTCCTCATCTACATATCTACGGGGGGAGTGATTTCTTAATGGTCTGAGATCTTCTCAAGGCCATTAATTGAAAAAAATAGTAGGAAGAAATTTGGACTAGTATTGTAAAAAAAATCCATATTCATCAGGCAGAATTGTATCAAGCTGTGCTGTGTTAGAATGGAATGTGTATGGAATAAAGAATCCCTTACCTCCAGTCTGTGGATTGACTGGCCTTAAATTTGGGCTTGGCATGACAGCTCCTCTTACAGGATTCTGAGGTGGTGGTGCAGGAATAGTGGTATAGACCACCTGATGGTTAGCAGGGGCCCGTGGTATAGGAAGTCTTGCAGCACTTTGAGTCACTGGTCGATGAGTTACATTCACTGTTGTCGGAGCTGGAAAAAGAAAAGCAGATGACAACCTAGTATGGAATTCCACAACATGAAAGTGATATCTCTATCTCAGAGTGCGTACCTCCTTTGGAAACTGAATCAGCTGAGTAATGCGAAATAAAAGCTGTCTCCACAAATTTCTATCTGCTTTTGATAATGCAATAAGGAGAAAACAACCTAAGCAAATGGTAATTTTCACCTGAAATAATAATGCCAACAGCTATCCAAATAAGAACAGAAAAGATAAACATAATACCCAAAATAATCAGATTGATGACTAAAAAAACCTATATTAAGTCCAAATACAATAATTAAAATCAAACCAAACAAAAGAAAACATCCTCCCACCTCCTTGATTTAATAAGTAGATAAAAATAAAGTTAAAAAAAAAAAAAAAGGATTTTTTTACTATTGCTAAGTCTAATCTGTATATAAATAAAAGAAGAAAAGAAGTCCTGAATGTAAGGATAGCTGTAGAGAAGATTAAAGCCAACACTGAACACAAACTACTAAGAGTCTGTAAAACTGGTCATAATTCTAATGCCATCTAATCTTCAACAATTATCTACAGAAAAAGAATTAAAGAGGATCTATGTTTCTTTTTCACATTAGGGAAAAAGAAATCACTGCATACAAAGCATATGTTCCATATACTTCCAGCTAGTTGTGGAACTTTATTGTCGGCCTTGTCATTCACCCTGCCAAAAGAATTAATTGTGAAGTGCAGGTAGACAAAGAGAGAAGTGATGTTGCTAATGCTTTTTCTTCTATTACTCAAATAATGTAATTGCTACAGATTTTTTTTACTTATGCAAACAAGTTTACTTATGCAAACAAATTCCAAACCAGCTGGACTTAACTATCTTTCCCTTCCACTTCATCCATGAAGAGAAAAAAAGAAAAAAAGAAAAAAAGGGATATTGACTAGAATGGAAGATTCTTAAGCGACTCAAACATTTTCAATATTCACCTGACAAGTTTACTACAATATGAGAACACAAGAGTCTAGCTCAAGAAAAAGCAGTCAGCACATTCAACGATATAAAATGAAGTTACCTGTAGGTACTACATGTATGGTGGTCTGGGAGGGTCCACTTGTTGGCACACCTGTTTGCTGCTGACTGTTTGGTTGCAAAGACGGCACAGGGCGGGACAGGGGCTGGGTGGATATACTCAATCCTGAAGCAGGTGTCTGATTCTGCTTCTTGGCCTCAGCTTTAAAAACAAAACAAAGTTACAGACAACAGCAAACAGAAATTAGAACATCACAGAGCTATTTAACCTCTTTTTTTTCCTGTCATTCAGATTATCAAAAATATTTCCTAGTATGACATTTCTTTCATCTTTTCATACTGCAAACTGAACTGTAGGAATTTCATTCAGTTCCCCATATTTTCATCCTCCCAATCTTTTGCCTCCCTATACTCCATAATGTTTCATTTTATCATCACGAATTTTAATATTTCAGCAGAATTTAGAAACCTGTATTTTTCTATTAAAATAATGAATGGCCTAAAACTTAAAAAAGGGCCTAAATACTGCTGTACTCAACTTGTTTTTTAAAAAATGGTAATTCTTGTCTACCTTTGATGCTTACATTCTCTTATTTGCTGCTTCTTTCCTTTGTTCAATCTCTATTAGTCAGCCCTGTCTGTTGCTGTTTTGAATTTTTATGCTATTTTCTTGATAAAGGGGAATTGCTTTATTAATCAAAATAATAATAATAATAATAAAGTTTTATTTTCTTACATTGTCACTCTCCTGAACATGACTCACTAATTACTGGGAGAAGTGAGAAATACAGTGTCTGTATCTGTAATTTGCTACAGCAAGATTTTTTCCTGCTTTATAGTTCATCTGTAATGTCATAAAACATATATTTGAGTCCAAGCCTGCATGTAAACAGACCTTCTATCCACAAGGAGAATTGAGAAGCTGGATTTTTAAACAAGATTAGAGTAGTAGTAGGCAGAGAAGGTACCAGCAAAACCCAGAAAACACAAGGCAAGAGAGTAAGTTTTAAGGGCATCCATTCAGATAAGGTTTGCCCTAAATAAAAAAGCACATGCAGCAACTACTAACTCAGTTAGTACTGAGAACACATAACGTAGAAATAAAAAATACTCCTGAGAAAGTGTATCAGCAATACACTGAAGAACATGTTTAGAAATTATCCATTAAGTATGTCATTTAGATTACAAAGCATTAAGAACTGGGTTAATAGTGGTGTGGCTCAACATGATTATTTTGTTTACTTATTAGCAATTGGAGACTACTTTGATGGTCTCACTCAATTGTCTTTAACACTAGCTACTAATAGCTTGAAGTAGCAGTGCCCTTCACAAACTGCTATATGAAAAACCTAACACAGGATTTCAAAGATAATATAATAGAAATTGCCGTCTTCCTGCATTCCTTCTGCCTGTAAATGAGTAGCTGAGCTACTTCTCTGAAGCCATTTGATGAAAACAGTTTCCTTTTGATGAACAAGACTATAGAAGCAGCAGCAAAGGGATGCTCATTTTGAAAACACAGATATTTCCTGCTCTTTCATCAAATAACAAATCTCTGTGATTAGTTCAAACTTCTTATATTTCACATGGGTATGAGAGATTTCCCAGTGTCCAGCAAATTCTTTGAAGAGATTCCTATAGAGATGCGTACCCTTGCTCACTTTGAATATGTACAGATTTCTGCACATTTCAACTGCCATTGCATAATTTGAATGAGTACATTCTTAGTCATGACCTAGAGGAGATCTGCTCATGATCCAACTACTAAGAATCCAGACATACTACCGCTATAAAAAAGCCATCCAAGCAACAAGGACAGTCTGCGCTATTTTGTTTTTCCTGGCTTGTTTTTGATTTCACATGGAAGCAAGTTCCTTTGCCCCTGACAAATCAAGAGTCCTGCTGAGATTCCAGCTACAGGAAATGATGAAAGATAACCAACTTAGATGTCACTAAACAAACAGAAACAAGTAGCAAAAGATTCTTTAGCTACGTAAATAAAAAATCAGCAAGGAAAAAAAATGAAAACTAGGTACATAGTAAGCTAAGGATTAAGGTTAGAAGTAATAAAGGAACTGTTCCAGTGATGAATAAACAGTATCATCTTCACTAAAACTCTGGAACTGGAGAAGATGGGACAATCTGATTTATGGAAACGAGCATAAAATGGAAATCATTACTACTGGAGGCATAAATAAAACTACAAATCTAAATCACAAAATGGAAAAGAAGAGGGGCTTAATTTCCATGCCAGAAAATGGGCTTGCAACATTGCAGTCACAGCAGTGAAATGCATCCACACTGCCAAAGGACATAAAAGCACAACTATATTTACTCTAATGTTGGCACACAGACCCCAAGCCAAGAACAGATTTGGATTTGGTATTTAAACTCTTGCACACAAAGTTGTTTATTCAGGGGAAAAAGATTAGAAGCTGTAACAATCTAATGTCTGAATATCAACTGTGGAAAGGTCCTTAATTAATTGGTAAACAAAGATGAAATCCATGTAGAGGAAGTTTCAAAAATGTAATAAATAATTCAAACTTCTTAGATTGTTCCACGAGTTTAACAGATTTAGGCATAGACAACAAGAGTGCTTAAATTAAGGGAAAGGTAAAAACCTTAAAGACAGTATTTTACACTGTGTAGGATTCCTTTTATTTAAGACCTATCAGAATACATCAGCAAGAGTCTTGCATAACAGAAACAAGGAATAAAATACACTGAACTGAAACAGATGTTTATTCCTATCATTCAAGGGGATGAAATAATACTTGCAGCTCAACTGCCCCTGCTGCTAGCAAAATCTATTTATCTTACCTTGAGAAGAGCCATCATCCTCATCATCCAGTGTAAGGTCAATGACACCTCCTGAATCGCTTCCTGCGACCTTCCCGCTCTGAAAGACAAAACTCCTTCATTTTGCAAAAGCAAATCCAGGGAACACAGATTGAAAAGGGATATGAATTGAACACTGTGTAAGTGAGGTCTCAGAACTGAAGTGCTTATTAGAAAGGAACTGATGAAATGAAGAGGAAGAGGAGGAGGAGGAGGAAGAGATTTCAGACAAATTTCCCCAGACTTGGAAAAACAGGCCGTGACCAAATGATTGGATGACAATATCAAGTTCTGAAGCACCTTTTAACTTTCTAAGGAGTAGAAAAAACCTTGATGACCAGTAGTATGTTGCTATTTTACAGGTAAATAAATTAACAAAATGGTATTATAATCTTTATATATATATATATATATATATATATATATATATAAAATGACCCTTTTAATATTTTAATCCAATTATAACCTGTGCTTTCCAGCAGAACCTTTCGTCAAAATAGTCACCGGGACAACGTATTACTCATCTTGAGATAGTCTGGGCCTACCTGCATATGGTGAAATTGACTTCACAGTAAGGAAACCACTTACAAAACCTCTGTGCTGATAAAATACATCATCAAAAGCCATCAGAAAACTCAAATGGTTTCCAGCTTTTAAGAGTAACTTCATTATTGTATTTTATCCACTATCACAAAATTCATCATTTGTTATTCTATATATGAAACGATTTGTAACATCTCTTTAGAGAGGATAAAGACATCTTTTATGTTATTGTGAAGGCTTAAAGTTATAAAAACCTAGAGGGCCATCAAATAAAATTTATCTTCTGGATCAATGACTTTCCCTTAGCTGTTCAGACTAGAGCTGGACCATCAGCTCCTTCCTCTGGCTGATGAAATGAATACTGAGGAATGCCCTATTTTTTTATTATTATTTTTAATCTGCTTTCTAAAACAGATCTTGAATGAAGTCAATGTCATCTTTCTTAAATTTGATGCAAAAATTTATGTGTGTTTCTTTGGTTTTGCAGAAAAGATGATCATTTATTGTTGGGCTGAACTGCTACTGACTTACGGATTACAGTAAGCCAGTTCCTTGGGACAGACGAGTGGTTAGGAAAGCAACATAATTACTAACATCACTGAATAATTAACATTAACATGGAAAAAAATCTTAAGAATTATCAGCCACAGGTTGCCAGCATGATAAAAACTAGGAAGATTAGAGTTACTGCTTGTGTGGTCTGATGGGGACAGATGCAAAAAGTCCAAGCACTGAGATTATCTACTCTGTTAACTTTAATTAGGGTAAAGCAAAGCCTTTAAGAAGGTCTTAAAGACAGTTCTCACACAGACAAGGCTTTGAGGAGAGAGAAAAGAAGCATCATAATAAATACAAATGAAAGCTGTCTTTGAATTATTGGTCACTGGATTTGGACAGCCTGACCTGAACGATCTCTTTATTATGCATTTAGATTATAGCCTGATTTCTGCGTAAGCTCTAATGCTGCCACCAATTAAATTCTGCTGATAACCTATATGATTTTTAAAAAAAGAGGAAAAAATAGCTAGGTACTTATGTTCCAAGGTGGCAGAAGAGACCTCTATATGGACTCTATCTTTGCTATTCATAAACATCTTTCAGATGAATTAATCATAGAATTCTTCTGTCGAGTGATTTCTGTTTCAGAAACCTTCCAGCTTCAGTTTTCTTAGTATGATGAGCTGATTTAACCACTTGAAGCTTAAGATAAAAGCCACATTCAAATAATCAATGAGTACTTGATTAATGTAAAGTCAAGAGGAATTTCATTCCAACTTGATTATCTTCCCAGTCACTGATGTGTATTTTGAATTATGGCTCTCTTTGCCAGGAGAAAGCAGACTGAAAAATGGAGTAGGGAGATTTATGAAGAACTGGAGAAAGAAAAAACTAACACTAAGCAATTTATTTTCCCCCACTATAAAATCTATTAGTCTGAAGTAATTTCATTCAATTCTTCTTCTACAAGGAAATCTAAATCCCAAGAAACAAATACTCTGTATAAAACTGTTTTGAAGTTTTAACCATGCCAGTTGCAAGTTCTTTGAATTTCCAAGCCTGCATGTGTTACTGCATGCAGTTTTGATTTTGGTGTGTCTGAAAGGCCAGAATCTCTAGTTATCTAAACAGGCAATACTAAAATAATCCAATCAGCCAGTTATGTCTCAAGCATGCACTTTTCAGAAGGAAAGACCTTCTTTGAGTTAGTCACTTCAAGGTTTTGTACTGAACAACCCTAGCAGCAATCTCCTCACAGGAAATATCTGTAAGTGGTTTGGTTCTTTCCACAACCTGTACTAGAAGCTGTGGATCCGCAGGGCAGTTTTGACTGGTGCTCTGTGGTAGAACGCCCAGTCCCACCTCCAGGGCACACAGTTCAGCTACTCCAAGAGGAAGCTGTACTCCACACACACACCACTCCCTAGCTAGTTTCTCCTAGTTCATCTGCCATACATCACACCTTTGAATGAAATTTAGGGTTACAGGAAAATTTTAAGGAAACTTGAAACACTGAAAATGCTACATACTGCGTCTCTTACCAAAAGCATGTAGGAAAATATGGTGCTGTCAGGGTATTGCCTCACAGAATAGACTGCTGATTATGCCTGCCGCAAGGGTCAGACTTTTGACTGTTCAGGGCATCAGTTAACATTTACAAGGAGAAGCAGGGTCCCCTTCTATACTCTGTAGCACCGGCAGGGTTTTCAAATTCTTGTAGATCTCTCAAGTCCAGAAAACAGAAGAGATTTGGAAAGAAATGGGAATCAGAGATTGGAAGACTGGTTCATACTACTTTCTTACAGGAAAGTTAAGCATTTCCATGATATGGAGAAATTTCCATGATACCAGGTGTTTCTGGAGTGTCACTGCTCTACCAACTGAATGGTTAAGACCTACAAATGGAAGCATTTGGAATCATCCCTGCCAAAAGCAAGTAATAAATGCTTTTCTGAATGTTCTGTGCCCAACCATTTAAGAAAATAAAAACATTTCTTTGGGGTATCATGACTATATTACGCATGAATTATCTCCAGGAAATTTTTGTTGCTACAAGGACTTGCCAAAATTCTAGTTTATAATAGAACTGTTTGAGGAAAGGCTAGAGAGAAACAACTGCTCTTGCTTCTGTAAAATGAAGAAGGGGATGGGATTCTGGGGGACTGCCCTGTTGCACACCAGAAGAGGAGAGCCTGACATGCTGCTCAGAGCAAAACAATAAGCCACCTTAAAAAAGCTTGAAGCCCCGGTGAAGGGAAAGTATGACACTGGACTTCCAGACATGCATGAACAACCTTCACATTTATGTCAAAAACTGAAATAAGATAATACATTTTTCAGCTCCTACTATTAGATTTCAGAAAGCTTTTTGGTAGAAACTGGTAACACAGAAAAGTCTTGTCATTCTGGTCTGCTATGAGTTTTCAGCTTTCTCCAAACACAGGAAAGTCAAGAACACCTGAACCTGCTTCAGCTGATCTCAGCAGAAAAGCAAGATGAAGCAACCATGACACATTTTCATCACACTAGTGAAACAGTAAAAAACATTTCATGAGAACCCAAAACATGTCTTGCGCCTTATTTCACATGCCTAGCAAGTCTGTGTAGCAAGTCAATGGCCTAGAGTATCAAATAAACTGTAACTGGAACAAAATAATCAAAATAATATTAAGTGATTTGTATCTATTTCAGGAACACACTTATAAGACAAACTCAATTTTTGTAAAAAGCAAACAAAACCACAACCAACAAATCCATAACCTCCAGAACCACCTTTTCTCAGTTTTCAGAAACTAAGCAGTCTCCAAACTGACCAGAAGTGGCATGAGAAATCCATTTACAACAGCTACTGGGTAGTTTCTAGTAATCAACAGAAGACTTAAAATTTTACACTGGGATTTAAAATAAATTCAAAGACTGCCTTCCATCCATTTTAACAGCTTACATATGTTAATGTATATGCCTTTAAATCCAAAATGCTGTCATGCACACTTATGTTTTGCACCAGTTTACCCAGAGCTGACGTCTTAACTTTGTGCAACCAGGGAGTAGCAGCAACATGGGGACCTAAACCATCCAGTCAACCACAACTGTACCTGACTGCCTCAGTTTGAATCTTTTTCTGCTTTCACGTACCAGCCAGAAGTGCAACAATTTTACATAAAGCAACATGACAAATACAACCACATACACATCATGAAAATAAGAGTGCAAATTCTCTGTGCCTGCTGTCAGGATACCAAAGAATGTGAGACCAGTGCTGATCACATTCCTATCTAAGCTTCCAGTCATAAGGGAACAAGAACAAACACATAACAAAATGTAGAAGAATTGTTGATGCAAATAAGTGGGTATATGCAGGCATCACGTAAACAAAACAAAACACAAAACAAAATTGAAAAAGCAATTAATCACAGAAATGCGGTGGGCCTCATCTATCCCAAAGGCATAAACATGGTTTTCATACTTTTAAAATGAAAATAGAAATTAACTGTTACTAGCATTTATGTCTATTTAAAATCTGATTTTGTACAATCTGCACAAATCTATTGCACATTTTTTTTTCTGCTTAGGCTTGAATTATTTCTTGTATGTTTAATTCTGCAGTAATTTTTTTTTTTTTTTTTTTTCAGGGAGTAAAAGAAAGAACACATTCTGAAAAACATTAACAAAAAGTAAATATAATCTTTGTTTAAAACATATTCCTCTAACAATTTATAAATAATTCCAGGGGGGTGGGGGGGTGGGGGGGGGGAAGAGGATCAAGAAAATCCTCTTGGGAAATGTCACATTTTACAGATAAATGTGACAAAAATTTTAGAAGATAGCAAGAGAAATACAAGATTTCATCTCTTCCCCACTTCCTAATTTTAATATAGTCACATCATTATTCTTCACCTGGTCAGTGAACTTCCATTTTGCAATAAGATACTTTGCATAAAAACAATGTGTCCTGTAACTGAACGTTTCATGCTTCAGCGTAATGTATACGTGCCCAAGAAGATTCATGGAAATTGGAGTTGAAAAGCAAAACACATAGAAACATAGCATATCTTGAGTTGGATGGGACCCACTAGGATCGAATCCAACTCCTGGCTCTGCACAGTACACCCAAAAATCAGACATGTCTAAGAGCAATGTCCAAATGCTTCTTGACCTCTGTCAGGCTTGGTGCCACGATCATTTCCCTGGGGAGCCTATCCCAGTGCCTGACCACCTTCTCAGTGAAGAACCTTGTCCTGACACCCAGCCTGACCCTTCCCTGCCCCAGCTCCATGCCGTTCCCTCGGGTCCTGTTGCTGTCCCCAGAGAGCAGAGCTCAGCGCCTGCCCCTCCGCTCCCCTCATGAGGGAGCTGCAGGCCGCCATGAGGCCTCCCCTCAGCCTGCTCAGCCTGGGCTGAACAAACCAAGGGACCTCAGCCACTCCTCACACATCTTGCCCTCTAGACCCTTCACCATCCTTACTGCTCTTCTTTAGGCACACATTCTAATACTTTTATATCCTTATATTGTGGCACCCCAAACTGCACACAGTACTCAAGGCGAGGCTGCACCAGCACAGAGCAGAGCAGGCCAATCCCTTCCCTTGACCAGCTGGCAGTGCTGTGCCTGATGCATCCCAGGATATGGTTGGCCCTGTTGGCTGCCAAAGTACACAGCTGACTTGCATTCAACTTGCCATCAACCATAACACCCTGATCTCTTTCTGTGGGACCACTCTTCAGCCTCTCCTGCCCCAGTCTGTACATACAGCCAGAGTTGCCCCATTCCAAGTGCAGCATCTAGCACTTGCTCTTGTTAAAGAGCATGTGGTTGGTGATTGTCCAGATCTCTCTGCAAGGACTCTCTACCCTCAATGCAGTCAACAGCTCGTCCTGATTTAGTATAATACACAAACTTACTTAGTATATCTTCAAGTCCTGCATCCAAGTCATTAATAAAAACATCAGAGAGAACCAGCCCTAAAATGGAGCCCTGGGGAACCCCACTAGTGATGGGCCACCAGCCTGATGTAACCCCATATACCATAACCCTTCGAGCCCACCCATTCACCCGCTGCATTATGCGTCATTTATCTAGCTGTATGATGGACATTTCGTCCAGAAGGATACTGTGAGAAACTGTTTAAAATGCTTTGCTGAAATCCAAAGAGATTACATCAACTGGCTTCCCTTGGTCAATCAGATGAGTAACCTCATCATAAAAGGAAATTAAGTTCACATGAAGTGAAATGTGTGAAGACGACTGCAAGGTATGATGAAAAGCATAAACAAAGGTGAAAAAAAGAAGCAGAAGAAAAAAAAAATACAGGAAAAGAGAATTACAAGCCAAGGAACAGCTGAGCATTCACTAGTCCAAGTACAGGACTATGTGAGTGTTCTGTACTGTGACTACACCCATTCAGTGTTGTGCATTTTTCCTCAAAAAGCCAGCCAAGAAGGAATCACATATTTATAATCTCAAGGTCTTTTGAAAAGTATTCTTTAAAGAAAATCTTGTCAAATTCCATGTCCCTGCCCTGGTTTCTTCAGTTCACATGGTGTTACCTCTGCACCTGCAGCACTTAATACATAACTACCCTGGGCTTTGATTGCATGGCAAGTTCCCCAGGCGATTATCTAATCTGGGAGGTGTGGAGGAAAAGTATTTTAGTACCAAGCAACTCTTCCACATAACTTGTGAAAAGAGCAACTTAAAGACTTGAGAAGGGGGGCAAAACCGAAAGAGTGAATTTTCATCCCTTTCAAATATCTGAGTGAAACCTCCAAAGTCCTGAAACAGAGGCTAAGTCATAGGCTCCTCTCAATACCACTTAATCAGTTAAGCTTAAAATTGCTTTACAGTGCCTATGGAAGATAATGAAAAGCATGTATAAAATGTTTTCAGATTTGTACATTTTTCATTTGTATGTGCATTTTTCATTTGTTTTCAGATTTGTACATTTCCGTTTTTCAGATTTGTACATTTTTCTTTCTTATGTTTACAATAGAAATAGGCATTTCTAAATGTTCTAGTAGCTATAAAACTTCTGATGAAAAGTGATCTATTGCACTAATTTTTCAGAGCAAGACTCCGTCTTTTTAATATGAAAACAAACAGAAGGAGACGTTTTAATTTCTTGCATAAAAATTATATACAGTAGTTACACTAGAATTTATGGTTATCTACAGAGGATTGGTAAAAGTGACATACTCAGAATTTCATGCGTTTTCCACTGCATATACTACGACAACAAATCATCTCGCTTCTTCCAAATTCCAACTACAAAAATCTTTTTAACAATTAAAGAAAGTACTGAGAAATAGACGTACTGACAAATAACACACAATTATGGGAAGAAGTGCTAGGGGAAAAAATAATACAACTTTCCTTGAGAAAGAAAAGAACTATGTATTCTAGACTTTCAAGAATCAATGCCATGTGAATACTACACAAATTTAAACAGAAGTATACTAGCAAAGAGGTCTTAAGAGGAAATCACAATCATGGAACTTTTTGAAGACACAGAGAACAGGGTCACCTGAATTTGAAACTTTCGCAAGATTTGCCAATTTGTGCTTGGATATGAAGTCACCATTTCTAAGTCACCTTACTGTAAAACCAATGTAAATGCTATATAATTACAAACTTTTTCTGATTGCTTTGAAGACTTTCATTATATCCCATATATCATTGATGGCAATATCAGGAAATACTTAACAGAAAATTAATAAATGAAAATCAGAAAGGAATCAGTCTCGCAATAAAATGACAGTCTGTTTCTGGTGTTTAAGGCATTCTGAAGCATCTGCCTCTGGAAAACTATGGACATTGACTCAGGCATCTTATGTACTATAAGGGACATAAATGAGGGACATTGACACAGTACATCTTATGTACCATGCTCAGTTTTTCCACATGCTGAGACCATTTTCTACTGTCATAAAGTATGTTCTAGTGGAAGAACGAATATCAGCTTTTTCAGACAGCACTGCTGCAAATTAGGTTGATTCATTTGTAATTTTGAAAGGAAAACAAAAAAAAAAAGAAAGAGGAAAAAAAAAAGAATTACTCCAATCCTATAAAGAAAACAAATACAAGGAAGGAGACTGACTTTAAAGACCAAAGCACATACGGCAGATAATGTTGAGAAAAGAACAGAGTATTTTTTCAAGTATTTTCTATTCAAGTATGATATTCATAATTTAAAAAATAAATAAATTTTGGTATTATATAACGCCACGGTTCAGTTCATCACATTGAAGTAACCACACTATTAATTGTAATGCCACCTGCTTTTCATAATGGAACATTTTAGTAAGTAAAAGTGAAAAAAATGGAGAAAAAATATCAAACCAAACCCAAAACAAAACAAAACAAACAAACAAACAAACAAAAACCCCCAACACACTAAAAACCAGTGCAAAATCTAAATTAATTCCAGGGTAGTAATGATCACAATTCTGAAGATTATTTGTGGCGCACTGACACAGTGCAGACAATTTTATTATTAATAGTTTCTACATTATCAAAACAGAAAAAAATTTAGGGTTTGTAAAACAGACATTCCATGAAGCATCACACCACCACAGTCATACATGACGCACCAAGGCGTTATATAATAGCAAAATCAATCTGGAATTATGGGGAATGATGTTAAAAGTATGTTCTGGGATTGGCATGTGCGTGGGGGTGATACTGTATTCGCATGGGTAAGTACAAAGCCTGTATTTTGTTTTTTGTCATCCATATACAAAACTACAGATTTCAAGCACAGGCGAAAAAGCTGAGGAAATCATTTTTTTCAGTACATTTTTAAGTATACTTCCATCACAGACTGCTTCAAACTTATCACTCCCTAACACTTATCAATTCCAACGCAGTTAACTCCCACAAAATTGAAATAATTATTCCAGCCTTGCAAAGCTGTCATGAAAATTTATTTGATCAGGTACCAAATGCATTCATCATCTCTTACCACAATGAAAATATAAATGATAATGCAATAAAGCTAGCAGTTTACCTAGTTTGCATTTTGCACAAACAAAATTTCACAGGGCTGCAATACTTGTTTCCATAGTGTGTAATACTCACCTATCTCAGCTTTTTATGTATTCCATTTACCAGACCATTCCCCTTCCCCTTATTCAGTATTGTGCAACACTTTCTACAGAACAACAATGCAAGCATCCAAAAAATGAGTAGCCAGTCTTAGTAACCCCTATGTATTATATACCCTCTCACTTCTTTGTTGCAAAGCATAGACATTAGCTCTGCTACCCCCATCAGTAAGACACATAAATCAAGAAACATATATGAAAAGTTGATTGCTAGAAATGCTGTTTTTAGGCAATTGTAATTCCAACTAAAACTATGAAGGAACACTTGACACAATGCTTAAAAGGATTTCTGTACTATGATTTTCTTTAATCAAACAGTTAAAAGGGTATATAATAAACACATGCATACATGCGCACACACACACACATCTTTTTACTGGCTCTTACTCTAGTAAGGTGAAACATCTACCTTCTTTCCCCATATCCCACTGAAATATACTACTAATCAGGAAATGTATTTTCCTTATAGCACGTTTCACATTAATGAAGCCATTTATAGCTATTACTTGTGTCTGGTGTAATGACATCATCAGATAGACTGTTTATAAAAAAAAATTCTAGATTTTTTTGGCCCAAACTGACAAATTGGAGCCTATAAAACACAAGTACGTGTACTTATTGAAAGCTGCTCTCAGTAAACGGAGGCTGGTTTAAGTAACACAGATACAGTCTCAGGGAAAGACAACCCACTGTAAAAAAAATGAGTTTAAAAATCATCCAAAAAAATCTCAACGGGACATCACATAGCTGAATTGGGTAGCTGTTGTAAGGGAAAAAAAATCCAGGGAACCCATTCTTGAATGACCTTTAAACTGCCAACACCTTAAAAATGCAGAGTTCAAATTAGTCTCAGGTAAAGGTTTCACCTTACAGATGAGAGCTAGGTGCATTTTAAACAGCACAAACATAACCTCGGGGTCAGAGACAAAAATCAAGTATCCCATTTTACATATATAATTATGCATGTTTATTTTCAGTGACAAAGCCATGAAACATTTTCATCAATAATGCTTCAACAACATATTATTAATGGCTGCTTATACGTTTTAAGGTGATATGTCCACTTTGTTCACATTGTTTCCCCAATAGACACTCACAAAGTTCATTACACGTTGCAAATAAAGGGAAAAAAGTTACACATGTATTTTATTAACATTTTACCAGATAAACTTCCAATAGTCAGCAAAATGGCTTAAATTAAACTGTAGACACCCAAACAAATCAACGCATGTCAGAAACAATGGGAAATGGATTGGACACTGGTGTGTTTTTTTAAACTAACATTAGCTGAAAAGGCAAAATGCACAGATGAAATTTAGACTCTTTTGTTCTGTAAGAGGATAAGGTGCACCAGAGTGAGGAACAATAAAATACTATTTGCCTGACTTGGTGGTACAACAAATATAACATACTCATTCTTGAACGGGCTGATTTTATGTCAGCCATTTTTAACATATCCAACCCCATTCATTTGCTCAGTTATTTTATGTCACAATGTAATAAATGAATTTCATAGATGCCCTCAGTACGCCATGTATATATTTATATATTATATTTATATATATAGAATTCCTGTATCTATAACTGGGATTCATAATAAAATACTTTAAAACCATTATAAAGACTTGTAATATAATTAAAAATGCCTTTCTGTAACAATAGTATGTACTGTAATACATTAAAAGTGCTTGTCATGTGTTCAGAAATGCAGTTCTGGGACCTGAGGCATTGGAATGGCCATTAGCAAAATGACTGTGACTGAATAGCACACTTTAGATTTCTGTGCAAACAGGAAAAAATTGAAGTTCAGAGACTACCACAAACACAGTAAGACTCCCCCTCCTACACCCCTGGGACCATCCCTTTTGCATCAAGAAGCAGTGGAGGGCTGCAAAAGGAGAAGTAGAAGTAGAGCAAAACCATGCATCCAAGCTGCTTACTGATAACTTTGGCTATACTAACCCAGACAGTGTTCAACTACTGAAAAGCTGCATGGTTCTGGAGGATAACCAGAGATGTACCAGACCAAAACCACAAAGCTAAGAAAGCTTTCCGCTTCAAAGCATTGTTCCAATGCCTTCAGATATTTGACATTCTGCACAACTGAGCTCTTCAGTGGGCACAGGAAAAGTGCATACAGTGAAGAACATTTACCTTCTTCATCTCCCACACTGTAGATCACAGTATCTTACAGTGGGGATTAACTACTTATATAGTAATAAGAAAAAAATATATACTGTCAGATACTACACTAACTTCATAATAATAAAAATTAGGGTACTCCTTGAAGCAACCAACAGCAGAGATTTCCAAATTTACAAGAAAAAATACAGAAAACACAAGTTCACACACACACGTGCTGAAGCTTCATTATGAAAATGAGATGATAAACTAATGGTATTTATTATTAAAGGTCACTGTCATTACCCCATTTTCAGAATCAGCTCCAACATGGAAAATTGAATTTAATCACTGACTTGGCAGCCTTTGTTGGAAAACAAAACAAAGCAAATTCAGTTGACTTGGTTAAGGCTAAGTGCTTTTTTTTTTTTCCCAACTGAAATGGAAAATGAATTTTACAAGAAAATCTGGTTAGAAAAATTCAAGAGTGACAGATGCTAAATTCATTTCAATGTGTATTTGCTATATTCATTTTTTAAAGTGAATTTTAAACGAGGACTAACAATTCTATACTAAGATTTGAACCATTGGTGCCTTACAAATCACGACAAACAAACAGTACTTAACTGTTGGTTCACTAACATGCTCTACTATGTAATGGAAATAAAATGGAAAGGGAAACAAAAAACAACAAACTTAGTTATCACGCTGTTTGAGATTCTCTGCTGATACTGCCACCGAGGAGTCCAATTCATGGCAATTATGATAGATTTCATGAACACAGCATATAACCTGTACTGTATAAGCAGGACTGGCTTAAATTTTTCTCAGAAAAGAAAAATGGAGCAAAAGGAGGTGGGGAAAAGACCACTTCCCCCATATTACCGCACACGTGGGCAAAGCTGACTTTACAAAAGCAGCCAAACACCTACTCTGTTTGCCTACTTCAGCTTTTCTAGAGAGGAAATACATGTAGGGAAGATCCATTTAATACTTAGAGTGGGAGGAGTCAAAGGGAAGATTTTTCAGTTGCAGAAGGCTAAAAATACATTCTACTAATTAGAATTAATTCTATTAAGCTTTCCACCTATATTTAACAACTCCAGCCCTTTCAAAGCAATCCTACTTCCAGCCCAAACCAGGAATGCTTTTTCTCATTTTCAAAAATTTTTCTCTCATACAAAACTAAAAACATGGTAGTACTGCAGTCAGTAGCTTTGAAGTATCAGGTTCAAACTGAAGGTTGTAAGAAGACTTTGTATATACTTGCTGTCAGTAAAATACAATTTAGCCAATGAGATGCTAAAAATACTTAATTAGTACCCAATAGAATGGAAGTCAAATTAGAAGCCAAACAGTAATTTAGAAGAATCAGAGATATGCCCAGATTTGCCACAAGAGTCCTTTTTTTTTCTTTTTTCTTTTTTTTTCTTCAAATTCGGTTACCCACTAGATTTGCGTTAAGGAATGAAACTTGTGTTAAGGAATGAGCAATATGCCGTTACAGTCAATTACACAGATGCAGTTAGCACCAGAGCAGGGCATGTGGTCAGTATGACCATAATAGTATGCAGCAAGAGGGAACAAAAAAAGAATGATCTCCTGGCAACATATTTTTCTTGTTTCTGCAGGATAAATGTTCAACTCTGGTATGCCAGAACAAGGAACTATCTAGAAAACAGGAAATTTATATGTCAGAGAAAATAATACTTTTCCATCTCAGTGAAAGTTTGGAGCAAATATTTTCAAACAAGAAATGAAATTTTCCAGTCTAGCTGAATTATGAATTCTACAAAGCTCTAAAATTTGGAAACCTACATTATGCTAAAAAATCTTAGAAGTAGTTACCGCACAGTTCTCCTTTGCTGTGAGAACTGTTTGCCCTTCATTTTTTTCAATTTTTATTTCTAAACACTAGAAAGGATTGCTTTGCCATTTCTGTTTGATTTATTATATGCTTGATAAAATAATTCTGGATGTGTGATTTCCTTCCTATAGTCAATGATGTCACAAGCTAATGCTGCACCCAAGCAAATGCAGGAGTGTGTGGCAGAAGTAATTTTTATATTAGAATTATACCTGATCAACTTTCTTGTTCATTTATAACAGCAGCAAATAAAACTGACTGAAAACATAAAATAAATACATAAGATGCATATAGCAATCTCAAAACCTCTTAATCTTTAATGAGATCAAGCAGAAAGTTGAACACTCCACACTGCTCTTACGCTGCAGAAAACGGAGGCAGTAAGTATAACTGATCTACCCAAGGCCACAAAGATCATCATCAGCCAAGATAAAGACTGCTAAGGTCAGGCATCAGCTTGATGTTTGTTCAGATTATGACAAAATGCTAAATCACATTCTGTATTTGAAAGTCTTTTTCAGCAAGGAAATTCTGCAAAGAATTAAGATTTTTTTTATGGCAAATTTATTATTTCAGCTGGAATATTTCTCTAGTTTGTTCTACTACTGAGCAACATAAACACTTCCAGTTAAGTCCTTAATGTGATAAACTATGTGTGCACACATACACAGAAGTATGTATGCATGCATTTCAAAAGAATGAAGCCATTCTTATTTTATTCAGTTAATATAACGGAAAGCAGTTTTAAATGCTATACTGTTTCTTCTTCCAACCTAGACCATTATTTGATGGCCAAACGTTCATTTTTATGTATAATAATATTTCTCAGTTAGTCAGAATCTCTAATGAAAAATTATGGCATAGAAGAGACAAACCATGAGTCAAGTCAGGGTCTCTAGTACGGCTCATTAAAAATGAACTATGACTAGCCCTCCTGGTTTGTAAATTTTTTCATTAAAGAACACAATTTCATTTCTCAGACATAATTCATATCCACTGTCCTGTGAGTATTTCTGACCTGTCAAAACCTCCTATGCAAAATGTAATGATAGGATCAGTTTATTAGAGTGACTAATGAATTAATCTAAAGTTAAAAATAAATAGTGTTTTGATAGCGTTTGGTGGGGAAGAACAGGACATGCTTCTTGAGAAAGAGTTCTGATGGACTGTCATATTATACTCACAAAGACTATACCGCAAAGGCAGTGTGAAATGTAATGAAAGAAAGGGGAAGGAGAGAGGGAAATACAAAAAACACCTCTCGTAAGATAAGCACACACAAAGACAACACTTCAATTCTAATTACTGGCCATTTAAGCAATAAACTTGTTCTCAATTCTTTTGAGAACATTTTCCACATTTCATGCACAACTGAAGAGATCTCAATTTTAGTGTAATTTGTATCAAATAGTACTTTTGGAGACCAGAATGTCTGAAATCTTAGCCAGCAATCTGAAAGAGGAAAACGAAGGCCCTGCAACAGAAATCTGTAGCTCACAGATGAAATTAATTTTAAATATTTAAAACAACAACAACAAAAACAGCACAATCCTCTGGCAAGTCTGGTAACAATCTGAACAGAGAGTGACAGTGGTCAAGCAATTCCAGGTGTTTTCATGCATACATATCTATTTGTAGCCTATCTCTGTTTTATTCAGCTTGTATATTTCTCTGTGATTTCCAAT
This sequence comes from Nettapus auritus, assembly GCA_011076525.1. Classification (NCBI taxonomy): domain Eukaryota; kingdom Metazoa; phylum Chordata; class Aves; order Anseriformes; family Anatidae; genus Nettapus; species Nettapus auritus. Next base: position 43,240,420 of record CM021765.1, read on the forward strand.
AATCAAGTATTAGATTTGTAAGATGCTACAGTAGTGCCAGCAGGCACAGAGTGGTGTAATAAATACACTCTTCACAAAATATAAAAGCCATGTACTTAGTGTAGAAAGCACAGCTCTTCAGCTAAGTGGAAATCAATACCCCCCTTTCATTTTTTTTAAATAGCTCCGCTCAGCCACTTAGAAGTCCCAGCTGCCACAAAAAGTCATACAAACTCCAAGCCCTGCTCTGTTTTAAGTTTCTGTTCCATAGCTCCCTTCAGGAGTGCGAACAGGATACTTCTTGCTAAACTAGACCACAAGAAATTTCCTTAGTAGACCAAGTGAAAAAACAAATTTGATAATTTTTCCATTTTAGTAACTCATTCGAAATCAGTTCCATTACAGAAGCATCAAGTCATCGGTTCTTGTTTTATCACACGCTTTATGAAGACAGGTTCATTACAACAGCCTTGAAGGGGACTGCCAGTTAGGTTCACACTGTCTATGTTCGTGGGGAGAAACGCCTTGGAAGAACTGTGGTTCAACAGGATGGGGCTTTTAGATTTGAGAGCTGTATGTCCCTCCGGGACTAAAGTCACAGAACTATTGCCAGGCAGCACCCCAGATTTCTTAGGAAATAAAATTTTGCCTCGTTCTACAACAACATGCTTTATAGAAGAGGTGGAGGCACCAGACAGGGATTCTTTTATGACTTCATTTGGGATCTTGCTATATAGGTAACTGGGGGTGTTATTCTCCATTATATCTGACCAAGCCCTGTAGCGAACTTCTGCAGCTCCCCAGTAGTGTCTAATAGCAGACTCCGAGCGATGGCCCGTCACTGCCATTATTTCTCTAGGCCCCAGTCCTGCTTCACACAGTAGCTGGATGGTGGTAGTTCGGAGCGAATGATTGGTATATCGCTGGGAGAGCCTGGCTGCCACACTTATCCTGGGCATCATCGTACCTAAGTAGTTCACACCCATTGGTTCTCTTTTGTACCATACCGGCTGTTCTTGCATTTGCTCTGCTGTTAGCTTTAAAGGATGCAGGTAAAAGGCAGGGGGCTCCGGAGGCAACTTAGACAAATAAAGCTCCAAGGAAAAAACAGGACAGTTTGGGTCCCCTGGCATATCATACATTTTACCCATTTTATGAGGATCTTCTCCATTTTTTCCTTTGCCAGGATACCTAAACATGGCATATCGACGCCCGTTCTTGTCCTTCTCAACAACAAAAGCATCTGGAGCCAGATCTCTTAAAATTTCCCTCCCTCGTTTGGCAAAATGCAACTGCAAATCAAACCACACCTTGTTGACGAGCGCCAGGGGACTGTGCAATCCCAGCACACCAGACTGTTTAATCTTACGCAAGTCCTCAGCAGCTATAGGAGGATGGTGGTGAGTCTCATCCTTTCCCTGCATGCGCAGCATCTTCAGCACACTCACAAACACCATGTTTGCACTAGCAAACTCTTTGTCCTTCATTAAGCAAATCTGACGATTATACGGTGGCATTTTGAGATGCCGGTTTAAGCCAGCACGCATTGACTTGTAGCTTGCCACACTGTAGGTATTTCCATCGTGATTCCTTATTGTGTAATAGAACTCTCTTAGAATATCATTGAGTTCACTTACTGGGACCAATTCAAAGCTAGGATCCTTGCCATTTTTGGCCAGCCACTGTTTTAATAGGTTAGCTGCCCAGCCAGTCTGCTTGTGGGTGTTTTTGATGCTCTTAGCATCTTCTTCCTCTTCCTCCAAGCCAAAGAGGACATCCTCGGGGAAGTTAAAATTCGTCTGTGATGCTTCTACTGCTTCTTTATTTTCTGATGAAGTCTCTTCCTGTTTCAACTGCTTTTCGAAACAATTGATCAAAGTTGTACCATCAAATATGCCACAGGTATACGGCACACAACGAACTACTTTTTGTTCTGAGAGCTGTGAAGTGCGGAGTAATACATAATATTTTGGATCTTACATAACAAAAAGCAGGCGGCATTAACTGGATTTTTCAAATGACATGGCACGTCAGTTTCATACCTCACTAGCCAATTAAAATGCATCTGGTCCTTCTTTATTAACCATGGCATTACACATGCTTTAACTGGTTTGACTGAAAGCAAACCTACAAACTTACAGTATAACAAAAGGCTGAAAACCAGAAAGCATCCTGTGTCTATCAGTTCCCTCCTCCTTGCTCACCTTCCGTTGCTAAATACCACTATCACACACAATCTTTTTTTCCAAAATCTTTTCCAGGTTTCAGGCTCTACCAAAGAAGAAAAATTTCAAAATATGCATCTTATACTGAAAATTAAATCTTAAAACCATGAATCTGTCAACCATTCTGATACTTAATTTCCTACATATCAAACACTGACAATTTTTTATAGCTATAATCCACAGGTATCTTTTAAAAATGACAACCATTCTTTATTAAATGCTTTAATTAAAAGGTTCAGTAAGGCATGACTTATGATATATAATACTGGTTATCTCTGCCAGACTATTTCTGCAACAAGTGAAAAACAGAATATCTTCTTGCTTTGAAATACAATTCAGATTTATCTGCACCTTGAAACACCGTTAAATGTGAAATTTTGGCTAGAAGAAATACATTTTATTCCCCACAGTAAAACGTCTTCCAATCAACAACAATGTAAGTATGAGGTGCCTTGTGAAATATCTGTATGCAGAAAAAAAAAACACTTAATTACAAGTAATTTTAAATAGCTTAAATTCAACCTTAAAATTTCAAAGCAAGGTCAACAAATTTTAGATGAAGAATCCAGAATTTCCCCCTTATCATGAAGTAGTTATTCCTGAAGATTTTTTTTTTTTTTTTTTTTTTTTTTTTTTTAATGACATGGAAATGAAATATAACTCCATTTCTTAATAACTTCTGGATTAGCGTGAAAATGAAAGAGTTGCAATAATTTACAAAATACTTGTATCTTTAAGTTCAAGGCCCTTAGACAAAAACTGAGCAGGGTTTTCTTTCATGTTAGCTCTGTTGTATCAGACACAGTTTTACTGTTCTCTGGATTTACTAAGTCATCTACCTACACAAACACATTGGAAAACTTCTGAAAGGATTACCAGAAGCTCATGCTCCCAGTAATGCTTTGGATCAGAAGAAGAAGAAAAATGGACAGAAACTAGAAAGGATGGCACAAAAAGAAATCTAAAATAGTTTCATTATGAGCAATAAAGGTAAAGAGCTTATCTCCTGTGGATTGTAACTTTAGAAGTTTATATAGAAACATAATCAACAACCTACCTGTGTTGTTCCCTCAGCAGTTCGCTTGTTTGCCGAAGTATCTGTTGGTGGCCTGCTTGTCTGGTTTTCTGAGGGGTCAAGAAATTGTTCATTTGCAGTATCTAATCAGTACTGAATACTGCTATCCACTATACAAATTGGGAGGCAACATTTGAAGTTGTTTGATACTAAACATTCACTATGTGGTACACTTAGTATTTTTCAGCCCTGAGCATCAACTGCAAGTATTCAAGCTTAATTACTACATTTTTTTCAGAGAGAATGGAAGTTACAAAAAAGCAAAGTGGCACTTTTCAGCACAGAAGTAATATTCATTCCCTTCCCTGAAAGTCTGACAGCGTATTCCAAATATTTTGTGAACAATTCCCTTGGTTATCTGAGGACAAAACACAGTTCCAGTCTCTCTTGCCTCTGTATGTAAACAGACAAGATATTAAACTGAAAAAAAAAAGTTACTCAACATTTTTATGTGAAAACTGACTAAACAATGGATGGTTAGACTGCAAAATATGTAACTGAGGCAAGCTGTGCAGGGAGAGAGTATTCTTCCTAGCTCATCCAAACACACATCTATACTAGCAACTTAAGCAGAAGTTGCTTGAGTATTTGAAGTAAATATTAAAATCCAAATTCTCCCTTCTCACTCCCTTTCATTTTAACCAGAGTTTAGCAGTAACAGTGTTGGCCCAAAGCAGTGTTTCAGTTCTGGTGAGAAAACCACTGGGGGATCCACCAAGGCTATGCGAACTGCAGAAAACAAGACAAATTTCTGGGCACATGGAGCCTTCTGTTGGTCACTGTCCCTGATCTGTGCCATGCAACCCTTTTTAGGTTGTGTTATATACCATTATATTAGCTTTACAGATAAAAACTAAATACAAAGTGTATAGCTGTCATGTTGATGGAAGACAGATTTGGACACAGATAATTTAGAGATGGAAAAATTAAATTGAATTATTTCTGCTGTCAAGCTCTGCTTGAGTTAATCCTAACATCATACTGTGCCAATTAGAAACTCTTGGCTGTGATTCCAACTCACTCAGGACAACTTAGAAAATCTTGAGGACCACTTAGAAAAAGACGTCAAGGTATGTAAAATCAGAACTACAGAGAATCACCATGGCATGGCAAAAGATGAAGGGAAAGCATTTTAAAATAGCTCATCTAAATACCATATTTGGACTTTCATTGTGCTCAGAGACTTTGTTTTAAAGACAATAAATGTACGTCGTTGGAATTAGATTAATATTCAGTTGTGTCTTTTCCCCACTGTGTTTACTTTTAGTGTTGTAAAAATTAAGTCAATTAATATACTTTCATTTGTATGTCTTTACTTAGGAAAGGTAATCAGATTATTTTGTGAGACTGTATTAAAAACATAAATATCAAGCTGTTAATAATAGAATGTGAGTTTCTGATTTAATGCTAGAAATAATGTAAATCAAGTTCGAAATAAAACAAAGCTTACAGAGCCACACTGTTTACTCCTTCTAACAAGAGATGATTTTCAACAATGGCTGAAACATTTGTGACAGATGATTTTGATCTTGACAATTTCAACAGAAAGACCACTCAGAAGACGCATCTCAGTAAAATACACTAACAAAATTTCCAAAGGACTAGATATTTATGTTTCCCTTTGACAACCATTTTCCTTTCCCAGTGCCAATAGTCAAGCATAACTTACCAACTCTGGGCGCTGTAACGGCGGGTGGTTCAATAGGAGCTGTACTACTAAATGCAGAGAGGGGAATCTTCATCTGTAAGGGAGTTCGACTGCTGGTAGAATTATAAAGTCCTGAAGTACCCACTGTGGGCAAAGAAGTTCTTGTGGTCTGCGCACCAGGATGTGCAGTTGGAACAGCCTGTACTGCCAAAGTTGTCCCTATAGATCCAGCACTGGCTGGAGAAGTCCTCTGAACACTGGGACTGGGCACAGATGGGCTGTTATTTGGTTTAGTTGTGTTAGTTGATGCCAAAGACACTGTAGTTTTGGTAAGGCCAGCAACCGTAGATGAGCTTTGTACAGATATAAATTCAACGCTGCCTGACTGCTGGTTGGTGACCAAAGTTCCTGTGTGGCCTTGAAGAAGCTGAGGCTGGGATGACACTGCGACAGGTACATGCAAGATTACGGGCACAGACTGCAATGAGACAGACATTTGCTGAGTGCTGCCACTGGGCACTTGGCTTGTGCCCACAACTGCAGCTGTGTTAGCTGTGGAAAGAACTGTTGTTGTCAAAGGGCTGGAGGTCACTGGAGTCTGAGGCTTAGGATGTCCGCTGCCAGGTATTTGAGGAGCAACGAAAGTGGAAGCTGGTACTACACATACACACACACAAAAGAAAAAAAAAAAGAAAGAAAAAAAATTAAGTATTTGAACCAAGTGGGAAGTTTCACTCCAACACAACCAATGCAAAAGCTTGGAATATGATTAACTTTTTGCAAAGAAAGGCTATATATACTCTTTTTCTGTTGTACTGTTGTATGCTGTGATAACAATGGCCTTGTTAGTCAATACTGTATTTCAGTTTGAAAGAACTATATACAAATGACAAAAATACAAACAACTATGACATAAAGGCTGAGAAAAGCTCTGAGATTTAAACGATGAAAACACATTAAGTATGGTACTTTAAACACTCGTTACAGAAATGGTAGAACAACTGGTCCTTCAGAAGAAAAAGCTAAACCAGTTGACTAACTTGCTTTGTACAGATAGGACATCATATCCAAAATGTTCTACTGAAATCATGGATTAATGTGCCAAAAAGGATGTTTGCTTTTATGCAACAGAATCTCAGGATTAAATCTAAAGACTGGGAGAATTACACACTACATATAGCCATTCTATTCCCACTATGAGATGGTTCTGTAGGAAAAAACATCAGTATTCAATATTAAGCAGTTTTCAAAACTGAAGATACAGTGTCTACATGATGGTAATTAATGGTGCTTTTGATTCTACATTCCCTACAGAATTCTAATATGGGAATTCCATTTGTCAATGTGATTCCCTTAAGAACTGAGGCTTGTGACTTCCCCTAGTTCCCTACTCAACTTTTGTAACCAATAGTCAGAGGGGATGATAATCAGCATCCTACTACAAGCAAGTGAAAAAATTGGCCTGGGAGCCATGTGTTTTACTTCTCAGCAGTGGAGAGACTGCAAGCTTTCCTGTCTTAGCCAGGCATGCATTCTGCTGAAGCACCTCATTTACCCATACGTTCTGGTTGGCCAAGTAAAAGCATTTTTTGCCTTGCCTGGTAATCGCACCATACAGATGTAAGCACTAAAATGCCCTCCAGAGGAGGGCAACAAAGATGTTAGAAGGACTGGAATGCATGTCTTATGAGGAGAGTCTGAAGACACCTGGGTGGTCTCGTCTGGAGAAGAGAAAGCTAAGAGGTGACCTCATTGTTCTCTACAACTTCCTGAGGAGAAGTGGAGAGGGGGGTGTTGGTCTCTTCTCCCTGGTAATAGATGACAGGTTGCGCAGGAATGCCATAAATGTGCACCAGGAGAGGTTTAGACTAGACAGACAGAAAAATTTCTTTACTGTGAGGGTGGTCAAATGCTAGAACAGGCTTCCTAGAAAGGTGATTGATGCCCCATGCCTGTCAGTATTCAAGAGCCATTTGGAAAATGCCCTCAATAATGTGCTTTAAATTTTGGTTAGCCCTGGAAAGGTTGGCAGTTAGACTAGAAGACCTAGTCCCTTCCAACTGAACTAATCTGTTCTGTTCTATTCTATCCTATCCTATCGTACCCTACCCTACCCTAAAGTGGGAATGTGTTATGGAGCTGAGAGTAGTGATTTTTGATGCCAGGAAAAAAAAGTCGTAAGAAACAGTTTTACTCTATTCAGTTAATTAACGGGAAGCAATAACACTTTTAAGAAGCGTATTTATAAAGTCCGTAGGCAGTTTCTCACCTGTACTTAGAGAGGCCTGAAACGTTGCTGTTGTGCTCACTCCTACACTCCTCTTCGACTCCAGCATCTGCCTCACTGTGCCAGCATTTCTATAGAAAGAAGTTTCAGTTAGCATTTCTCAATACACCACCATCAGGTATAACGATACACAGTACAATGGTGGGGGAGAAATATCTTACAACTGCTCTTTGCATTAATATTTTCTAAACCTATTTATTTTCTGCCCCCCTATGCAATTAGCTTTGGATAGTCCCCTATTAAAAAATAAAAAACCTCACAAAAACAAAACCTCACAGAATTTTTTATTTGTAAGTATCAGATGCTTGCAGTGAGTCTGCCTTCTGCCACCAGATTTTTTTTTCCTTGAAGTTAGACTTCCATTTTAATCAATTATTTCTAACTGCTAAAACAACCCCAGTTTACCTATAAATGGATTCAATACTGTCCATTTGTGAATTCTGTGAAAGAAAATGGAATTTTCCAGTTGAACAGCAAAATGAAGGAAAAGGGAGAACACTTTAATTAAAAAACAAAACAAAACAGAACAGGAACGATCATCCTTTACATGAGGTATTACAAGTGCCTTATTCTAAATTTTACCATGGTCACAGCGACATGCTTTGCTTACCGGTATGTCATACTGGTTGAGCTCACAGTGTCGCTTGCTGCTTTCACTGGAGACAGAGGTGGGTTTGGTGGGTTCTACCAAAAAAAAAAAAAAAAAGCTTGCAAATTCATGGTTTAATTGTACTTCATATTCATTACTTTCTGTGTGAGGTACAAAATTTCTGGAGCCAAAATCATGCAGGAACTTGACAGGATTTACAAATCGCCAAAAGCCTATTTGGACCTACCCATCTCCTTTTCTACATCCTCCCACTTTTTAAGCCTCTTGTCTTCAGGTTTTTATAGCATGAAAACCAAAATTTCTATCTGGATTTTCATGGATTTTTAGCTTCCACTTCTTCAAAGTAAGTAATCCAAAATATTTTTTCTAGACACAGAGAAATACTTCTGTTTGTATCCCTTCATCTCCTCTCCTCCCTCTGCCCCCAATACCTGGGATTCACTCTTTACTCTTCATATTGAAGTAAATTACATTTACTTACACATAATTTAAAGAACTTTCACACTAACAGTGTATAAAAGACATTCTGTGCAAGTGAGAATTACATAATAGGTGTTAAAGACTCTACTCTTTCATATCACTGCCTTTTAGCCAAGTAAGATGAACGTTATTTGTGAACACCACTGAACCAGGTCACATCTTTCTGCATATAAAATTTCTTTATTCTTCTATACAAAGCTTAGGCTAACTCAGAAAAGCAAATACAACAAATGATGTTCTTACTTCCTGTCTTTTCTTCAAGTCCTCCTTGGCTGCACCAAACCGCTTTGTCAATCTAGCAACCTTAGCCTAAATGGGAAGAAGAGGAAAACAGACAAATCCATAAACCTCCTCCCCAAGAACCATTAAAGAAATTACACAAACGAGAAGATATACAACTAAGAAATCAATACAAAAGTATTGTTGTATCAGGGGAAAATTTTCTTTCCACAAAATACAGTGCTACCACATGACTTCAGCAGAAAGACACTCATGTATCACAATCACACCTTAGACAAGAATTTTCATTGCTATTCACAACTGCACAAACATAACCCATCTATTTGCTTTTGATTGTTTTTTTCTCTCCTCCCCACTTCTCTCTGTGGAGTCAAAATGGCTTCCATAACAACAACTACAGGAAACTTAATACTAAATGCTGAAGATCTTACTTTTTAAATTTGACTCTACTATGCAATTTAATACACAACCACTCACCTGTAGTTCAGTAAGCACAGTTTTATGCCTCTTGTTACATTCTATTTTCTCTATTCTCATTTTCAAGTCTGCCAGTGTCTTGTCAAATACAGCACACTGTAAAGCAGCAAGTTTTTCTTCTAACAGTCTCTGGATAACCTGCCAAAATTATAAATAAAAAATATATACATTAATATAATCCAAAAATTCAGGAGGATGTCTATAAAAATATTCTTGACTCAAAAAGAATCTTGCCACAAAAAGAACAATGACAATGGCTGCGCCCTATCAATCAAAGTTATAGTCACCAGTAAGCACAGGCTAAGCAAGGTTTCTACATCTATTCTGGCAAATAAACATGCCTTTCTCTGCCATTAAATCAAGAAATTAATTTAATTTAAATATATTTATATAATATAATATAAATAAAGTATATTTAATTTAAATATATATGGCTTTCTTACTGATAAAGAGAACACTAACAGAAGATACTATCTATCAGTGTTGTGTTTACATAGGCTAGTTTTTCCTCTTTCTTTTCTACTCCTGAAAGGGACAATGGCATTCCAAGAATGGAAACTAAAGATGTTCAGCAAAACTTTACTTTTTGATATGCACTTTACCCTAAGCAGAAATGGCCTGTATAGCTTTTGTTGCAGAAGCTAAAAATGGAAGAAGAGACTGATTTCTACAAAGTTTACTTATTACTTTTATTATTTCTCCCCCACTCCTAAATCATGATTATTGCAGTGTAAAAATCTTCCTTAGGAAAAAGAAATAAAAAAGCAATAAAAGTGATTAACTTTTCTGGATCCTACATCAGGGAAGCTACAATACGTACTACCTAGTTAACTAATGGAGTTAGTGCACAATTTTTTTCTTCAAGAACATAGATTTCTTCACATGCTGATGGTGCAGTCAAGTAGACAAGTAATAGCTCTACAGAAGTCTGCAAAACACTATGTTGATTACACTTTTATTTGGAGAGAGACCTTCCTTAAACCCGGGTACAAAAAGCACACCATATAAACCTGTATCACACTAAAATGTCTCCTTCACTGTGATTATTTTGGTCTCCATCTATAGTCACATGAAGCTTAATGAGTTTAAATACTTAACACATTCCAAATATAACTTTTGCAGCACAGTTTCCAAATGATATTTGGTTTCTTCTTAAAAGCAGAGTTATGCAAAATTTTTTAAATTAAACTACCATTGTTATTTGAATTATGTACAATTTTAAACAAAAAAAGAGAAAGTGTGTGGTGAGGGGGAGCAGGGACTGTGAGGGAAAAGACAGTTAATTCTAAAATGCTAAGACTAGAGACAGATGTGGTGTGACCATCTTCATTCTGCACCTCCACTCTACCTTTTGTAATTTTTGGTCAACATCTCTTCTGGCTGTAATTTTTACTTGGAGTTCTGCTTCATAATCTTCTCTCACATACCGACGACGTTTAGAATGTACACTGTCCATGTCCTCAGATTTTGAACGCTTTCTTCTGGACACTTCACCTGAAACAATTAGATAAAACAGCTGGTGAGGAACCTTTAAAAACACAAAACAAAGAAACAGGTATCTGCAGAATAACATGGTTATTATGAAGTTTCATTTTTTCCTGGTGTAAGCATTTTTCATTCTAAAGCAGTAACAATGCCTTCAGGAAAACAATGTATTCGATGACATTGAAACAGAGCAACAGTCCCTTTGATCTCCATACAGTGCTGCTGAGTTCTGCTTTGTGATTCACCAAACCACTTCCTCAAATCTAAGATCATTCTACACCACCACCATTCCCTTCTCACTTGCCTCCACTTCTTCCTGCTTCTACCAGCACCATTTTATAATGCAACATGGCTTCTGAAAAGCAAAACACAACCATCTTCTAAAAAAGTTATCCTTTTCTCACTAACCTCTTCGCCAAGTAAAACTTCTGCTTCGTTCTGCCTGTGTCAGCACAGAGCTCTTTCCTACCTGTCATGATTTTTTAACCTGCACCACCAACCCCTGACCAAGAAAACATTCAAACCTTTTTCTTACTATTTGAGCAAGAAGTCAAGATCTGATGAAAGAAGGGGCCCAAAAAATATTAAGTTTATATTTAGTATTATAGATGTTATTTTCATTGCAGTGATGAAGCATATAGAAGAACCAAAGAGAGGCCTCATTTCCTCTTCCAGCTCCTGGCACAGTATCCTCTAGTGACATGGATAAAAAATGACATGCCTAGGTAAGTTAACAGGAAGGGAAGCTATAGAGCATACTGTGGGTACGTTCCCAGCATCCAAACACCATAACCCTCAAACCCTTCACCTCAAACCTGAGGACAATTCAGAAAGATAGAATTAGTAGTAGATAACAAAGATTTGTTGAAACTGAAAAAGCACAAGAAATAGCTACTTTTCGTTCATATTTTTCTTTACTTTTATTATGTATGCTATGTGAGTTATATTTCTAACTTTACAGAAGCAATGGCAGAGGAAGATGAATTTCTTGCCTACAGGAGGGGCAAACTAGTGGGACAGTTATGTCACCAAGCCAAAGTAGCTATGGCAGTACATCAGGGAATGCAACATCACAGATAATTAGAAAAAGATTGACTAGATAAACTGTAAGATCTTGCAGCTTCAAGAACTAGAACCACCAGCTATACCAAAGGATGTACAGGCAGAACCTGAGCTTATCCAGTTGTGAGATAGAGACTCCCATAATGACAAAGGCTGGAAGCACCAGCACAGCGGCTCCCACTCCACCTGAAGGTGCACAGAACAACAGGATTGGTTCACCGCTGTCATGGCAGATGGCTGGAAGCTGTGCCCAAGGGAACAACTCAATTGCCTAAGCAAAAAATGAAGCGTGCAGGGATGGGGTTAAGAAAGGCAAATGCCACCTTGAGCTGAATCTGGTGAGGGACATAAAGGGCAACAAAATCGGCTTCTACCAGTATACCAGCAGTATATAGGAAACTAAGGAAAATATGCCCCCCGTTGCTGAATAAGGCAGGGGAACAAGTTATAATGGACACAGAAAAAGTCTCAGATGCCTACTTTGTCTAAGACTTTAATGAGAAGTCTTGCCTTCAGCTATCCAAGCTCTCAGACCAGTGGGACAGCCTGGAGCAAAGAAAGACCTCCTCTCAGTGGAGGAACGTAAGAGTTAAGGAACACTGAAAGAAAGAAAAAAAAAAAACATACACAAACAAGCCCATGTAACCCAGAGGAATTCACCCACAAGTGCTAAGGGAGCTGGCTGAGGTGATGGCAAGGCCACTCTCAACCTCTGAAAGGCTGTGTCAATAAGGAGAGGCTCCTTGAGGACAGGAGTGACATCTTTTTTCTTCATTCTTCACGATGGGCAAGAAGAAGGATCCACAGAATTACAGGACGGTCAGTCTCACCTCAATGCCTAGGAAGGTGTGCTCTGGTTTAACCTGGCCGGCATCTAAGCCCCACACAGCCGTTCGCTCACCCTCTTCCCTCCCTCTCTGGGATGGGGGAGAGAATCAGGAAAATTAAGCCTGTGGCTTGAGATAGACAGTTTATTAGGACAGAAAAGAAAGGAAAATAATAATGATAACAGTACTACTCATAATAATGTGTACGAAAGAAGTGATGCACAATGCAATTGCTCACCACCTGCTGACCGATGCCCAGTCTATCCCCGAGCAGCCGACCCCGCACCCCGGCTAGCCACCCCTATATATTGTTTAGCATGACATCAGACGGTGTGGAATAGCCCTTTGGCCAGTTTGGGTCAGCTGTCCTGAGTCTGTCCCCTCCCAGCTCCTGCTGCACCCCCAGCCTGCCCGCTGGCAGGACAGAGAGAGGAGCTGAAAAGTCCTTGGCTTAACGTAAGCACTGCTCTGCAACAACTAAAACATCAGTATGTTATCAACATTTTTCTCATCCTAAATCCAAAACACAGCACCATACCAGCTACTAGGAGGAAAATTAACTCTATCCTAGCTAAAGCCAGGACAAGGTGGTGGAACAAATACTATGAGAAACAATATCCAAACAGATGAAGAACAGGATGAGATTAAGAATACTCAGAATCAAGGGGAGATCATGCTTCATCAGCCTGGCAGCCTTCTATGATGAGATGACTGGCTTGGTGGGTGAGGGGATGCTGTTTATCTCTTTTTTTTTTTTTTTTTTTTTAGTAATGCTATGCTTTTGGTACCCAAAACATCCTAAGAGAAACTGACTGAGTATGACCAAGAAAAATGGACAGCAAGAAAACGGTTCAGCTGCTGGGCTCCAAAAGTTGTGACTGGCAGCACAAAGTCCCATTTGAGGCCAGTCACTAGTAACATAACCTGGGGGTAAATACTGGGACCAGCACTAGCATCTTCATTAATGACTGACGTGATGGTATAGAGGGCACACTCAGAAATTTGCAGAAGATCCAAGTCTGGAAGGAGTGGTTGCTACACTATATAGTTACACTGTCAGACTGATTTTGACAAGCTGGAGAAATAGGTAAACAGGAACTTCATGAAGGTCACCAAAGGAAATGCAAAGCCCTACACTTGAACAGGAGTAGGCCTGTGTACCAGTTTAGGCTGGGAACTGACTGGCTAGAAAGCAGCTTTGCAGAAAATGTCCTGGTAGTCCGCATGCACATCAAGTTGAACATGAGCCAGCAATGTGCCAATGTGGCAAACAGCCAACAACATCCCAGACTTCATTAGAAAGATTATCATGAGCAGGACAAGGGAAGGGATTATTCCCCTGTAATCAGCATCATGAATGGTCTATCCAGTTCTGGGCTTCTCAATGCATGTAAGATGTGGGCATACCGGAGAGAGGCTGGGGATCCAAGATTTTTAATGGACCGGAGCATCTGTCAGATGAGGAAACAATAGCTTGTTCAACTGGACAAAGCAGTCAGAAGGGATCTTATCAATGCGTGTAAACTACGTGATGGGTGGGGAGTGAAGATAATAGAGTAAGACTCTTAGTGCTACTCAGTGAAAGGACAAGAGAAAAAGGACACAAACTGAAATACAAAAAATTCCATTCAAACATACGATTATTTTTTTTTTTTACAGGAAGGGTTGTCCAACACTGGAACTAGAACATTGGAAGCTTGTGGAGTCTCCATCTGTGAAAATACTCAACACCTGGCTGCTCATGGTTCTGAGCAAACTATTCGGTTGATCACGGTTTGAGGAGGGGGTGGGTAGACTGAACAATCTCCAAAGACCCCTTCCAACCTCAATGATTCTTTGTTTCTAATAAGTGCCATCAGTGAAGCATAATAGTTTTAACATTACATACTTCTGTCTGTGTGTTTGTCATCTTCTTTGTGGGTATCTTCACCGTCTTTGTCCTCTTCCTCACTCTTTCTTCCCTCCTCCACCTCTTCTACAAACACAGGAGAAAAACACGCATTATTTATGTTGACCCATATAAAGCTGCATATAGAGTCCTATCTTGACTAGTGAGCTTAGAATATTTATTTTTATATATATTAAAAAAAAAAAAAAAACACACACAACAACAACAAAAATCCAGGGGAGAGAGAAGTAGGCACAGGGAAGTGTTTAGAGAAAAAAAAAAAAAGGATAACTTCAGAAGAAAATTTTGAACTACTGTACAACACAGATCCACTTCTCGATTCGCTTAGCTTCAAAATCAAGACAGCGCCTCAAAGTTACCTCTGAAAGTTACATTTAGGAAGCAAGTATAAAAATTCAGTAAGACAATACTAACATGTTTACTTCCATTTGGAAAAACTGTCTGTAATCTTCATAGTGGAAAAGGCCAAAATTCTTTTTTCTTAGCAAGTATTAATTTTCATTTAGTTTCTTCCTAGTAAAAGCATCACAGTTTAAATCTAGTATTGAAAGATGCAAATACTCCACAGAAAGATACACATACGTAGAGTGTCTTTAACATGACACATTACAAGCTTCAAAGCCGCGGTGTTTTGTTTTTCAGTTCTGCGTGGAGACCAAAGCCATTTGAGGGATGAGGAAGGCCACCACTTACAAATTTCCATCACTCTATGTGCATAAGTTAATTTGTTTAGTAAGAAGTGGTTTAAACACCAACCCCCACGAAATCCCTTTAGTTAGGAATCATAACATGGACAGAAGTTTTAAACTGAGTTAACAGTTCATTTTTCACTGACAAGCTGTGATTTTATCGTTGTGATGCTAGAGAGGTAGAAACAATGAATGCAGTCTTTACAAAAAGAAAAAAACGGTAATACTGTTATTGCTTTATTTCTCACAATCTTTTTAGTTAGCCACGTTATTTGCTGTACATGTGAACAAAAAGGTGTGTTTTTTTTTGTTTTCCTTTTTTTTCCCCTACGCTTTCCTGTCACTGAATGGCTGAAATACCTTTTAATAGCTTCTACAGCTGCAGCATTCAAATCTGCTTAGTAACTGACTGAATGCGTTTGGATGTCAGCTCTGCCAACATATATAAATATAAATGGAAGTAAAAATAACAAATAAGCTTAAGGAAACACTAAATATTCTGCACTGCACAGGAATACTCCCACTATGCCAAAATCCTGTAACCACAATGTTACCCTTATAGACTGGCTGCAGCTCGTGCTCAGACAATAGCACTAAGAAAGCACAAAACCTCACCCTCATAAGGAGTGATAATCCTCCATCAAACCCTACCCAAAAGTGCTACAGACTTTTAAATGCTACAGACTTCTACTAATGTGATGTATTTTTGCAGAACAGTACTTTTCATGTTCATGTCTAAAATCAATTTTGCTGCTATTCATTTGGACACCTTGTGCGTCATTATTATTTTTTTGCTTCACGGCTTAAGTTTAGTCCCTTCAGTGGACTAGCTTTTTTCAGGACATTTCATTCCAAAGGATCACACTACAAAGAGATTTGAAGTCCTCTGTTTTGGTTTCAGAGTATCTCTAATGGCTTTGAAAAGAACTACATTTTAGTTTCTTATGTATTTGTCTTAAAAAACAGCAATTTGTATGCCCTCTAAGACATGATAAATACCTGTTACTTCCACGTTTCCACAACTGGCCAGTCTATCGCTTTCAATGGATACTTTCTCCATATAAAGTTACTTATGAATTACCAGAACACATACAGTTTTTGAACAGGATCTGAAAAGTTACCTGGACGTGACTTTTTATTATTATTATTATTATTCTTTTTTATAACCAACATGTCTAAATTATGTCTGAAGCACATATTTATTGAATTTAACACTTGTCTATGCTACCTTTCAGATTTTTAACTTTTATTTATGAACTCCAGAGAGGTCAGAACTGTCCTGCTGGGGATGTAGCAGGTTTGTGGACAGGTCCCCGTGGAAGCTCATCAACTCAGGGGGGATGCAACAACAAGGACCAGCAGTCTTTCAACTGTGGGATGTACTTCACATTCTCGCAGTGCTGTGAAGATGATTAATCTATGTACCTTCAGTACACTGCAGAGCTTAACACAATATTAATTTCTGACAACTGCCAGAGATCAGACCTTTAAAAAAAAAAAAAAAAAGGCAACAGACTACTCAATACAAGTTACTGAAATGATTGCTCATTCTAGAGAAGATGCTCTACGGAATTATGTCCCGTGTAATGATGTTCCATTTTGCTGGTTGAAATAAAAAGGTCTCTTCCAGTCCCTTCCAAGGGCTCGCTGTCACACCACCTCTATCTTCTTCAAACTGACAATCAATCTGAAAGCAGCACACCTACCTAGCAAGTGACTTTACTTGTAGTTGGCCAACAAAATACAATCAGTGGCACACAAGAGCCATAACCAGAGAGTCTAGGTAGGGGCTAGGATCTGTATGGAAATCTTGGGGAACAGCCTTGCTGAAAGGGGCCTGGGGGGCCTGGTGAGCTAGTTGAACACGAACCAGCAGTGCACTGCTGCAGCAACGAAGGCAAGTTGGATTCTGGGCTGGCTCTGCAGGGGCATTGCTAACACAGATGGAAATGTGATCATCCTCTTCTACTCAGCGCTTGTCAGGCTGCATATGGAGTGCTGTACCCTGTTCTAGCCCCACAATTCAAAGTGATGCAGTCAGAGCAGAGAGGGTCCAAAGGGCTGGAAAAGCTGCCTTGTGAGGAAAGACTCGACGCGTTATGTCTTTCCACCCTGCAGAAAACTCAAATGGACCTCATCATGATATTCAAGTACGTAGAGAGGACAGTCTCTCTTTCTTCACAAAGAGCCCCATGGAGAAGACAAAGGGTGATGGGCACAAGTTGCACAGGGAGAGGTTTTGCTTTGGTGTAAGAAAATATTATTTCATTTCTTTTACAGTAAGAACAATCCATCACTGGAACAACCTCACCAGGGATATGGTGGAATCCCCATCCCTGGAGGTTTTCAGGATGCGACTGGACAGCGTTATGTAGGGGCACCTGGGCTCCCTTCTCCCACAGCAGGTTGCTGATCTTTTGAGGTCCCTTCCAACCTGGGCCATTCTGTCATTCTATGAAGAGTTTCTCTCATGCAGCCTTCAAACTGGGAAACTAAACGTGAATGTTTTCTTCCTACAACGCAAAGGAAAGAACTGATAGCCATATGAAGTTTCTAGGTTACCTAGTCTAACACTTGTGAATTTGTGGAAACATGAGACTCGAGAGGCAGTAGCAGAGAACCCTAATTTAAAAGGATTGTTAACAAGGGAAATAATTAGGCCTAAGTCTGCTGACTTTATCTATTTGGTATCATGTACGGTGCACTGTCAACACAACAGCTTTTCTGCAGGGAGCACCACGTCTGAAGTTTTTTTTGTCAGACTCATATTCACTGTGGAAACTGGGATTTTTCATCTAGCAGCTCTAGATCTGCTAAGGATGTCTAGCTCATATTGATACTGCAAGGATACTTATGTTATCTTAAAGACATTCAGTGAACCTTACGGGTATTTGTTTTTGAAAACGTGGTGTTAAGTGAACAGTAATTGATACTTGATTACAGAGACTTAAAATATTTATATTGATCTTGATGTTTTCTATTCCATAATTTCCTTACACCCAAAACCAAGCAGAGCATCTCTCTCTGCACATACACAGAAGTCTTCCACAGTAATACATTTGTCAGATTTCGATCTTGAGCTAGCAAGAATATCAAGCTCCTTATAAAGCATTTTCACTTTAATTTACAGGGTCTGTCATTAAGTACTGCCCAATGCTTAGAAAATGTGCAGTGCTTTTTCTAAACAGATGTAGAACTGTATATATACAACACTAAAGGAGGGATTATGCACCTGAGTAGGTTTCCAAGTTACTGGAAGTTTCAGTATCCACAAAATCTACATCACCGGGACACATCCTTCAGGTTCAAGTGCAAGTGAAGATACTGTCAATAGCCTCTTCCAGTTCCTTTTATACAGTCTCAATGTTTTCAGACATTTTTAAATGTTTTACATGTTTTGATAGTCCTCTCAGACAGTGTTGTCTTAATTATTATGAGCAATGAGTACAAGGACAATTATTGTTCTGGACAATATCAGATTAATATATTTTCAATGAAATTATCATGATCTAGACAGGCTGGAGAAATGGACTACCAAATGCTTTATGATATCCAGCAAGGACAAATACGAAGTTCAGTACCTGGGAAGGGAGAACCTTTGCAACAACACAAGGGGTGACAGCCATGTGGCTGGGAACAGCTCCGTGCTGAGGACTTGCACAGGCAGCAAGCAACACGTGAGCTGGCAGCATGCCCTGGCAGGAAAGGAGGCCAACAGCATCCCGAGCTGCATTTACAGGAACAATAGCCAGGACATCATGGGAAGTGGCTACTGTCCTCTACTTGGCACTTGCTATGCCATCGCTCTCTGCTTGGGACAAGAGACTGTTAAGGTGGCTGGGGCCTAGAAAAGAGGATGAGGTAGCTGCACTTGTTCAGCATGGAGAAGACAAAGCTTAATGGGGACACTCCAGCTTTCCAGTACCTATAGAGCTGGCTACTGGGAGGATGGAACCAGACTCACTGTAAAGGTGCATGGCAAAGGATGAGAGAATACGTGCAAGCACAAAGATATTCCAAGTGATTGAAGGCAAAACTTTTCCAATGAGTAGACAAGACACTGGAACGGGTTGCCCAAAGAGGTAATCCAGTGTTCACCAGTAGTAGTTTTTAAGACCTACCTGGACCAAGTCCTGAACAGCCTGATCTGATCTCACAGCTGACCCTACTTTGAGCAGGAGAACTAACTAGAGACCTACTGTGGTCCTTCCCAACCAAAACTATTCTCTTATTTGGTCACTCCTCCTCCTGCCTATCATAAAGTACACAAAACATCAAGTGATTCCAACACAAAGCACAATATTCTCTTCTTTATTTTTTAATTGCCATATTTTTAGTTGGAAAAAATCTGTAAAGGACTTCAAGATCCCAACTGATGAATTCAACACCCCTGAACCAGTCCTCCAAAGTCCATCAGACAGAGGTATGCCCCATTTCTGGTGTGCAAAATCCCATGGATCAAAGATGCAGCAGTTGTGTCTTTGTCTGTCACATTAAATAAAACTCTTGCACCATATATTCAGCTCACAGTTGCAGGTATTATAGACCTCCTTAATCTTTTATTGGATGAACAAATCATGTCCTCTTAACCTTTCCAATATGAAGTACATTTCCTATGTGCTGAAACATCATTGCATCAGATCTCTGAAAGCCCTGTATTAATTCCTTTTAGATGTAAACACCAGAACTGGAAATACTGCCCCAAAAAAAGTGGTTTCATTAGTGCCATCCAAGTATAACTTATTTTCTTGTTTGCACATTCAAGAATTTTGGGAGCTAGCAGTGTTATACTACAGGAACAAAAGTTCATGTTTACTTGTTTATCTGCCACTCACATGCTCTCAAGTTCTCTTAAATACTACTTTCTAGAAGATGAGCTGTATTCTTTGAAAATGTTAACCGCACCATTTATTCTTAACAGGTTGTACTTGGGTGTGCTGCTTGACTTCAGGCTGTTACCAAAAGACCAGTAATAAGTGAGCTCTCTTTCACAATAGCCCTGAAGGGCATGAAACAGCACTGCTGCAAAGAAGCCTCAAGTCAAGGTGTCTAGAATGCAGGATAGCAATTCTGAGAAAGACTTCAGGTTTTCCCTAGCAGTCATCCTCACCTGGTCAAACATGAGAAGCTAGAGATAAGGCAAGAGAAAGAATGTGTCAACAGCTCCACTAGGTAAAACTAACAGTTCACCTATTCTAGAATCCTACCTCCAACGCTTTCCTGACAATAGCAGATGACCAAGTAGTAAAGAATGTATGGAGGATTAAAGAACATTGTTGCACTGGCCCAGAAAGCTCCTTCAGCCTTCTGAGAAGTTGCTGCTGGAAGACCCCCAAAGCCTTAGCCTTCTTTTGTTTGATAGCCTTCAAAAAATCCTCTTTCAAAGAGAAGGTAGGTAAACTTTTAGGAGTCACAGTGCTTGCTGTCAGCAAGAAGCTCCATAGTTCTCCATATGGAGAATTCTCTCTTCCATGCTTTGATCCCGCCTCTCAGTTTTTATCCTTTCTTCCATTTGTGTTCTCAAGGAAAAGGCAGCAAATACTCTCCATACGAATGATTTTACTGATCTTTGTCACAGCCCTCCTCCATCTCTTCTTTCAGGTTGATAAGTACTTCTCTGTTATATAGTTCGTTCTTGCCTAGAAGTTGCCTCTCTGACCTGCCGTTAGTCAGAAAGCAAAGAAGCTGTAGAAAGATATGAGTCAACTGTGTGGAAGAGGTGAAGAGGAAATAAACCGGGATGCCATAATCCAGGTGGTTTCTGGAGTGTGCTGAAGATAATTTCTTGACATAGGTGACGGCTGCGACAACTAGGGGAGATACTCTGCTGGGTTTGTTATTCACAAACAAGGAAGAACTGGTCCAGTACATGAAGGCCAACAGTAGATTCAGTTGCAGGAACCACAAGACTGCTGAGCTTAAATCATGCAAGAACTCAGCAGAAGGAAGAGCATTACAGTCCATGCTTTCCATAGAGCAGTTTCACCTTGTTCAGGCTGTACATGGCAGCATCCAGAGGGAGACTGCCCTGGAGAGAAAAGTGGCCAAGGGGTGCTAGTTGTTCTTTGAGAGCCACCTTGAAACACGGCAACAGTCCACTTCAATATGTACAGTGTAGAACCAGGGTGGAGGAAAAAGAGGAGGAAAGCCAGCATGGTTGAACTCGGACCTTCTGACAGAGCTCCAATGTAAAAGGAATTGCACAGGAATAAGCAAGAACATAGGGGCATTGCTCAGTTCAAAACATATCAAAGCTTGATGTCCCACAGTTACATTGTTTTCCTCAATTTCTGTATTTATTTCCAGCATTCTTTGCCTCCTTCAACTTCCACTGAATTGATGTTTTCACAGAACTACAACAATCCTGGAAAACTGTACTTGAATAGTAAGTTCTATCTTTTTATCAAGTTATGAACATTTTTGTACTTATTTATCACTTTGTAGTTGACCACAGTGAGTTTCCTCTGCCATTTTTATATCTCAGTTATTCATATCATCATCAAACTGTCGCCTCAGTAGTCACCCTTCATTTTCAATATATCATGAGCTCTGTTGCAAAGAACAGTCTCTGGAACACATCCTTGTGGGTTTACCTTTCATTCTTCAATAGATTATTGCCTCCATGAGGACTTTTCATCTTATCCCAAAACGGTTCAGTTTCCATTAAGTTTTTGGTAAGAACCTATTTGTGTTTGGATATCTGAAATAATTCAAATACTTCAATCAGATCTTCTTTGTCATGTACTTGATTACTCAAGGATCTCCATGGTTTTCTAAGGTATGACCTCCCATTACAGATATCTTAAGTGTCACAGCATAGCTATTTATATATATACTTATTTT
Source organism: Nettapus auritus (assembly GCA_011076525.1). Lineage (NCBI taxonomy): Eukaryota > Metazoa > Chordata > Aves > Anseriformes > Anatidae > Nettapus > Nettapus auritus. Next base: position 43,262,256 of record CM021765.1, read on the forward strand.
ACTTGGAAATCAGATTATATTAATCTTTCAACTTAAGGAAAGCCTTCTAGTACTGTTCTTTATATTGTTGTTTAGCCATGCTTGTTTTCTTCTGTTTTTTTCAAAGCTGTACATTTTAATTGAACAGTCTGCACCTGTGTCCAAGACAGCGTCCTTAAATAACGTCCACACCATCTCCACAGATTTGATTCTAACAAGACTCTTTCCAAATGTTAGACCTTTTGTTCCAAGATATTTCATTTATTCTACTTGGTTTCTCATACAATAGCATTTCCTGTCCTTTCAACCGTTCTGGTATTTGTTATTGAAATATTTACATCCCTGAAAGGACTGCAGAACTTTTGTATTAAAATCATGTTAGATTTAGTACAAAATGGATCCCCAGAATATTTAAATATTTAATGCAGAATGTACTATTTGGAAAAATTTAACCTCCCTCCTCTGCAACTTAATTGGCAAGCTTTAAGCAGCTTAGAATAGAATGCAGAAATTAACGTGTCCGCTAGTTAAGGACAGAACACACTTCAGTAGCCAATTTCTTTTCACGAACAGTCACAGTTACATCCACACAACTGTAAAAGTCACAAACTGTTATAGTCAACAAACAAACGACTAGTCAAGAATGTATTGTGCCAATAAAACTGATAAAAAATATTGCTGGACACGATCATTTAAAGGCTTCTGCAAACTGTAGTTCAACATTCAGTACTCAGTCTTTTGCTTCAGAGCTAAAACTACACTGTGGTCACAGCATGTTTCTTCCTGACTGGCTAAGACGAGAAGAGCCACCCTGATATCTTAATTTCATTCACATCCAATAAAAGAAGCCTTAAAATGTGGTAAGAACAATTATCAACGATTTATTTGGAACACACGTTTTACAGAAGGGCCTCATAACACACTATAACTTCTACCCAAGTGCACACAGTGTTCTTTCCCACTGCCACCCCCCCACCCCACAACAGCGTACGCTTTTGCAATCTTATTGGAACATGGTTTTTATTACCTCAATAAAATCCTCTGAAGGAGCTATGGAATCTACCTTTTCTCTGTTTAACTGGCATAAATTTAAAGGTAAACATCAGAAAAGAAGGAAGAGTCTGAAATATGGCTGAAAAGACATATTCTTATCTCCCTGTCTCTAGTTATGTAGACTCTCAAGACTCAGAATGTTTTTACGAGTTAGTGAAAGACAGTTTCATCACCAGTGAAAGACTTAAGAAATTATGGGTGCTAATTTCCCAGAGACAGAAAGACACCTGGATCTTGTTTCATCTATGGAACTCCTACTTAGTCAAGTAGCAATAAACACATTTGGCTTAATATGGTTTTCATTTAATAGAGAGCTACCTAACAACAAAATAGCAGCATTGAAACAACAGCCTTCTTTAACCACAAATAAAAGGCAGCATCAATGTATCTGTAAATTATTCATGTTTTATTTTTCACAAGTGAGATAGCATGATAGAATGCCCCATGTCCAAATGATATATCAGATCCTCCTAAACTGTATGACAGTACCAGAGTATAGAGAACAGCAAGAATCTACCTGTTGCTTCTGCTAAGTAAACCAGAAGACTATAGGACTAGTTTCATGTATACCTAATGCTTTCAAATGCCAAGCGGTTGCCATTATCACCAAAATCAAATAAAAAAACATCATACATCAAATCATGCACATGAACTGTGTTTTTTTCACAAAGCCTTTCTAATGTCATTTGGTGAAAGAAATTTGAAATGGGAGTTGTGGCACGCCTGGATTACCAGTATGCTTTCATTCTTCCTATTTACATGCATGTTGAAGAAAGCTGTTATCTCTTCTTCTACTCAAGAACAAAAAATTAAGACATCACTTTCTTTTCCTACAAATCCTTCTGTACCGTGTCTGTCATACCCACCTTTTCTATCCCCCTCTCTTCCACCCTTAACCCAGTTTGTAAAAAGAGAGGGGAGGCATGACTGTGAGAGGACAGCAGATCCCTAGGATGACAATTTTTTGTGTTATTTTCAGTCTTCCTAGGCCTCAGATTCCATCTGTCAAGTTATAAGACTATATAAAATTTGTAACACTCACAAGAGGCCTTTTCTTAGACCTCTGAACATGTGAATTTGGATACAAACTTCAGAAATTTTCCTCATTTAGAATATGCCTGACTTAAAGTCATACAGGAATATACATTGCCAGAATTGAATCCTTAAATAAAATAAGTTATGCAAAAAAACAAGAGGGAATGATGGCTATCATCTGGAATACAGTTTGATTTATTGCAAAGTTGTGCGCTGTCAGACACAGGTAATCTCAGCACCTCTTTTTTCTTATTATTAAGAATGACAAGAAGTAAGAAAAACACTGTTAACATGAAAAATTAATGCTCATCCTAGCTTATGTCAGTGTGATGTGTTACCAACGCCTGTTGGCTTGCCTTCTCTATTTGCTGCTTTTTAGAGTTTATCTGTAATAAAATATAATTTAAATGCCTTTGATATTGTTTCGTATTTGCTGCTCACAGTGCTAATTCAAGGACAAATGCTCACACCAGCAATGTTAACGAACACTGGTAAGAAGTAAAAAGCGTATTACTTCGTTAAATATGACTTACCACCATCATTTACAAAGATACTGATCTGAATTTTATATGTTCCTAAAATTAATTACTTCAACAGAGTTCTTTGGAGGAAATGTCCACATAAACCCCCATATATATAAATGAAAGACAGGAATTCTTAGTTATTAATTTAGAAACATATCACAAGTGCACTACTTTAATAAACGAACAAAACCCAAGACTTGAATCAAAACTACCATCTTACAAAACTCTTACCTGGAAGACTTGACTTGTTTGACAGTATCACCTCAGCACACTCCTTCTCATCACAAGGATCCTCTTCATCAGACAGTACTAAGAAAGCCTCCTTTGGCAGACTTTCATTGCTTTCCTGCTTTGATGGTGAACCCAAACAGTTGTCCATTTTCTCATCTAAATCTGGGGCTGAGTCATCCACTGGAAGCAGAGAACTTTTAGAAAAACAGCTCAGCTCATCTTCAGCAGGGGCTAATTTTTCCAAAATTGGAATAATTTCATCTGTTTCCATAGAGTCACTATTCTCCAGGATACCTCCACTTGATTGATCTATTGCCTTCTCAGCTGTGGTTTCTGAAAGACTTGCAGTGCTGTCTCTATCATCCTTTGGTTCTTGGTCAGCTTCCATACTGCTAGAGATGGCTTCTTCTCCAACAGCATCTTCAATACTTACTTCTTCATCCCTTTTTTCCTCTTCAACAGATGAATGAGAATTAACAGTTATGTCATTCATCTCTCCTGTCTCTTCAGAAGAGTCACTATTATCACAGCTTGGTTTATTTTCACCTTCTGATGGAGTGTTACTCTCTCTTTGGTCCAAACGATCTTTTATATTATTTTCTTCATGGAATTTATTGCTACCAAGCACTCCATTTTCAGCCTCACGAGCTAGTGCAGTATCAGTTTTCTGCTCAGGAGTAACGTTCGCTGGAGACAGCGTTCGAGGTTTAGGTTCTAGGTCACTCACTACACTCTCTGCCCTACTTTCAGGACTTTTGACTTCCCTTATTTCATTGGAAGTTGTTCTTCCTTCTTCAGAGTTAAGACAAAAATCCACTAGGCCATTAACTTCCTTCTTGTCCTCCAAACAGTCTGTATTGCTTAGAGAGGAATTTAAATCAGAATCTCCATTCTCATGCTTTCCATTTAACAGTTTAACTTCAGCTGTCTTCAGCAAGTCCTCTTTGGCCTTATAGACAGCCTCAAGTTGTTGTCGATCACTCACTCTCATTGTTTTGCGTGCTTTGAAGACTTTTTTTTGAGGTTCATCTGTGCCATCCATCTTGACCCTTAAGAAACAAAAAGATCAGTAAGAATGGTGATGGCAATTTCTTAACATCATATTACAGGTATTTCAAAGAAATACTGTATCTGCAAGTTGCATGTAGCACATTGTAGAGCAGATTGGTTTAACCGTATCTATAGAAACCAAAACACTTAAATTTTGTTTGCCATCCTAAGAAGCGAATGAAAGCTTCCACGCGTGTTGCACAAACATGTAAAGATCTCTGAGACCACACTATTACTTGAATAACATTATGCAATAATACCATGACTACATATTTTAAACCAATCAACTCACAGTATTATTACAGCAGAGCCACATAATGAAGTTTCTAGCAAGAAAAGGCATTGTGCTAATGTAAGAGCCAGCACGCTCTTTTCCTAAAAAAAGACAGTCTTGCTCTATCAGTTGATAGCTATTTTATTTTACTAAAACGATGTAATCGTTTTTTTTAAAAAAAAAAATCAGAAAAAGATTTTAAAATCTACTCTTAACAAATCCCAAAATCCAGCATTAACTAGGAAGTTAAAATAGTACTTTTGAAGAAAGTCTTCTTTCATTTGTTTCTATTAAACAAAAAAAATAACATGGGTATTTTTAAACTATTTTTTCTACCCTGTCTTATTTTAGGACCCAGTTTTAAAGGATCTGATATAATATTGTTCAGAATCAGAAACGTTTTATATCTCAAATGAAACTCAGTAACTAATATCATGAATCAGTTGCTGATAATCAGTTGACATCTACTGAAGTTACTATACCATCATAAATGAGTCTTATCTAGGATATGGCTTAAATTTCTCAAAAAATTCAAAAGGTCACTAGTGTAACATTCATTAAAACTTATTACACAAAGCAACCAGAAGTCAAATCATGGGATTTGCTGAAAATACTGATTTTTTAATTTTCTTGGCAGCTCTTTGCCCCTCCCCCCTGAAATCTACTGTTCTGGATTTTTTTTCCGAAACAAACAGTTCATGCAGATTGCTGTTTTATAGTCTCTTTGCAAACACTGTATCATTCACCAAGAAAGAGCTCACTGTCCTCCAAGGACAGGCTAAAAATTATCCATCTGGTAGAATAAAAAAGAAAAATCAGCAAGTTGATCTCCATATGATTTTTTTTTCCTCTTACAGGCATCAAATAAGCAAAAGTTCATACCAGTGATACAGAAGAATCATTACAAAGAGATTCATTTAAAGTATTTAGTATAGTTCATTTTGCATCTTGCTCCAATTCACTTTCATTTACAGACCTCAGAAACTTATTGAACACTGTACTGTCTTTTCAGGTTGGGTAAATAAAAATATCATTTTTAATAATAATTCAAATACCCAACTAAACAAACATGCCTAGAGCTTTCAAGTATGTCCGTCTCTCCCTTAGGCCCCAAACATCCAGCTGCTCCAAGAATCAATTATGTTTTATCACCAGAACTATCTGCAGTATTCGCTATCACTACAACACCTTTACAGGACAAGGAAGTTTCAGAGACTCACACCAAAAAATATCAGTCATAAATTGAAACACAGTTTGTATCATCGAATCACTGCATTCATTAACAGGAAAGCAAGAGTTACGTAAATAATTAGGTTATTGCTCCGATACCTTATTCATTTTAAATATACTTACCTTCAATGAGCTATGAGAATCAAAGGCTTGTGGGTTTGAGGCAGGTTAAGCTTCGTCAGCTGAGATAGGTATCAACAACTATTCCAGTTCAGGCTAATATACATGTAACACTTAAGCATTCCTTGACTAAGCTACTTTAAAGCCATTCCTAACTCTGGGCAGTAACTTAGGGGAGTGGCCTGGTGGCACAGTACTGGCTTAACATAGCAGCTGACCTAGGGGCAACACCTTAAATCTACTACCAAAAGTTCATCAACATTTCAAGTATGTTGCCCACAGAGTAAACCTTTGGCATAGGAGTTCCTTGACGTCTGAGCCATGCTCTGTAGCAATGACGGCACATGTACCACATCTACCTGAGAGCTGATGTCAAATGTGTTTTTAAAAGCCACAGCCCTCATTGTCATTGATACCAACTCAACCTGTTCTTCCTAAAGATGATGGTAGCAACGAGTTTACTAACCATGTCCTAAAGGATTTAAGAAAATAAGCTCCTTTATTTCAAAGCAGACCTGACAGAGAGGTGTATCCGGGGAGGCAGACACCGATACAGTCTCCCCTAGAATTCTGAGCAACTTCCCAGAATGACTGAGAAAACAAAACTGCAGGATACTATTGTCCTATGTAGCCACAGTTGATTACTTAAAGGAATTACAGAATCATAGAAATGGTGGTCCAAAGAGACCTGTGGAGATCATCTAACTCAACGTCCCACTCAGAGCAGGACTATTGCCATGGTTTTGTGCATAAATCTAAAGTCATAAAATTCACACAACAGAGATTCCGCAACTTTTAACTAACCTGTTCCACTGCTGCACTAACACCTCTTGGGGATTTTTTTCCAGCCTGAAACTTCTATATTCCAACTCATGGCCACTGTACCATCCCACACCACTACAGCTGGCTCCACCTTCTTTATAATCAAGCCTGCCTACAAGTACTAAATAGCTGTAAGACTGTCCTTTATAGCCTTCTCTTTAGCAGATTAAAGTAATTGAGCTTCTTCAATGTCTCTCTGGAGGTGCTTTAGGCTCCTATAATTTCGGTAGTCCTCCACCGGATCCTTCCTAGTTTACTGCGAGCAGCTTGTTTATGAAGGAAATCTAGCATTTTTGCATTTCTCAACAAGAATATTTAAAGATACGAAAGGAATATGTATTCTACGGTACGATATGAATTCAACTCTCAAACTCAAGACCTTATAACCATGACATAACTGTATCACATAAATATAAGGCTTCTACCATTCTTAGGTACCATAATTTATCAAAAATGCAGGTAAAATTGAAAGAGATGTGATGAAGATTTGTTGTTGTCGTTTTCCATTTCTTATTAACGTTGAATTCTCTTATACTTTGTTTCGATTCTTTTCTGCTTGACAATGTAGAATCTTCATATTTGAGTAACTGATAGAGCTTAAATAACATGCATTCACACCTTGCGAACAGATGAAAAAGACCTTCACAAAATATTTTATCAGCTCTATTTACAGACTCACCATAATACCATTTAGAGAGTCTGAACAAGTTTCTGAACATGACTGTCTACTACTGCGCTGCCACTAGTGGAAGCAAAATGCAACTCACCTAAACACTGATTTGGAAAATCAGTTTACCTGTAGTAAGAAAACATTCTCATCCCATAACCACTTCCAGTCAGATGAAATACAAACTCAAGATGAGTTGTTAATAATCCCTCCAAACCAGTCTACAGAGTAAGTACAGTATCTTTATATTCCTCTAGAAGACAATACATGTGACACAGTAATTTAACACAGTCCTGAAATTATGAGAAGCACAGAAAAACCTCTAAATATTTTAGAAGCACGTGCGCAGTCTCTAAAAGCATACACATTCCTTCTTCCCAAGAACTTGAGCAGAAAGCTTTATTATGTCATTATAAAAGCCTGTATCAGGTTGTCACATACAGCACTGATTGTCATACTCACGGTTCCATGAGTGTAATCCCCTACAACATGAAGGCTGTTTCAGAAGTATGTCTTGCAGAGTCAATTTTGAAAGGAAAAAAAAAAAAAAAGTCAGGCTTGGCTAACCTCAAACAATTCTTAAGGCTCATGATAGGCAGCAGCTAAGCCTTCTGTTCATCTAGTACAAGGACATAAGGCCTTTTTATCAAAATTAAGTGAGTACATGTAGCTTGATTTCCCTGACTACAATGGTTTCTTTTATAAGCATTACACTGAATTTGAAAGTCTTTAAGAGTTTGTGAATTTTGTTATATCTGATCTTACTCTTACTGTAACCAAATGATATTGTAACGAGCAGTTACAAAATTTCACACACAATTTAAAATCAAGTTTGTAAATGCACTACTTGAATAATCATAAAATGCAATTTAAAGCAAAATAGCATTTGTATGCTCTCGTTTCCTTAAATATCTAAACGGCCTTCCATTCATATTTTTAACATAACATGAAATATGGTAAATAAAACTAAAATGAAAGTCACTTCATTTTTCAGTTTACCAAGAATAACAATCTTAAAAATCAAACATCAGAATACCTTTTTTATATAGTAATGCACATCTTTACTTTTTTTCTTAGAACAGAAAAATATTGAAGGAATAAGCTTGAGTTACTAACATATGACAAAAAGGTGTTTAGCTTATATCTAGCAATGTTATTGAAAATATAGCTAGAAAACAAAGCCCTAATACAGTTCTACAGTGAAACTGATACAAAGGAGCCTTACAAAATTCCATTGTTAGATGGCTATTTGAGTTAATTGATGCACATTTTCAGCTCAATCCCACAATCTTTCACAACCAAACAACACCAAGTAAAAGCTACAAAACTATAAACACAGGTGAGACTTAAACATGAAAACTAAATGCTGGTTAAGTATCACATATCACAGCAGACCATACTTAAAGCATTTCCAGCCATACCCACAAGGGAGCACACTGCAGCCAAGTAACAGATCTCATGTGAGAGCTGAGTAAAATAAGAAACAAATTAATCAGTAACCAGTTCAGACAGGTTTGGTTGTATGGGTGCAAGCCAATGAGCAATCATCTTATAAATATCTGCCTTCCAGTCCGCCAAAGGGATAGAGGCTGCCTTTCAGAGAGGAGAGCAGGTTATATGAATTCAGTCTTAACACTTAATAAACTTAGTGTTTTAAAAAGGAATATATTTAGATAGCCTCCTTTTATACTCAACAATTAACATAGAGTTTACCTACATTTGCTATACACTTCCCTCATATGACGCTTAAGTAGTTTCAGTTTTTCATCATCACATTTCTTTGTTGTGACATGGTCATGAGCGGCTCAGGCGCCAAGCCAGTGAAGTGGCACCCTATTATTTCAAGGAAAGGCATTTGTACAGAGCAGTATGAAATGACTCCTGCATGTAGAGCTAAGTATAAGGGTTAAATTCTGTAAATAAGCTGTTGGTTGTTTTTTTAAAATAAAGTTCAACAAAACAATAATCAATTTTGAAGCACCAACACATGAATATTGTATGTATTTGTTTAGGTATCATTTATCAAAATTCTTCATTTTAAGATTTAAAGTCATACGTACTTCAGCATGACAGACAAACACACTATCATGCACCTCCCTCCAATTACAAATACGCAAATATTTCTCATTACCAAATATGTGATGGATGGCAAAACCAAAATGTACCAGTGTAGCTAAGAATACACGAAGGACTTCTCTTGCAGCCAATTAGAAAATTTTCCCCTCCTCTTCCCTTTATACATATATATATTTATTATTACCATGCAAAGAGATTGCAGCTCTGAAGCAACAAAGGAAGGTATTAGTTTAGCTGCTATGGATTAGCCTATAATCGTGAGCTCGTATGAGCACAACCCACGAGCTGCTCAAAAAGCGAGCCAATCAGCAAGCAGCTGCCTGAATCCTGCCTGGTAACAGGCAGTAGACAAAGAGAAGGTCATGGAAACACACTGGGGAAAAAAAAAAAACTGGAATCTCTGCAACAGTGCACAATGGGTTTTGCATAATATAATCAGTCTAGAACAGCGTCTGCCCAGGCTTCCTGGAACGTATGTGGTGCTAGCCAAAAGCACCACAACCATAAAACACTTGCAAAAGCACAAGAACTACACGGAAGAAGTAAAAAGCCTTTGATCAGGAAAAACAGTGCTCAAATACGCAAGTCTACTTAAAATGTAGCACAGCTGAATCAAGGGAATGGAGACAGCTAATGGTCAGGAGCACGATGTTCTAGATGGAGAGTCCCAGAGAATGCATGTAATGAACAGAACCTACCTCTTAAACGGTGGTTCATAATAAGCAGTTTTCAGTTGAAACCATCTATAACAATGTTGATACAAGTCGTCAGAAATTTAAAAACTATTTTCAAAGAAGAACAAGTAAATCTGTGATCTGTTTTTCCAGAACATGTGCTGAAACAGCGCACCAGGAATGTGTTTTCATGCCCCTAACCAAGTCTGCTTATTGGAGCAAATGCAACATACACACCGCCAGTGCACGAACATCCATATACCACTATGTCTTAGTATTTTAAAGTAAATAATAAGAAACAAAGCCGAGGAGATACAGTAAGTGAAACCAGTATTTCTTCTAGCACACTGCAGGTGATCAGTTTTGTTCCCTTCCAGGCTAACATTTTGTGTGCGCTTGCTGAGCAGGGCAGCAGAACACACCATTTTCTGAGAGAAAATCAAGTCTCCAACCCGTCCAGCTCCACCTCCTGTACCTACAGCAAAACGAGGTTCACTCTGACTAAACCTCCGGCCTATTTTTTCGCCGCGGTGTCCGGGGCTGAGGGAGGTGGCAGGGAGGGTGGCTGCTTGGGAACCGGGCGGCCATTTCGCGCCGCCGAGCCCTGCAGTTTCCCGGCCGCACTCTAGGGGGAGCCAGCCCCGGCCGCGCTCCCGCTCAGCCACCGCCTCACAGCGACAGGCCACAGGCCCCTCTCTGATTGGCTGGAAGCGATCGGCAAGGCGGCCAATCAGGCAGCGGCTCCTGAAATTCTACCCAGCAACAAAGAGCCACGAGGCCCTGAGGCAGAATGTGGGCAGGGAATGGCGCAGGAGAGCCGCGTGCAGTGCTGGGAACGACCTGAAGGAAATACAGGGCTCAGACCCAGGGCTTCAGAACAGCGTTAGCTCCCAAGTGCAGCGAACAGGAAGCGCACAGCCTGGCTGCACATTCCCTCTTTAACTCTGTCATGCTGGTTTACGACTAGTGAGTTTGTGTTAAATATTGAGTCAAAAACGCAGAAAGACAAGCCGGGTCCAGGCACGTCTGTTTTTATTCTTTCCTCTGTTACTGGGCAGCAGCTGTACCCTTCTACAGAAGCATCAAAATCCAGTTCTTCCCCATGACTGCAGTGGGATGTCGCCATGATGGGAGATCTGCTTCTCCCCCACCCTTGTGCTCTGCCTTTTGAGGAAGTGGTTCTATATAGCACCAAATCCACGTGGTTCTGTGCCTACTGAGAAACACACCAAAATGTGGTTATGTGCTTGGTAAACTGGAGTATGTCCATAGTATAGTTTCAGACAAGTTGAATGGTCTTGGTCTTGTATACTGCCATCAATGGCTTCATATACAAAGTTGAATTGTATTCCCATCACTTTGGTGCCACAGTGAATTAAGCCATTGTTCATGTCATCTGTACCTCTGAGAGAATGACACCACCTCTGACTTTGGCTCATGAATCTGTTTCTCATCCTAATATAGCAATTTTAGATTCTTCTCTCATGAGGAATGGCAGCTACGCCCTCTTAGGTCCATTTATACAACTGAGTCTTTCAACTTGCTGATGGTTTTCCAGAATTGTCCTTCCATGGTTCAGTAGTTCGTGCCTCAGTAGCTATTACACGTTAAGTGTGTAATGTATATATAGATAGATAATGGAAAAGAGGAAAACAAGAGTGAATCTTTCCTAGACAACGTTTAATTACATATTCCAGCTAACCTCATTCAAACATGGCTGCCTTAGAATCACCAGCCTTTAAAACACAAAGTCTAAGCTCCGAACCTTGTTCTCCAAGAAGAAGAGAGAGCTTTGTTGACTTCTGAAAGCAAATTTTAACAGGCATTTCAATCCTTATGAAAGTAAATTTGTTTGGAGTGGAACTCAGCCAGAGCAACAGTGGTAGATACTGCCTGTCTTCTTACCACAAAGTGTTAGGCATTTCAGTTTTTATCAACAACTGAAAACATCAGCTTTCAATTCAGCTGTGAGATCCTAAATCCTAAACAAATATTGCTGTTTCAAATTCCTGTAACAGCAAAATTCAACATTCTTAGATCTCATTTTTAGCATAAGCTAAAAGCACTAAGTACATTTCTCTCTGTAAAAATGGATTAACTCACATTTTATGTAACTTGTGCTTTTTAAGATACATGTGTGGAATATTTTCTTATATAGTTTAAATGTTATACTAAAGCCATGTCTTTGGCATTAGACTAACAGTTACGTTATCCTAAATACAAAGCAGAGCTAGTAATTCCACACAAGTGGGCACTAACTGCGGTAAGACATTCACAACTTGAAACTTAGCCAACTTCTGATATTCCAGAACTAAAGGCTGAATAACCTGGTTAATTATTCATATGCTTGCAGATAACAAAAAATAAAGCATGGGAAACTCTGGAAAAAAAAATCATTTAGGAAAGTAATGTAAAATGTTCCATTCAAGGTTAGTTTTTTCTGTGCATTACAAAATACAGAACTTTGTTCTTCTGTAGGTGAAATTTCAAATGATAATTTGATAGACTAAGGCTGAAAGAAGATATCATTAATGTATGCAGAACTTTATCTTTTTAAGGCAGACCTCTTTAGAAGCCGTACTAGATGAAATGACATGATCCTAGTAAGTTGACCCATTACATAGTGCCTTTTCTATATTAGTTCATTACATATGCAACTATCATTATGCAGCCAGCTCTCAAACACTTGCAGCTTGGCATCAGACAGCTCACACCTCTGCAGTATGATGTCACTTAACCGTGGGCCCCTAGGGTCATTTATAAAACGCTAAAATGAACAGAAACTGAAAGAAAACTAGAAACAAAAAGGCGATGCTGATTTTATGTTACTAAACGCTTGCTGTGCATAGAAACACACAAGAATCACTGCTGAATTCCCAAAGGCATTGTCTCTGACTGCGGGCAGGAAGCCCCTGGCACACACAGGAAGCGGCTGTTTCACGCACTGGGCTCGCTGAAGCCCGGGCTCCAGGGTAGGGCCCGGGAGGCCGCAGCCACCCCACGGGGCCCTCCCTCGGGACCGCAGCGCGCAGCAGGAGCCCCCCCGCGGCCGGCCGGCAGATGGCGGCGGGCAATTTGCATACTGGCTGCGGATTGGCTGCGGAACAGCCGCAGCCGCGAGGCGGAGCCGCCGCCGGGATTCGCCTGTGCCAAGTCTGCCCGGCAACCGGCTAAAAATAGAGCCGGCGCCGCACCCGGAACGGGCGTGACGGCGCCGCTGCCTTTGTGGCGCTGTGCGCAGCGCGGGCTCCTCGTGCTCTGTGGCAGCGGCGACGCTCGGACTGGTGAAGGGACAGAGGCACGGTCCTCTTACTGGCTCAGGCTGTCGTGGCTGGGGTTTGGGATAGAACAGGTTGTTTCAGAAGGGCGGTGGTCAGTATGTTTCCCGATTAAACTGTTACAACCTGCGTGTTTCCTTCGTTCCTTCATTTTGAAGCACGCATCACTCAGTCTGGTATACATGCCAAATCACCTCAGTGAGGTGAATGGAAGTGGAAGGATCCACTCACTGCAGCAGACGTACCTGAATCTTCACCAAGCACACATGCTGAGACCTGGTTACAGACTGCTTTGGGCTTCTTCCTATTTTATTTCTCAGTATGCCTCACGTCACGACAGATACACTGGCAGAATCTGTGCTCGCAGACTATAGACAATACTAGGTGTGGAAGGGTGAGCAAGCCAAACCAAGGAATGAAACTAAGTGGTTAAGTCATCTTGATAAGAAAAATCAGACACAAAACTAGGTAAAGCACACAACTTAAAAATACCTATCTAAACAGACATCCTATTACAAGTAAATTCATCCATGATCTACATTTCATCATTTTTATCCTGCAAAACACAAACTCAATTTTCAGTACAACTGAGCCATAGGCATAGACTTTTCTGACTGCAGCAGAAGCCAGAAGAGGTTTCCAAACTTTCCTCCCCACCACATCTGCCTGCAGGTTTCTATTTCATGGAACTGGCTGCAGGCAGGTCAAACCCCACAGAACACAATGAATTAGAACAGCACCAAATGCATGCATGGGGTGCTCATGCAGGTTTTCTGCAGCCTGAAAAACACCATCTGACCACATCCAGTGCATAAAGATAACTGTATTCTCTACAGGGTCACAGCAATTAGATGAGGAGAGAGTGAAGACAGGTGGCTAACACAGACAGGCACAGTGACCACTGACAACAGCTGATAGCTTTTGAATTACTCAACAGAATCAGAAAATTAATGAAAAGCCACAAGAGGAAAATAAATCTTCAAAGTAACATCAGGAAAAAAGGTGCAGGAGGAAATTTTTGTTTGTTTGCAAAAGCTGCAGTTTATAGAACCTCTACTATCCATATATAGTCTTAAAACTGTTCTTTACAAGCATCCTTCTGTAAGGAAAAGCAGCTCACTACAGCAAGTGAAAAAAATAACTTAGGAACCTAATATTCTATTCATTACTGGATTCAAGAAAACAAACGTGTTTTCAGTGCTGGCAACTCAGTGTATTAATAGGCTAAGAGTCCTAGGTAATACAGGTAGTGCATATTTTCACAATAATAGGCAGTCTCTCTCTTTAATAAGTTTCTATAGCAGTCAATTTCTTATTATACCAAGCATACAATAGAATAAGATTTATTTACCCTACCAGAAGTGTACAGCAACAGATTACATTTTTTGGGGGGGTCAATGGGCAGACAATTATTTTCCTGTATTTGCTGCTAGGCAAAGATTTGTCACATCTGCAACTGTAAGGGCTTAAAAGAAAAATTACCATCACCCAAAGTACACTTTAAATGTTTTATAATCAAATATGTAAGCAGTCATAAAATAGATGATTCTTCAACTTAACTGAGAGGGAGCTCTGTAGACAAGAACAGATTGCCAGACTTAAATTAATTCTTTGCTAAACTGACCGAGGAACAGGAAGCAGGAAGTGGACAACACAGAATGGTTTCTTTATGTAGTTCCAGTCATGGAAACAAAGGTCAAGAACAATACAACTGCTTTTGAAAGGGTTTTTAATGATAAGAAGTACCCTAGAATGGTACTGATTCTAGCTGTATCCTCCCTTTCTAGAACCCTCAACCATGTTGCCTCTTGTCTTGCCACATTGGCTGGCTGCAGTCAGAAGCTTCACAGTCTCACTATAGACAATCTTCCAGAGTTCTTTCAAGACCAAACGTTTCAAGACCAAACAACATCTTATTTTTAATCCTTACTGTATAAAAGAATTTGTTCTCACAGTACTATCCTCTTGAGACAGTTGAAGTTCAATGCAAGAACTTCAAGAACTTCACTTATGCAAGTACATAAGAATTTTGAAATAACACTGGCTCTAAGTGGCACAATTGTATGCACTTTTTATTCTTCTTATCAATGTTTTTGGCTGAACAGAATTGCATCCACTCCGTATAAGCTTTGTTGATATTGCATGACACTGTATGCAATTGTGTTTGTTTACGAAGAATGAAATTAAGCAAGAATATGATGCAAGCATTTGTGTGGTTGCATGTGAACTCAGATTTCAGGCACGTTATAGCTAACCTTTTTGATGTGAGTTTAGCCCAATGAATTCAAAGCAAACAAGCAAGCGAAAAAAAGCATTAGCCCAGACCAATTGTCTGATGCTATTAACCATGCAGCTGCTCTTAACACTTAAGCCAGCACAAAACAGCAGGCATGAAGGGGAACGGAGAACTTCTTCAAGCTGACCTTGTTGCCTACCAGCCTTCAAATGCAACTTACATTACCTGTACAAGTACAGCACTGAGCTGGTTACTTGGTTAGTAGCATCAGTGCTTTGTTGAACTTGGCTCCTTGAGTTGGCTAACAAAATCAGAGGAAAAACCAGGGCTGCCACAGTGGAACATGCAACAGAAGAGCCTTGGGTTTTCTGGGTGTTGGTGTACAAGTTGAGGATTACTGTAATGGACAGGAGATCTTCTAGAGGCTGACATGTCCCATATGAAGTCAGCTCCATCTGGTTATTCAGGATTTTAGGGATATGGCAAGGAGGTTGTTCCCACGTAGAAATGTATTTGGTACATTCAAGTAGATGTCATTTTAATTGTTTTTAAATGCTTACAACTACTCCTCTGACATAAAAGCAGTACGTGCAATAATATTCATTTCATATGTAATGTGTAGTTATTTCTTGAATGCTTCAAAAATAAACTGTTGTAAATTAGCAGATTAAAGATCTAATTTCACTTTTGGCTTTAGACTGAACCAAATGTTACAGTGATGGAAGGACCCTGAAACACACAGCAGCTTCAGACAGGTTATTGAAAAGGGAAAGATTGCCTCTCCCCTTTATGTAACATCAAGCTCCTAATGTGAAATTTACCTTAAAATACTTCCAGATCTATGTACTCAGTACAGATATCAAATGTTGATTATACTCAGTATTATGAAATCAGTCCATCCCTTTAAAACGATTTCAGTGAATATCCTGCAGCATGTACAAATATTTTATTCTCTACTTTAAAAAGATTATTTTCATTAGTCCATATAAATATACATGCATGCTAAGCTCTTTGCCAACTGACCTGGTGGTCATCAAATATGTTTTTGCTAAACATTACTTTGGTGCTTTCAATAGGGTGACAAGCTTTATTGTATAACATTCTCAACTCTTCCTGGTCACATGAAAACAGAGTTACATGTGCACAAACTATAGACATTTTCTGTGGAAATTCTCTACTCACACATCTGCTTGGATCATCCATTAATTTAGTGATTTGGTATCTATTTTAAACATACCAGGAAAAATGATTTAAGGAAGGATACATCTATAGCCCACAGTTGGTTTGGATGGTTCTACTTAATATTCAGTTATCCCAGATACACACTGTTATCACCACAAAGTTGAGCACTGCATCAACAAAAAAGGTCAGACTGCTAAGAGAAATCCACGTCTAGTATGCCAGAGTATACTTAAGAAAATGTAACTATGAAGCCTGAAAAGGCTTAGCCAAAAATTAATTATATGTTACATAAACATGATTTGCAAGAATCACATTGTCTGCATTTGATAATCAAAGAAAGAGTCATTTGTGACAAGGACCAACAGGGAGAAGCAACTCCCTTAAGGAGTCACTTTATCCTAAAACTTGAGATAAAATTTCTAATCTTTAAGGAAAACTGACAGCATTAAAGTGTTCCCCGGTCATTTTTGCTACAAAGCCAGATAACTGATGTTTCTGGCTCTAGTCTTTCCTGAAGATGAAATAGTAATTTGAGAAGCCATATTTAGAAAAGATTAAAAAAAAAAAGAAATCCAAACACTAGTTCTGTTTGGAATATACCAAACAATTGGGAGTTTTTGCGCATCTAAGCCTCTTCACTAAGTATTATAAAAAGCTTACAAGCAATCATTTTAGTTTTTAATTATGCAGTACAATATAACTTCACAGTAAATACAAATAATAAATTTATCTTCCTGTGTAGCTAATCGTCATGTCGTATCTTGATTTGGGGATTAAAATTACTTCTAGGTTTTATAAACTTCTAACAGCTTTGAAAACACACAGAAAAGCAAGCAAGCTAACCGAAGTGCACTAGCAAGAGGTGCATTTGGCAACAGCCCTGGGCCATTTGTTGATTTGTAACCGTTTGTGAGGTTGTAATTGCATATAACAGAAGCCCAGCAATGAACAAAATCTTTCTAGAGTATTTCAATTTTTGCAGGAGGTAGCAGTGGAAATCCTACAGTTCAGGCTTTTTTGAGCCTAGATCGTAGGCTACCATACAGTGATCAAAGTTTCATTAGTTATTCTGCATGACAATTGGTGACATTGACAAATCACATCCCTTTTCTTATATTAGCAACTCTTTCAAAAAGATCAAGCTGATAACCTGCTAGGGAAAGGAAAACCAACTCCCTTCAAACTACACTACATGCATAAATACAAGAAGATCAAGAATGTGATCATCAGTACCCTTCCAAACATATTTCTCAGGGTGTGAAACCTGTAGTAGAAAGAATCTGAAGAACCAATCTCCATTTTTTTCCATGATACAGGTGAAATACAATCAAAGTAATCTGTTCAGGTACCACCAATTAACACATTTAATTTTCACTCTTGGGCAGTGTTCTCTCCTAGGAGAGGTCAGTAGGAAGCAGTACCAAGGAGTAGCAGTATGAAGATGACCATGGTGACTGTAAGATGCAACATAAGATGCACTTGTATTGGTACCAGCCACAACAAAAAGACAAAACCAAAACAGCTTTATTTTTGTTGATATAAGTGCAGGCTAGTTTTTAAAAGTGTCTGGGAGTAAGAAAAAACAATAAGCAGACAGATAAGCCATGCATACGCACAAAAACAGTCATTTCTTTACATTTTCACATGAAAAAAGTAACAAGGAAGTAACAAAGACATCAGAATAAGAGATTCTTCTAGTTCTGTGTAACTTCCTTCTACCTCATGGGCAATTCTCATAAGACTTGTAGGTACTAACTCCAAGATTTCTATAACTTTTTCAAGTTTACCCACCAATTGATTTTGGACTAAGAGTTATGAAAAATTCAAAAGAGCATTAAGACTGTTTTTACTACCAGAAGATTAGCATTAGCTGCCAGATACTAAAAACTGTCCTCTAAAAGGGGGCCTTTAAAGAAAAGGGGGGCTTTAAAGACAAACAGATGTATCTGTCTTCTGGAGGGGCGTGACATCTTCAGCAAGGAATTAGTAATTGCAGAGTTGAGGAGGTACTTTTCAAGCAATTATCCACCAATGAGCTAAGAGATGTACAACCAAAAAAGAGAGGCAGTCCTTCAAATATGCTATACATTTTTATACATAAATGTAAGAATACTTTTTAGACAGTGTGTGCATACATATTTATAAACTTTATGTACTTTGTATTTATACACAGTTGTAGAAAGTGTGATCAATTGTCTATCTTTTCTGATCGTAATTAAATACTCAACTTACGGAATAAGTTATATTTGCATAGCATTTTAAAAGTGATTCTCTATGGAAGCTGAAAAACTTGGACATGGTAGAAGATAAGACAGACAAAAAAGCAAACTTATTTTTAGCCACGTTCCTTTTGGGAAAAGAAAGTTTGGTATATCTAGTCAGATATGCAAAAAAAATCATACAATTTAAGACACTGCTTCTGAAATATAACTTTTAACTCATATAAGACACACAGACTTCTATCAGATCGGAGATATGAATGCCAAACGTCTGACTTCCACTTCTTTAATCAACAAATAAGATGAAAGCTTCACTTTGCATCATCTTATTTCTTTTGACTGTTTACCATTCTGACGTAGTGAGATAAACGGTTCATTCAGTGAATGCTGCAGGTAAAATAAAAATACTGATAAATATACTTGCAGACACTGCAAGGAATGCTAGATTTAAGGGGCTCTTCAAAATTCTTCAAGTTGCCTGACATACTTTAAATGCAAATAGATAAATATAGCAGCTTTCAAGTCTAAGGGTGAAGCAGAAGTAAGGAAGAGCCAGCTTATGCTTCAGAACCTTTTTTTACTTAGGAACATGCTACATAATCTAGACCAACAGGATGCCAAACAAACACTACTGAGAAGTTCTTTGTTTTAAAGGCTAGGTACATAGAAGGCTTAAAAGATCCAATTCTAGAATGAGAAGGTAATTTTAAGTAGTCCAAACTAGGAGACACTGAACAACTCACAGAAGCTTTAGAATGCCTGTCAAAAAACATAACTTTTTGGTTTGTTTGTTTCAATTCAAAGAATTCAAATGAAATAAGGAGAAATTTGAAAAAGTGCAGCATAGCACATTCTTTGATTCAGATCCTCACACCTACAAAACCTGATTAAAATAAAGAACAGTTAAGACTTCAACACATCTGTGCCATGCTTTCATATATATGTTTCAGTCACATTTCGTTTACTCATCTTTCTCTTCCCATCTGAAAATTTTCAGAAGAACGTTAAAAACAGTTCAAAAGTTGCATCAAGAAGAAATGGGAATTCAAAATACACTTGCAGAAGGAAGTCTTTAACTGAGGGAAAGAAGAAACAAGGTTGCTGCCAGTCAGGTTTGTAGAGCTTCTCTAAGAACACACAACACAGTGCAACGGGTGTACAGTAGGGAGCACTATAAAAGTCACAATATATTAGGGCTGATGCAATGAAAAAAAATATGGAAAGCCAGTTATTCTTGGACATAAAATCTTTTTCCCCCTGGTCTGCTATTGTAGCCTACACACAACTAATCCTGTGTAATCCTGCCTCAAAATGCTGAAGACAAGTCAACAAATCCTAATTTACCATTAGGAACACATAAATTTACAAAATTAATTTTGTTGCCAGTTTGTTTCCCATCCCTGACAGCTTGAAGGTTCACCACCTTCTGTATGGGAAAGAAATAATTATTTAATTATTATGGGTAAAACTAGCTTTTATACAGGTCCTTCCCCAGCCAGACTTGCTTTCCAGCAGTGCTGCTGCTATATTTGCTCACTGTGTTCATCTGCAGCCAAGAGACCACCACAACTGCTAACCAAGGCCTCTCAGCTCCATCTCAGCTTTGACGTTTGCCATTTGGGAACACTCGCTGGAACCTAACCCTCTTTAAACAACCTGATCTCATTCTTCTTCCTTTTTCCAAAGATCTGTAATACACTGACTGCATACTGTCAGGCACCAAATGAAAAAGTAGGCTTTTCACAGCTGTTTTTACAAAGTACAATCAAGTAGAATTTTCAGGGAGCAGTGAATGCTCTTTCTTTACATATAGGAATTTGCCTATACAATTCTGTTTTGATGGTCTTCTCCTGTAAGTATTTTTTTCCTTTACACACTAAGGCCATCAAAAAATTTGAGGCAGCAAAACACTAAATAAATAAATAAATAAAAGGGAGAAACCTCTCTTCTATTTTTTTCTGATTTTTTTTTCAACAGATTAAACGTATTGAGGTATTTGCATATGGCAAGAAACAGACAGTGCTACAGAAATCCCACTCAAAATTTCAGCGACTCTCTTGCCCTTTCTCATTTCTAGCCTCTCCACGTAACATAGCAAGAACAGAAAGAAGAGACTTGCAAAATAAAGGCAGTAATAAATGCAAACCAGACTTATAGCTTATTATCTAGTTACTATCTTACTAGCTTACTATCTAGACTTATTCTACTCTTGGAAGACATACATTCAGCGTTTGAGATTGAGAAGGTTCAAGGAATGCTGCTATACATGAGCTTACACGTGTTCTTCTATCTTACCTAACAGGGACTGACCTAAGCAGCTGTGAGCAACTTCACCAATGTTCAGTCATCCAGCAGTAGATTCCATAGAGGCAGGGAAGAAAGGAAATGGCAAGAATCCATGCACAGTGCGTACACCTGCAGGTAAGATCACTATGACAACTGTTACCGTGACAGACTGCCCACACAGATCACCACCTAACCCGGAGGGGCTTACAACAAAACAACACCCTGTAGTAGAGTAGCCTGTACCCTGTGTGGTTACTTGGCAATACCTGAATACAGTACCCGTCTTCAAGAGAGGCAGCAATGAGGTTTCTAGAGATCTAGCAGAATCAACATCACCACTACTGGGTAGCACCATCTTCAATAGTTCATCAGAATGGGTCTCTACACGAACCCCGTTTAAGCTTTCTCCTAAAACTAAGTAGCATGTAAGCATTAAGAAGTATTCCTGACTGACTTGTAACATGAGCTCTGTTACATGAGCTATATGCTGTATCATGCCCCTTTGGGTTGGATAAGTACTGAAGAAGAAAGAAGAGCGGATGAACTTGTAATAACTAGGGATAGGCACTTGGGAGGAGGAGGATAAACAGCTATACTTTTATGAAATACTAAATAAATGAAATGAGGCATGCACTTCAGGCAGTAGCTCTTCAAACAATAGCCTTAATCAGGGACAAAAAGCAAGTGCTTAGATTAATAAGTTTGATAGGGCAGACAACAAACCTGACTAATATTGTACAGGTGTCTCAAGGATGCAGAGTAAAAATATTTTTATTTAAAGGTAATCCAGCTATTGCACTTTCTCATCTTGCAAAAGAAGACAACTAGAGTTTTATATCACTATCAGAAATGAAAGGCCTGGAAGATTTCAGAGCACTATCAGATTGCCAAAGGGAAAACTGCAGAGAAAAATCTTCCATTTTAATTTTTCCATGTAAGTCAATCCATCTGAGGGGTTTCTGTTTTACAATAGAAACTTCTAGGGTATACACTGCCAGACTGTAGCAACAAGCAAGATATCAAGAATGACCTGAGTTTGTGCATGCTGAAACTGCATGACCTACTCTATTATAAACTTTATTTTGTTTCAGTGACAACATTTATTCTTTTGATTTTCTGTGTCAAGAGAAGGCATACATGAACTGGAGCCTTCAAGGAATGATGTTTTAGAAACATCTCTGCATACTGCCTGCTAAGAAAATAACAGTCTGAAGCCACTAACATGCTTTAAGATCCAGATATATCTGTCCTCAAGAAGAACAAGGACTTGCTTCTTCCTTTTCTATGAATATACAGGACATTGGGGTTATGCTGTCAGTACCTGAACTCTGATGTGAAGGTAGAATTACCTAGCAGATCAACTTGATGGCCTTATCTTCCAGAACATTTCTAAGCATTTTAAAGGGAAAAAAAAAATCACCATTTTAAAAGATAATGGAAGTCCAGCTGGAAGTATCATTCCCAAACACCTTGATAAGGACAAATAATGGGTAGTGTGTTGCATGCATCACTTTTTCACTCATTTAATGAGAGGGTCTGACAGGATGCTCATAACTGACATATTCTAAAACTGTCTCTGGTCTAGATATAAGCTACTATATAAATTTTTGCATGTAGGTATGTCTGCAGAGGACTTCTGAAACCTGGCATATTATTTCATCCAGCTATTGAATTAGTCCAAGAAATCAGAAATAAACTTTTGGTAATATTTCTTTAGTTAAAAGCTTCACTTCAGATAGTTACTTTACTAGGAAACTTACTCGCGTAGGTTTCCTTGAAAACTGGATTTCTGTGACCAGGAAGCCATAAAGTGCATTAAAATTACTCAAAGAAAGTTGGTTGGTCACTAAACAAGGGTGATGCTGCTTGAATTAGTCATAGAGACTGATGACTGCAAAGTTAATGAGCACTAGTTGTTAAGTACTTTGCATTTATCTTCTGTGTTGTGGGATAACCAAATGTCAACACCTGTACCTGTTTTAACACACCAGTACAAGGAATCTGAAATGTCTTCTGTGAAGTACAGGCTTATTGTTAATATTACAAAGGAATATGGTCTCACATACATCAAATACATATTTCTATATATGTTATATACATATATAAATGTATAATTATATATGTATCAGTTGATATTGCAGTCTGCAAACAAAGCAGACTTTCAGGCTTGAGCAATTTTGGGGTAACATAAGTAGTGAACCTGCATGAAGGCATGTAACTGTCAAGTATTCTATGCTTCTTCCTCTTCCACAAAAACAGTCTAGATCTTTGTATGTTCTGGAATCTGCCTTAAAAGGCAAAAAGAGTTATCACTGCTCCCCCGCTTGGAGATGGCAAAGAGCAGTGGCTTGCAGGCAAATGAACACATGCCTAAGAATCTTCAGCAGGAATGACTGGTAAGATCATATATACTAGCTTGGTGGACTAGAGAAAGATATCTAGAGACAGGGTCCTCACAGAACTCATGCCTCTTGTGCTCAGAAAAAAAAAGTGTCTACAGCCACCTTCACTGCCAGTTACATTCATAAGGGAAAAGGATGGAAGTAAACAAAAGCAAAACACTTCTTCCACTGTTTTGCTTGCTACTGCAATTCTTTAACATGGTCTTAATTTTTAAAAATTCATGAAGTATTGATAGTCTGCATAAGACATCAAGCTAACATTCACAGTGGTATATAATACAAAAAAGAGCTGCAGGTGTAGGTTTAATATTCAGCACTGGTTTTGCCAGAAAGGCCCATAAAAATGGTTTGGAGCCTGAACCTAAAAAAAACGATGGCTGTAGCGATACCACAGACCTTTCAATAGTGGTTAATACTCGGTCTCTGAATGACTTCCCCAAGCTGCTGTGTAAAGGGCTCAAAATAGCTCTACAAAACCCATCCATAATATTACCACTGTGAGAGGGTGCAAGGCAGCTGCTACTGAAGCAACAAACCAGAAGCACCATAATCACAGCCCTGATAAAGTACACACCTGAGAAGTATGTGAAGAATTTATGTATTATTTATAATATACATTACATATATTTATAATATATATTTGTATGTATTATATATTATTTTAGAGTTTCTCTTTCTAAGCTCCACAGAAAATTACATGGAGAAAAATGCATCCATACACTGTCACTCAGGTTGAAAGAAAGCTTTCTTCAAGGAAGCTTCCCAAATATCACCCAAACTTCGATGCCAGATGCAGACAGTATTAATGATGCTCAAGAATGCCTCTACAAACAACTGGTACAGAAACCTCAAAGGGAAAGCCCTCTCATATTCTAAAGACTTCAATCTAGCTGTAGTGCAAAACCTCCAGAAAGTTTCTACTCAGTTTTAACATCTGAAGGGAGTATTCTGAATATAGCTCCATCACAGGCTGACTTTTACCTGCTGAACCAGTGAGCCACAATTGCTTGTTTGCTCCCTGTAAGCAAAGAACTGCAGATTCATACTATCTCCAAAACATAGAGTAAATTTTGCTTAGAATGACTGCAGATGTCAGTTTTCAGTTTCTCTCCTTTCTGCCATGCCTGTAAGGTAGTTGAGCTGCTTCCTGATCATTTTGCAGGCAGTAGCTAACAGGCTCTCCCAAGGGTTTTGTGTGTGTATCAGTCTCTTTCCAAGTTCGCATCTGTAATTGTAAAACTATCCTATCTTATTTATGTACCCAAAAGATGAGCATTAACTGGATTATGTTCACTTGTCAACACCACTGGACCTTCTTGTTGAAGAATTTCTCTAAATAACAGGATGCTAAAGAAAGCTAAAGAAAGGCTTGAAAAAGTGATTGAGCTGGACAACCTCCTAAAAACCCTTCCAATCTGAATTTTCTTTGCTAGTTATTCCTAGTTTCTTTAAAGTTGCGTGCAGCCCCAGTGAAGACTGTCTGTACGAGAACCTACCGATCCTTGAAGGAACAATTAAGTATTTGTTTTGAGAAGACAAATGCTCCTACAAATTTTATTTTCCAACTTAAAATAAAGCAAATTTCTGCAATCTTCTGTGTGTACGCAAGACTCAATGTACCAAGACAGTGTTAAGACTTCCTTCCCTGTTTATGAGAAACTGGATACAGAAACCTTACTTTCAAGCTGCAATGTTTTGATTCCAACAAGAAAGGCTTCAAAAAGGAATCTGTGCAAAAGAATGCCACAAAGATGTTAGCCTGCAATCTCCAAAATGCTAATCAAGAGAAACAGATTCTGCTTAGCGTGTTTCAGCAAAATCCTTACATGATAACGACAAAAAAAAAAAAAAAAAAAAAAAAAGGAAGAAAACAGAGGAAGTAGTTTTCTTTTGTTCAGTGCATTTCAACCAGAACCTTGATGGATT
Organism: Nettapus auritus; assembly: GCA_011076525.1. NCBI lineage: Eukaryota > Metazoa > Chordata > Aves > Anseriformes > Anatidae > Nettapus > Nettapus auritus. The sequence goes on from CM021765.1 coordinate 43,287,520, forward strand.
TTCTCATTCTCCATCTCAGAGCAGTTCAAGATATGGACAATCCAGTGTGTATCCTTTTTGCTAGGCATGCTTTTCTCTTATTATTGTTATTCACACTAGATCTGAATTTAATCTTTCTGATTCCCCTTATCATGTAGATCAGAATTTGAAATAGAAATCTGTGGACAGCAGCACTTTGGATTTAATCTTTCAAGCAGGTTTTTAACTTGAGTTTTTACGCATGTTTGAAACAAGGGGCTTCCTAGATGCTTTTGTTTGGTTTCCTGGAGGTCCTCTGTCACAGTCTGAGTGTATTCAACCAGGCTCTAAACCATGAAATCCAACACCAGCCACAAGATTTCCTTCTCAACTGGACTGGCACTGCTGGCATGACACAGCTCTAGTTCACTTTGAAACTACACAAAGATGATGAGGTTTACGAGAAAGAATGAGCAACGAGCTCTTACTAGATCCTCTTACTCAGAATTCTGTTGGCAGTGCCTCACTGCCATAGTGGCTTCAGAAGAGCTGAGCAACTGTTTCAGTCAGTTCAAATTCTTCCATCTTTCCATTCCTATCCACACAAGGAAGAGTTACTTCTTTTAAAGTGGAAGAGGATTTTCTAATAAAGGAGGCTGCCAGTGTTTCTTGTATGATCTTCTTTTAAAAGGCTGAAAATCCTGCTCCAGCATGAACTCTTTAGAGCAACTGAGACTTCTCCAAGGGAAAAAGAAAAAAGGATAATCAACACGTTCAGATTTAAGAAAAGACAAAATTTAGTTTGTTTCTCTTCCGATGACTTTTTCTGTTCTGCATTTTATTTGAGTATGCTGAGGAAACAAAAAGGAAGACAGACCTAGAGCAGGAAGCATTTCAACAAAAGTTAGACTTGAAAATATAGGAGGGTGTTTAGTTAGCCAGACTAAATGACATTTTAAGAAAGAACCATCTCAAGTTACACCACAACATTTTTACATTACTGATCTCATTGTTACATTACAGGAAGCTATGTCCATGTAAAGTTAACAAAAGAAAAAATGGTGTCCCAAACAGTAGAAAATATTATTTGAGTCCATCCCCCTCCCTAATCAAAAATAAATCTAAACAAAAACATTATGTTTTGTGAAACAATGGCTTTTCATTTTCCATATCCTTTTAAAATATGGCCTCTACCCCCAAACCATTAAAAATTGTTTTACAATTGCTACACATATATACACAATCATTGACACTGGAAGTGAACGATCCCTGTATGCGTATACTACATGTGTACATATATGCATACCTACATATTCAAACCTCTCAGCTCAGTTTCTGCCTCCCTGTACTCACACATTACAGCTGTGCATCCCCTTTTTCCAGAGCTCAACAGTAAATGGGTAAAAAGCACAAATTTTTGGCTCATCAGGGAAATTTTACTTCCACAAAGATGTCTGAACTGTTTAAGACTGAGGTATTTAATGATAAAGCAAAATTAGCAACATTAAAATGCTACTCTATAAATCAGAAAAAAAAAAAAAAAAAGAAAAAAATAAAAAAAAAAAAAAAAAAAAAAAAAAAAAAAAGCTGTGTTTCAGCTGAACAACAGTAAATATACCAGCTGTTCTGAACTATCCCATCCCAGCTCTGTGACTGTGGTCTTCTTTCAGGGACGCTTGGAAGTCAAAAAAAAAAAAAAAAAAAAGCCAGAATTAGTGAGAAAATGCACTGCAAGGAGTATCAACTTCCATCAGAACTCTTCTGAATACTTGCAGATTTTTGTCTGAAGTCCATGATCAGCTTACTGCACCAGCAGACTCCACTTTTAGAACCTGATGTGAGCAGGCACTGAAACAAGTTTTATATTCAACCCACTATGGCATTTTCTTTAAGTGTTTAATATTTTTACCCATTTCCAAGGGGCTGCCCTGAAAAACATTTAATGAGACGTACTTCTTGGGATGGATTCAGCTTTCACTGAACAGAGAAATTCTGATCATTCTTAACCAATTCACCTTTGCAAGCTTTGGCACAGTTCATCATTCAGCTCAAGAGTTCTTGGACGGATGTAACCATCTTTGTGATTTTTTAATTTTTTTTTATTTTTGTAATGGAAACCAACAGCTCAGAAAACTTCCAGAAGGACTTACCTCCACACAGATAAAAATCAAGACTCATCATACCAAATTTATGTACAGATGTTTCAGAACTTTAGGACTAATTGTTGTAGAAAAATTAAGAGAAACCTAAATAAGATGAAGTGCTGTGACCAACAAACAGGAAAGCTTACAAGAATTCCTCAGCGGTCTTCCTGGGTGAAAACAGTACTAACTGTTTCAATGCTGTCTTGACTCCCTCTCCCTCATACAGACACAGACATACGCACACAGAAAGGCATATAAAAGTTTGGATGCAAACTGTTAAGCTATTAGGGCAAAGACTATCTTTGCATCTTACTAAGCCATCACAACTAGGTAGAGGAAGTAGATCCGTTAAATATACAAAAGCAATTCATCACCATGTAGAAAAGAACTGATCTTCCACAGGCAGGGAAATAACACAGCAGCTATAGTTTGTTTGCTTTAAAAACAATATGGCTAAGTCAACTTGCTTTGGTTTAGCAAGTGAGTTGAGAAAAACAAATCATGAGGGATAAGTTCTATCACAGCAGCGTGCTGCACACAGAGCAGCTTGCTGGTTCTCCTTTTTCAAGAAACATACTGTTTCTGTCATGCAAAACCTATTGTCCTTCATTCTCTAGGGGTAGAAGCAGGCCTTGCCTCTGGCATTGTACAGAAAATGTGCATGGTACCTGGACAAGAGCAGGAAAAATATCCATATACATATCAGAATTATTCTGAGGTAAGCAGCTGTCTGTAGGCTTCCCATAGAAATGCGTATGTCTTTGTAACACATGACTGACTGACTGATTTTCTCTGAGGAAGGTGCCACTGACAATTATAAAACAGGGTAAGACAGGCCAAAGTGGATCCTCTCTCATGTGGGAATCAAACCAATTTCTTAGCATCTGAAGCTGTGTCTCATTTCCACACCACTTGCTAGGGAGCACTGCACGTCCTTAGTCTGGCCATCCTATAAGATATCCTGGAATGTAACCTTGAAGATCTGAAACATGTCTATTGGGAATAATGGGTTAAACATGGAAGACTGGCAAGGAGGATGGGATCAAAACAGAAGACAGGTGAGGAGGATTGTAAATACACTCAAGTGACCTTGCAGCTGGGAATGTGTGAAGTCTGGGAGCCATAATGTAGAAAAGCACATAAATTGCACCTACTGCTGTTTATGCTCTGTGTGTTTGGCAAGTAGTGCATCTGTGTATAGATAACATAGGTGTTTGCTAGACTCGGAGGCACCCTATCAGACACGCTTTAGCTCCCAGCCTTGGTACAGAGAAGATCAGAGAAGCACAGTGAGAATCACAGCATGGTGCTAAAGACCGTGCCTGCACAAGCCTTTGATAAACGAGTGTAAACAGCAGGCTGGTGATCTTCCAGCAGGGACAGAGCTTAGCAGTGCCTGTGTCCCTGCTCCTGTGCCTCTGCCAGGTCTGCTTTGGGGATCCCCTGGTTGGTGAGGTAACAAGAATAAATCTACTCCGCATTTTAGTTATGGGTCTGTGATTGTTCCCGCTGGCTGCCTGCGCTGACTCACACAGCATCTTAAAACATCATAAAGAGACTACGTAGGTGTGATCCATTTCTCTACCTCAAAGCCACATAGATAGAATAGGCTGGATAGTTACAATAGGCTTGGACAGGCTGGACCGATGGGCCGAGGCCAACTGTATGAAGTTCAACAAGGCCAAGTGCCAGGTTCTGCACCTGCGGCACAACAACCCCAAACAGGCTGGGAGATGTGTGGTTAGAAAGCTGCCTGTCAGAGAAGGACCTGGGAGTACTGGTTGATAGTCGGCTGACTATGAGCCAGCAATGTGCTCAGGAGGCCAAGAAGGCCAACAGCATCCTGGCTTGTATAAGAAACGGTGGGGCCAGCAGGTCCAGGGATGTGACTGTCCCCCTGTACTCGGCTCTGGTGAGGCCACACCTTGAGTACTGTGTTCAGTTTTAGGCCCCTCGCTGCAAGAAGGACATTGAGGTGCTCAAGCGAGTCCAGAGAAGGGCTACGAAGCTGGCGAAGGGCCTGGAGAACAAGTCTTATGAGGAGCGGCTGAGGGAGCTGGGACTATTTAGCCTGGAGAAGAGGAGGCTCAGGGGCGGCCTTATTGCACTCTACAGGTACCTGAAAGGAGGCTGTAGCGAGGTGGGGGTTGGTCTGTTCTCCCACGTGCCTGGTGACAGGATGAGGGGGAACGGGCTAAAGTTGCACCAGGGGAGGTTTAGGTTGGATATTAGGAAAAACTTATTTACTGAACGAGTTAGTCACTGGAATAGGCTGCCCAGGGAAGTGGTTGAGTCACCATCCCTGGAGGTCTTCAAAAGACGTTTAGGTATAGAGCTTAGGGATATGGTTTAGTGGAAGACTTGTTAGTGTTAGGCCAGAGGTTGGACTCGGTGATCTTGTAGGTCTCTTCCAACCTAGACTATTCTGTGAACGCTGCACAGAGGCACTAGAGGAAGTAATGGTTTCTCTTATCAAGAATGGAATCCTTAAACATACAGCACAAAAGCATGTTCTGGAATAGGGTATTTTGTTCTTCATGTTTCCTTTTCTTCTAATTTTCAATTCCCAGAGAGAATCAATAACCACATTAGGTACAGAGGCAGCCTCACAAAAAAGTCAACATGATCAGATTCTTGCAGGATCTGTGGTTCATCACATACTGGAAACTGCTGCCTGGTTTTTAAGGCGTGGCTTTTCCAGCTTCTCTGTTGGAGACTTCTTTAGATGGAGATATGTGAGGTTCCACTGGAAGGGCTTTAACTTCTCGTAAAGACCCATAATGCTGCCAAGCACATAATCTTTCTGGTCATCCAGGCAGTGGATTGAAGGTGAGATGAAGGAGACAGGGTATATGTATATTGGATTCAGCTCTGAGCAGAGAACACCTGTCAGTCTGAGGGGCTACGTGACAATTTAAACCAGATCCAGGTATGGTGAAGGCCAAAGGCCTTGAGATTCCAGAGTTTCCTTCCACATGCCAAAAGCAGAGCTTCATTAGCAAAGACACACTCATCTGTAAAAGCAGAAATGCTGAACGCAAAAAAGGAGTGAACAAAACAGAATACTTCAGGACAAAAGATGTAGTAGCAACAAATTCCCTATGGTATGCTGGACAACTGAAGTTTCATGGCAAGGTTTGCCTATTTTCCAGCAGGATGTTATCTGTATGAATACATATGGCTTCTGGCCAAATGGAAGAGGTGGGATGAATGGGGGGGGGGGACACGGGTGTAACACAACACATCAGATAGCTGTTCCCCACAAACCAAACCAACCCTTGGGATTGCTCTAATCTTCTTTTCCTACTTACAGCGTGTTTGTGTGCATGCACAATGACACATCTTCCTTCATCATTTGTCATCCCCTCTGTCACAAGACACTAAATAAAGTACCAGACTAGCGCTGGAGAAGATTTACTTTCCATTTCAACTCCAATAAGTTATCAAAAACTTAGCCTTGTCAAATTACTGTATCACCAGCCTCTTTTTCTTGATTGCAAAGTGAGATACAAAGATTATTTTTTTTCTGTAAATGACTGCAAAATAGTCAAGGATTGTGACAGATAAAGTGAACTGAGCCTTACCTCTTGCATTTTCTTAGGGAAAAACGAAACAAAATCCTTCCAGCTAGTCAGAAGGTACAACTGACAGATATAACAGTATGTAAGTAAATAAAAAAGCAAACAAAACATTTATATTGAGAAGACAGCTTTTATGTAGTTTATGCTCTTCAAGAAAATAACACACCAAGTTCAAAACTGTTACAGAATTTACTTAATAGTCTTAAAATCCACACCTCGTATCAAAACAAGCCACTGCTTTGCATATAAACATGAATGAGAAGGTTTCTAATACATCTGAAACACATATTATGCAATTCTGGAACAAAAACCATCCAAAATCCTTTTCTTGTAAGATTACATGGTATTATTTGAGGGGAAAGGAAAGGTTAGGTGACTGTAAAATTATGATTGCCTATGATCTGGCATGTTCTTTGAAGCTTAATGTTAATTCTTAATAACTTTGGCTTAATTCTGGATCTCAGAGACATTTTAACTAGATATATATATATATATAACTAAATATGGGGCTTCCTCATAATTTAAGAATGTTACACAAACTGAAATCATTTTGAAGAGTGAAAGTTGTTAATGAATTCATTGCTTCAAAGAAATAAAATTCAACAAGCCAAGAGTTCATTCCAAATGCCACTGTGCAATCTTTTTTCCACAAGGATATTGAAAAATAAGAAAAAAAAAAAACACAAATAATTAAACACAAGAAACCCAAGAGATTAATTTCAGTGTTTCAGCCTTTTTCTAGGGATTAGAATGCTTTTCCTAGAAAAGAGTTTATAGAAAAATACCAATCACCAACAATTTTACACAGCGCTTCTAAATTACATTTATTGTATCAAATCATCCAAATTTACAAGAGCACCGAACATAGTCAGTGGTGTATCTTCACAGAGGAAGACAGAACTTGTCTTTCATTATCTTAACACACACAACATAGTTTAAGCAAAGTATAAAGCCGTGTTTCTCTTGAAGAGTTCTGAAATGCTTGAACCTTCCACCTTTAAGGACAACAGAATACAGAGACTATAGCAAATTGGTAAATGTAGAAGCTCAAAAAGGAACTTATGATCACACAAAATAAGACTCAGTAGGCAACTAATCAAAATAGACTAGTGCCATTTTTAATACTCTAGACTCTTTATGAAGCTGGCAGATGTAACATGACCTAGAAGAGACCAATGCCTTTCTGGAATCAGTTCAGATCCAGGAGTCCATCAGAAAGCTTCTAAAATGGCTCTAGAAGACTGTCTGTTAAGCCAACCCCATCCTTGGAAACTAAACTAAACAATGAATTGTACTCAGACAGACAGCCATTGCTGCTCAGTTCCAGAAGTGTGGGAAGCATGCAGTAAATACTTCATTTCTTTCTTCAAGCTACCAACAAACCATTCAGCTACTGCAGGGAAAAGCTTCTCAGGGACAAATAAAAGCCAGTATTTTGCAGTGAATTTTGAAGGACCCAAATGCCCAAAAAATCATTTTAGTCATGTTTTTACACATCAAAACCGAAGTCCAATTCAAAATTATCCTCATTAGCCTTCAACGAAAAGACATCATTAACATGGACTGTGCTAGCTCAATAACAGTAGCAAATTAATGAATATTTCATATTGTATATAAAGGAAAGTTTCTTAAACCTCTAAAAAGGATAGGTAAAGAAGAGCTCTAAAACAAATCAATACCACTTCTCAATTTTGACTCAAATATGAAATCCATGTTCATTAGTCTTCTTGTAAAATTGGGACTGAATCTCATATAAAAAGCTCAGATTATGTAGATGGGAAACATCACCACTACATATTTTTTAAATTTAACTTCCACAATGATAGCCATCAAGAGCTTAGAAAATGACTTTGTATTAAAAGTTTTTGAAGGCGTCAGTGTCAATATCCCCTACCTTTCCAAAACAGAAGAAAAAAAACCATAACAGAAATCACCTTATGTTGAGAAACCACTCATCTACAACACCATACTTCTAACTCTAATTACCTAACGCTTTTTACCTGGTGATTGATCTCCTAAAGAAGTGATTTTATGCACGATGATGAAGATGATTCACAAAATAAAACATCTGCTTCACAGATAGCGGAAAACAAGCTTCTCTTTTTCACCTTTTACAAAATACATAACATTATCATTATTTGTCATAACATGACAATCTATTCATGAATGCAAGAGGGGAACTGAAATCCAGCTATAAGCTACAGTCAACTTGAAATTGCTTTATATTAAAAAAAAAAAAAAAAAAACCTCTAAACTGCACTGCAAATCAAAACACAATTCTACAAGCAAACTATAAGCTTAGAAAGCATCTTAGTTTGGTGTCCCCAAGAACCTTCACACCAACCACAACTGATACCCAGTTGCAGAATTTTAGTGAAGTCTCTTTATAATATATCAAGACAACAACACATTTGCATATAATTGTTTGACTAGTCATATGGCACAGCGCAGTGTAAAAGAGGTCAGGGAAGCAGATGCTGTCATTTTGTGTACATATATATATGGTCTTTTGTGTTTTTGTGTTAGAGTTCTTGTAATTTTAGGATGATGTCTTTTTTTTTTTTTTTGGTGGACTTTGTCATTATGCAAAAGTTTCAAAGTACTGCTCCACAACTTAACATCCTAGTGTTGTGGGTTCAGGTTCATAGTATTGACTCAGCTTCACAATACTCTGACCTCAGTGCTTGTCTGGACCAGCCTTCCTCACCATCACGACACATGCAGGGGACACCCAAATGGTTTCTCCTCAAAACAATTGTACACTGATTTCATCATTCAGAACCAACTGAAGCTTCAAGTTTAAGCACAGGTACTAACTTTTTTTTTTTTTTTTTTTTTTTAGTAGTAGTCAACAAATCCTGAGAATTTCCATCTTGTTCTCAAGGTGAAACATTCTCAAGAAGAAGGCTGCTGCTAACAGTATTGTGGCCTTCCCCGTGTGATGCAGGGACTACAGTACTATCAAAGAAGGCCTTCAGTCAGTAGAAATAAAATCCTACCAACAATTCCCAAATTACTACATACCCTGCCTGTGAACAGAATAATTAACTACTACAGCTATTTAGGAAGAAAAGTTTGTCATCCATTTTACCATAACTAGAATAGTGATCTCTGAAGTTCTTCTATCTCCCTCTAAGGAAAGTCAACAGCAAACATGGATTAATGTCACAGATGCACACTGTGTTCATTAGCAGACCTAAGATTTAAAAATAAATAAAACATTGTGCTTAAAGATCAAAAACCTCCCTGACTGCATATAAGAAAACAGCACTGTACCTACTAAGAGAAATAATCTTAGCTTCTGACTGCTCAAGTATCAGCCAGCATTTTCTCAGGTTTGTACACATTAAAGCACTTTCTTTATTCTGCAAGTTGTTTTTCTAACACCTTGCTAAATGAATGCTAGCTGTGTTAGAGACAATCATTTTTCTTTAGAAGTTGGAAGCAAAGCCTTACCCCAGAGGAAGCTCATCTCCCTTACTAAATTAGAAATAATCATGGCATGTCCAAACCAACTGAGAGCCTGCATCATCTGCTTTAAGTGGCACTAGAGTTAAGTTTTAACCTTTTAACTCTGACAATTCCTATGATAGCTGGATTTTCTGTGATAAATGAACAGCCTTAGAGATGTGGTTTTGTAATGCCTCCTCCATTACTGAGCTCACTCCTAGGCTGGAGAATGAGTTATCAACCAAATTTGCCATATTACCATCAGCAAGGTTTCCTGGAATACACATGCAGCTATTGTGCTGGTGCATATGATGCTTGACTTACCCTATCCAACAAAAGAAAGCAGCTGTAATACTATAACTTTCTTCCTTTGCAATTGGCTTATGAGACATTAGTTTAATTCTCTGTGCTGCTGTCAACCTTGTAATAGATGGATTAAGACAGTTAATAGGAAATCTGACTACCGCACATTTGGAACTCTCTTTCCACCACATCATGTGATAACAAATCTAGAAGGCATGGCAGAGCTTCATAATTTCCCCTTCCTGGCCCCATGAAAAGAAAGAAATAACTGCATGCATTGGAAGATGCTGATGCTCTAACTGAATGAAAGATGAAAAACTGCATTATCAGGCCCAGTCAGCATGGGTTTATGAAAGGCAGGCCCTGCTTGACAAACCTGATCTCCTTCTATGACAAAGTGACACGCTGGGTGGACGAGGGAAAGGCTGTGGATGTGGTCTACCTTGACTTCAGTAAGGCTTTTGACACCGTTCCCCACAACATTCTCCTCAAGAAACTGGCTGCTCTTGGCTTGGACTTGCGTACGCTTCGTTGGGTTAAGAGCTGGCTGGATGGCCGGGCCCAGGGAGTTGTGGTGAATGGAGTCAAATCCAGTTGGAGGCCGGTCACTAGTGGAGTCCCCCAGGGCTCAGTACTGGGGCCGGTTCTCTTTAATATCTTTATCTGGATGAGGGGATCGAGTGCACCCTCAGTAAGTTTGCAGACAACACCAAGTTAGGTGCGTGTGTCAATCTGCTCGAGGGTAGGAAGACTCTGCAAGAGGATCTGAATAGGCTGGACCGATGGGCTGAGGCCAACTGTATGAGGTTCAACAAGGCCAAGTGCCAGGTCCTCCACCTGGGGCGCAATAACCCCAAACAGCGGGGGATGAGTGGTTAGAAAGCTGCCTGTCAGAGAAGGACCTGGGAGTACTGGTTGATAGTTGGCTGACTATGAGCCAGCAATGTGCTCAGGAGGCCAAGAAGGCCAACAGCATCCCGGCTTGTATAAGAAACAGTGGGGCCAGCAGGTCCAGGGAAGTGATTGTCCCCCTGTACTCGGTTCTGGTGAGGCCACACCTTGAGTACTGTGTTCAGTTTTAGGCCCCTCGCTGCAAGAAGGACATTGAGGTGCTCAAGCGAGTCCAGAGAAGGGCAATGCAGCTGGTGAGGGGTCTGGAGAACAAGTGTTACAAGGAGCAGCTGAGGGAGCTGGGACTATTTAGCCTGGAGAAGAGGAGGCTCAGGGGCGACCTTATTGCACTCTACAGGTACCTGAAAGGAGGCTGTAGTGAGGCAGCGGTTGGT
>CM021765.1:43298341-43328258 GCA_011076525.1 Nettapus auritus
CAGCATAGATTAGCTAAGCAGAGTTAAGATCTACTCAGAGTAGTTAAACAAGGTGCCATCCTGTCCCTCCAGCTTCACTCCCACATACAGTGCAGGCCTAAACTGCAATTGATAGCTATGTTTCTGACTGATCATAGACAAGATGAAAATGCCATTTAAGTTCTAAATCAAGGCAGTATAAAAGTCACACTATTCACAGATTTATTATTGTCTTTAATTTATAAACAAACACTCAAATGCAGAAGAAAAACATCACTTAAAGTGAAATTTTAGGGCAGATCTGACCATAAGTTATGAAAAAGGCCCACAGCAAAAGAGAAAAAATTTAAAAAGGTAACTCACTACATGCCACTACAATGACTGAATGTTATTAAGAATTTTAATACTGTTGACCTTTTGTGATTTCATCCAATAGTTACAAGTTCTGCTACATAGAGATTAAGCCTTGACCATTAAATGCCCTTAGCAATCCATTTCCTAAAACTGAGACAGCACACGTCTAATGCACACGTGGACAATTTTCTTGACCTTTTCATGCAAGTATCTTATTTGGCTAAGAGCCACAGCATGAAACAGCTCAGAAATTATTCTTGGGCTGATGATTTTGACAACTTTTGTGAGGTCTCACCACAGTAGTAAAGAAAGGCACCACATTAGCAGGGCATGGTTTGGCTAAATACATAGACAGGTCTGAGTCAAACTAGTGATACTGATTGTAATGGTTCCAACCAGAGAACTTTATCAAATAATCAAAAATTTAGATTATGTGGAAGACATTATGCCAACACTATCCCATGGAACCCAGCTGCAGAGTCATACACTAACTGCTCCACAGCCATACACCATCTAAGTGCCATAGGTTGGCCATCCTTTCAAGTAAAGCCTGTCTCCAAATGAAGATTGGATGTCTTTCTGGAAGAATACAAAACACGAAGACTTACTGCTTCTTTATTCACTTACAATTAAAGAAAAAAAAAAAAAAATCACTTTTAAACATTAGTTGGTCTCCTTCCAGTCTCCCATTACTTCTCTTTTGTCTCTAGACTGGAGATCCTATTTAAGTAGGTATTTTTGCTTTCTGAAACAACTTATACACTGGAATTACTGCTTTAAATTACTGCTTTATCCCGATTATCTCTTTAATAAGCTAAAGCAGATCTATTATGTCTTACAGAGACAAGATTAAACTGCATAAGCAGAAACAATCTACAAGTCAAAGGAAGTTACTATGCCACTCTGGCACCTGTGAAACTACATCTGAATTATGGTGCATCCACTTTTGCCACCCCTAATGCAATAGAGATACTGATAAACTGGAGACAGTCCACTGGAGAACCACCAAGATGGTTAAGGATGGATAATGTGGCAGATGAGGTTAAACTAGTGAGCTGAATTTGTGTAGCATGAAGAATAGATTGCTGAGAAGTAATTGGTCTCTTCAACGACCTAACTGGCATTTATAGAGAAGGCAAAAAGACTCCTTCCAGAGATGTACAACATACTGACAAGGAACAACAGATAACAGCTTGCTACAGTGGAAATTCCAGATAGACGTAGAGAACAATTCTTGCTCTAAGGGTCATTAAACACTCACACAGTTCATCTGGAAAGACTGTGGAACCTCCACCCTTTCAGACTTTCAGGCCTTGCATGCAGGAACCATGGAGTAATCTCATCTAAGTTTGAAGCAACCCTCCTTTGAAGATGGCAGATTAGATGACCTCCAGAGGTCCCTTTCAACCTAAATTATTCTGCAGTTCTACGTTCTTCAGGCAGAGTCACTTTTGTGCTTTTTCTCTGATTTTTCTGACATTGTTAAAACATATGGACAAGACCGTAACCTGTAGTGATACAGATTTCATATCATCAGTACAACTGGAGGAGTTTAATGAAGTAAAGTAAGTGACTTCCTTAATCTTGCTCTATATTTATCAGAATTTCAGCCCCTTTACATTAACTCTACCCTTACGACTTTGGTACAACTTTTTGGCTCTATGATCCCTACTTAATCCCAGGGTCCAGCTTCTTCTTAAACAGGTATGTATATAATATATAACATTTACAAACTATCCATTAAAGTACAATTTGAGATTTTGCTGTGCAACAGTACACTGAACAGGTCTCACTGCACAAGTGACCTAGGTGATTCCTTTCTTTTATACCATATACAAATTAACAGAACTTCTTTACAGTACTCTTCATAAAGAAGCTTGACTTGGAACGTGCTTCCTCCAGTAACACTGTTGTCAGTCCCCCACCCCTTCAAGCTTTTGAAAAGGTATTCAATTTACATGGTACAGCTGTTTTTTTTTTTGTTTTCCCTAAGAAGGCTGTACCAAGGCATAACTGCATTACACAGTGAGTGTTTACGCCAAACAACTGTGTTCTAAAACAAATGTAGTATTATTCGAGATATATTTTTACTTCCATATTTAGTAGTCTTCTAGATTAAAAATATATATATATATTTCCATTAAACTTTTTTTGGCATTCCTTTTTTTTTTTCCTTCCCCTCTTCATTTCCTGAATTCTTTATTTAGGTCATCCTTCCTGAGCTTTTTTAAGCAAGCAGTCTTCCAGGTCTTCAGGAATTTCTTTTGTATTTTAAGAGTTCTTGGGGTGAGACAACACACCTCAGATGAAAAATATTTTCAGCCATTTTTTATTTATTCAATAGACCTCCTGGCTGCAAGTTACAAAGACCTGTTGGCAGCTTTTGTTTAGAAGTGTCTGTCATGGACTTTTCTGTTGTAACTTCTAGATTAAGTACCTTAGTCATCTGCAAGATACTCAACCACCCCACTTCTACCTAAAGAACAAACAAAAGTAGTCACCGTAATATCGTCTTTTCTATTTCACTACAAACCATGGTACCATTGTCACCTACATGACTAATAAAAGTGAAGAAAGAATCTTAGCAACCTCACCTTTGTTATCATTTGCCATATTAGTCAAGATTTTCTTCTCAGATAATCACTTTTCTAGATTCTTCATGTCCCACAATGCCATTTTTCCTCTCTACCATCCTCACACTTATGTTCTATACAGAAAATGATGGAAGGGCCCTGAATTGCTTCTGTTACACCGCAATAAAAGGAAGGCAGATTTTAACAGAATTTATCTTTTATGTATAACCTCTAAAACAGTTAACCGTGATTGCTAGTTAGTTACTACTTGGAGAAATCCACCACATACCTATTTATGTACTTTCTTACACATGCGTGTGCGTGCACATACACACACCATTTTATTGCATTTTTGTTTTAGTCTGGACATGCATTCAAGCAAGCAAAACTGCATCCCATATCAAATCCTAAGTTACCACTGAAAGAAATGGTTATTACACATTTCAAAGAAAATTAGATACAAGGAAAAACTTTGGCCCAAGTCGTTGGCATGCAGCGTTTTACACTGTCACTACCTTTCGCTATTACCATTGACTTTCCTTCTCCTCGGTATCAACCAGCTGTAGCTCTTCCTTGCATATTTATACCTTTTCTCTTGGCCTTAGTTCAAAGGCCATTCCATAGCAGCCATAGTATTTATAGTCTCTATCAGTTCCTCATTTTAAGCTCAGTCTGTCTGCCTACTTTGCCCCTCTCTCTTTTTAGTTTCACTTTGATTACTCCCATTTTTCCATCTGGACCCACCACCTCCTATCTACTGCCATTTGTATATCCCTGTCTTCAGCTGCCATTTTACCTTCACAGATCACTCTTTCCATGTATTGCTTTGCCTGTTCATGCATCTCCAAGTCTTTATTTTGTTTAGCTTAGCGACTTCCAAATCCAGTCATTTTCTTTTACTGTCTCCGCTTTCCTGTTTCCCACTCTGTCCCAAATTTTTGGGGCTATAAAATGGCAACAATGCAAATACACTACTGCAGAACCAGCACATCTGCTCAACACATTCCTTTCATGTTACTGCATGCATAACTACAACACAGTGTATTATGAAATTAGTAATAACTGTCATTTTGTTAAAATAGCAAATTTTATCAATTTTTAAAAATATTTATTTAATATTTTCTGAGATTTATCTGAGGGGGCAGATCAGATAAATATATTCTGATCTGGTTCCTATTTGCAAATAACACCTTTTAAAAATTCACATAAAAGCACTTGTGAATGCACATTTATACTAAAAGATTAACAGTTCAGCATCCAGTATTTTGAACAGCTTTACCACTTCAAAAAGATGATTGTTTAAACCACAACCAGGATAATTATGTTCCTTCATAATACTGTGAAGCCAAAAAAAAAAAAAAAAAAAACACACAAACCAAAAGAAATCCCCACCACTGGTATATTCCACCTTCTTAATTTTGCACCCTTTTAGGGGTGGGCTCACAGTAGTGCTATGCCTCCATTTGCATCAACTGGTGTTGCTACAGAGACAAAAAAAAAAAAAAACAGTAGCAGAACAGTGGGAGTTGCAACCAAAACCAAAAAGTAACAATAGCAAAAAGAACACTAATACTGGAACACCAGTATTTTTAAAGTCTTCAGTTTAACCTACGCAAACATTTTACAGTAATTGTTAGTTAACATTCCCTCCAATGACAGTGACCCCTAATAATTAAATCATTAAGATTGACTTCCAGGCTTCCCAAAAAATGCCTCTTCAATTTTAATATAATACAACTGGTATATTGCCAAGGTGGGGGCTGGGCACCTAAGTGGAAAAATAACTTCAAAGGCCTTGGAAACATTAATGCAGAAAATGCGTTGCTTCTCTTACCTGATGAGAACTTGACACGTGCCAAATGAACTTCCTCCTGTGGGAAAGCCACTGACATGCAGCTCATTTGCATAAGTAGCATGAGCTACAAGTAGGCTTCCAGGTCGGCCATCTTGATACTCAGATCTTGTTTTGTTTACACAGCAGCATAAGTACTATTTTCCATCCAGCCTGAGCTATGTTGTTGTACCTCCCAGCCAGTAGCCTACAGCAGCTTTTTGCAGCACACAGGAACTCCCACTCCCCCACACAAGTGACTGAAGATGTCAGGAGTGTCACTGCAGTTCACTGAGCATGCCACAGCCTTCAAGGGAACGCTGCAATTGCAAGTGTCCACAATCGGAACTCTTTGTGCTGCCTTCTCTGCTGCCAACTATTTAGCACTGCAGCAACTATGTGCAGTGAGGTACCTCCCACATACCACACGGTAGTACCAACAAGCATAAATTTATTACAGCTCAGCATAAGACAGCAGCACACTACAACCAAGAAGCAAGCTGAAAATCTCCACCGTGTTTTCACACTCTAGCAATCTAACCACACCGAGGTTCCCTTGTATGCCTTTCCAAATTCATCGGTGTGGCTTGCTCTCCCAGAAACCAGACTGATCCTGCAATCCCTGCAAGGGAAACTCCAGGACACATGTTCCTTGCTGCCGAGGCAGAGCCAGACTGCAGTTACAGCTAGCTGGCGCCAGTGAAAATTTACATAAAGGGGGCCCCAGTTCAAGAAGGAGCTGCAGCAGGATGCTGCCAGGCAAGGCTCCCCCCCTGGCCCCCAGAGACAGCCACGAGTTCTAGAATATGGAGGCTACCCTATCTGCTTATTAACAGTCCAGAGCCACGCCAAAAGTCAAGTGGTAATCTCAGCGTTTATAAAAACTGTCTGCGGTCTCTGCAAAAGAAATGCCCCCTTGAAACAGGTTCCTAGCAGAACTGCAAAACACTGCACTGGTCAGGAAGGTTTTGGTAAGCTTTTTACAGTGAGTTGCATAACGCTGAATAAATGGCTATGTGCATGCAATCATCTTCTCTGTAACTGGTATTTCCAATAATTCACAGCCTACGACCAACAAGTTACTGTAACCTCCAAAGTAGAGTAATCCGGTTTTAACCTACTGAAAACAGGTAACATGTTTGGCCATTTCGTTTAATTTACTGTTAACACTTCACTCACCCCTGGCCCACCCCCCTTCACCAGGCTCTCTCTCCAACTACCTAAAAGGGTATAGTGACAGGTAGAGAGAGAAGCTCAGATTTCAGCTTTGTTCCAACTTCAAATAGTTAATTTCTTAATTCTTGCCTTTTTCACTTACAGTTATAAGCCACATTATATTAACAAATAAGTTATATTTTACAAATGCCTACTTTACTTTAAAACTCACCTTACTTTCTGGGGAAAAGAAAAATAAACCAGGCTTTGCTTATTATTAAATGTGTTTATGTAAAGGATGAATCATTCTCCAATACCTTCCCCTCCACATTTGTAGCCTTATGAGAAACTCCTAGCATATGACATAACTCAAGGCAAATAGATACACCATTTATTATACTGCTTATACATATGAATTTGCAAACCCTAAAAAAATTAAGTTAAACCACACTAATGTTGGGCTATGCGTGTCGCAATGCTGCTGTACTTACAGCATTGCACCATTCAGTGGCATATACAGGGAAGAGGAAAATGATGGAGACAGATGCCTGCCAATTTGAGTAGGACAAAGGCAGAGCCACCTCAGGACCAGGAAAGCCTTCTTTGTTCTCCTGGCCTCTTTTGTTGCCCACATTGCTTCTCTTCAGGATCCTAACAGTGTCAGGGATATATATAATCCAATTACTTTGAATGTCCCTTTTCCACTGTGGAATTACAATTTGCTGTATGGCTGGTTCTAGGTTATTTCAGCATAATGCATTTTGCTTATCATAACATCACAAAGACTCCAACTTCGTATCAAAGTACTTAGTAATGCAAATTATTCTTCTTTGGTTGTTACAATTCAGGCTCAGATGTTGTATCCAAAAACCTGAAGAGATGCGCAAAGCAACAACTGTTATTGTCCCACAATGATTGTCACATCAGAGTAACAACCATTAACCATATAAGCGATCTGGTGTTACTCTATTATTTCACATGCATCCTTTGATTTATATTACTTTCACACAGATTTGTATACATTAGCACATTTAAGCACTGGGCAGAATACATCCTTCAGTGATGCTTTTGTCATTTGCAGAATGAGTCATCAGCAGAACAGGCTCAGTACTTGGAAATAAAGGGCACCAATGCTGCCTTAAAAAACACAGAGGCAAAACCTGAGCCTTGCGTTACCTACACGCAGTTACACAACCCAGCTCTACTGCCTTATGCACAAATTCCTGCACGACACTACCATTCTCCACACTGAAAGAGACAGTATAAAGCCAGATCCTTGACTCAGTGCGTTTCTCGTCTCCACTCCAGTCCGCTCAGAGGAATCCGGGCCGGAGCTTGCAGGCAGCCCCGTGGCCGGGATCTCCAGCTGCTGCCTGGGGGCGGCACCACCCTGCTTCCAGAACGTTCCGAGTGACGTCAGGCCTACTCCCACTGCTCTGCCCTCTTCCCTGCGCCTTGTTGCTCAGCCAGCTAGGGCAGAGGCGATTTTCAGACGCAGTGCGTTTCCACGCGGTGGGATCATGGTCCAGAAGCGCGCAGGCGGACTGCCAGGAGCAGGGCGGGCTGCCTGCTCCGCACGGGCCCACTGACAGGGCGGAGGGCTCGCAGGGCCCCGCCGCACCTCGCAGCCCGGGCAGGCTGAGCTGCCCACAGAACCTGCGCGGCCGCCATCTTAGGGCCTTCCAAAGGCTTGGGTGGTGGTGCTGGTTTTGTCTTTAAGTGTCAGAGTAACACTGGAGAAAAAACACGATCATAGTCCCTTCTGTTCTCCATGGATTGCCATTACAAAATAAAGTTACTTTTTTAACATACTGTATTGAATGTAGGAAAAGCTTCTACTACTTTGCATTCTCAAAGCTGGTTTCCCAGTCTTCTCCTCATACACGCACACAGTTTTCTAGCCTGTGATCAGAAAGGACCTCAAAGAGCAGATGTTACAGTCTAAAGTAGTAAGGCCAGTTGTCTTTAAAGTAATTATTACTAGCTGTATGGTTTCAGGTGGTACATATGGTAGACAATATCCTCATTTTAAATGTCATAGTTGATACATCTCAGAACAGAAAGGTACACAAAAAAATCAGCTACAAAATGGTTTGTGTAAGCATTTCATAGGCAAAATTTGTCTTAAAAAGACTAAAAACAATGATGAAACCTGCTTTTAGTAGCTCAAAAGAAAAAATAAGGGGAAAAAAAAATAATCACAGAACAACTCTTTAGGCAGTACACATGCGGCCCAAAACACACCTTTTCCCTCTGACTTTGCCTTTTTTTCCCAAAGCATGAAACTGAACAAATCATTCATGGAACTGCCAGAATCTTGGTAGCTCCCTAGCTTTTCTTGAGTTAGTCTTTGGACAACACAGAAAATCATGCTCACTGCTGTAATACGGAACGCTCTGTCAAATCACATGCTTATCTTAGCCAGCATGGTTTACTTCAAGATATTTTGCAGCTGAAGTCTGTAGCAATAGAAGGAACAGGAAAGGCAGGACTAACACTAGTTGTGTCTGCTTTTCTATTATATAAAAGGGGTTAGAAGGCACTTAAAACAAGAAACATCCAGGCTGCACCACAGTAAAATGTCATGCTCCCGTTGTTTCAGAAAAGTGAAATACTGATTGACTCCTTAGCAACCACAGAGAAGAAAAGAATTCATATTTTACTCAAATTTACATGATCTTTTTAAATTTATTTACTGAATACTGAAAAACTGAAAGGCCTAAACATGCAAGTCGAGATGATACAGGAAAAAAAGTATATATATTTGTTTAACTCATAAATCCTTTAAAGACACTAAATTCTGGAGAAAGCCATAGTAAATTTTACAGCTAAAAATAAACTTGAATTTTAACTGTTCCAGAATAATCATGATGTGATTAAGTATTTAAGATTCAAAACAGTTTTTAGTGCTCCACAACCATTTAGTTCTACAACTTAAAGAACCAATCAAGTCAGCTGTTTGAAAATGATTTGCATAGATTAAAGAGTATTGCATTAATTCAGCAATTCATTCCAGTTTGGTTCAAATCCTGCCTGAGATTGTTTTCTCCCAAAATATCTTCTTAAATAGAAGATGCAGCTGTGCAAATTCAGACAATTCTGAGTTTTAAGAAGTACATAAAAAATAATCAAACCATGTTAGAATGGTTCCAAGCAGCTACAATTTAGGACGCATTCGTATGTTTATTTGCTACAAGAAGCACAAATGGAAAAGTAGAATAGTTTTCTTGAATATACCACTTGGAAAAAAAAAAAAAAAAAAAAAATCTATAAACTCCTTCAGTGTTGCACATTTCTTTTGGAAATTCACATGTATTTGACACTGCTACCCTACTTCGAGTTTGTTTATTTCTGGAGGCCTACCCTTCAAGTTCAGGTATCAGCAGTACAAAACTAATTGTTCTAGAATGCAGCAGGTCTCCGAAGTGGAGAATCTGACAACACATCTCACATTTAAAATGCACAGCAATCAATTCAGTTGAAGTTGATAATTCATTTACACACAACTGTTTCTAATTTAAGTCATGCACATATAATTCATGTATTTAATAAATGTGTATCTTTGTATTCTTTAGAGTGCAGTGTTCACATGCAATTAAATCAAATGTTTTTGTTTGCTCTTCAGTAGTCAAAAAGGCAACTATTAACAACATTAGAGAGAGGGAAAAATAGTCATACTGACAGCTCCCAGTGTATTCTGAACACCACCATTACTGTATACATGGACTTCTGGAAACAGGAATATGTTCCACGTTAACACAGGTTTCAAAACCCACCATACTTTATGCATTCCAGTGTCCACTTTAGGGAAGTAAAAAAAAGAAAACCATCCAAACAAAAAAAATCCCAACCACATCACACAGCCACACATCTCACTACAACAGAAACACTCCATGCCTCCCTGCTGGGCTAGTCATTTCCTACAGCACTTCCAACAATGATGTTTTTCAAAATGGCCTGTTATAAAGTAAACCAAAGAACAAAGGAAAAGGCAAACACTGTAGTGCCGAGGAGAGCTTTCCTCTGAACCCTGGCAATCTCTCTGGGCATTGTGCTTTCTGTAAAATGGGAATAAACTTACTTAGCTCACAGATTTATTTTTTTGGGGGGTACCAAAAAAGGCACAAAAATAATTGTGTGAAAGACACAGTGTACATGTACGTTACTGTACTTAAATCTAATAGATCTGAAGAACTACTCCTTACAGTGAATGTCAAAAAATATGCCACTTCCCTTTTCATGTTCCCATGAAAGAGGGTTAACAAAAAAACAGCAGAATCAATAGTGCTTGGCAGTTTTCACGTATATGTATGGTAACATACGTTTTAGACAAAATTTCATGCCCTTCAGTGACTACCAAGTAGGACTTCAGTTGTCTTATGATAAAGAATGCATTCTTTTTCCTTGCTTCAAACAATGATTTATTAACATCTGGAATTAATCAGCAACAATAACTGACTAAAACCATATAAACAAACCTAAGTAATCATTTTTAAGACGGGTCAGGATGACTTGACTCAGTATCTTGCAAGAAATCAGAAAGATTTTTTGGGGGATGGAAAGCAGGAAATCTCATTACATTATGAATATGCATTTATTAATTGAGGCACACTTTAGCAAAATAACTAGAATTTGTTGTCCAACTTTTCAGACATTTGGAAGTGCCCAACTGATTTGAGTATCTTACCTAGCTTCTTAACCAAGAAAAATGACTATGAAGTAAAAACTGCCTTAAGTCAAGACCGCTAAACAAAACTCCACTAGCAATAAATAAGTAATAAGACTACCCACCTAATCACATTTCAGCATCACCTCTGATTGTACATTTGCATTATTTCTATCACTGACTTCTTACCCTAATGCAGGGGGAGCCTATAACCACTTACAGATTTACAGTTAGCTGAAGTCAACAATCAACCTAGCCTTAAATTCCTGACTTTCACTGACTTCTTTATTATTTCTTACACCAAATACACAGGTAAACATGCAACATCTCTGTGAACCTGATGTGCACTATCTGCTCAAAATACTTTGTTTCTTCAGAGGAGGGTACTGCCATTACCACTAGAAGACATATGCAAGCAAGTATTTAAAGACTAATTTAACCACCAAGTGCTTTGTTACAGAATATGCTAAAAGCACCAGGTCAATGTGCAAAAATACTGAGGAAGAAGTAAACTTTCAGGCATTTAATACAGACTTTCACAACCTTCGTACTAAGTTCAATTTCAGACAGGAAAATATTATTAACTATATCCTGATAAGTTATCCAGCTCTTCTGCTACTGCTAATGTGTTTGTGGAGAACTTCAAATAACTCCCTATATAATGACGGTAAAATTAACACATGCCTAGCTTAAGACCCCATCAAGATCATACTTAGGTATTTAAGACAAACTCCAAAACAGAAAATAAGCGAGTTGTGAGGAAAAATGTCTTAACCTCTTCCTCCTGTATTGTTCTCCCCCTTCCCAATGGAAAAAAATCTGAGTATGACTTTTCTCCCAGCTTTATGCCCCTGGACGCGAACACCTAACAACAACCTTTTAATGAGCGTCAAGCATGACAAATAGCTAGGCCTCCTTTAACCAATAACTTGCACAGGAAATGCCTATGTCACATGGAGCCACCAGCATTTTGAAACTCAGATTTCACGTAAGAAATAAAAGAACAATTTAACTTGAATCTTTCCCTCTATCATTTGCAGTACTTCTACAGGATTTATGCTATTATAATTGTTGAATAGCAAATAACTGGTACCTGCAAAATGGTTAACATTTACATGATCATCACTATTCAAATGTATTTACTCAGGTTTTGTAGTTCTCACTTAACACTGGGGAAAAAATTAACATGTTGAAAATACGGTATCAAATGTAAATCTAGCCACTCAATTACAAAAGCGTAATTAAGTTCATAAAGAATTTATTTTAGGTGTTAGTTAAACCATGAGGTTTTTTGAGAAAGGGCAGCATGAAGTTAGAGCTCTTCTGGCCTAGTAAGGAAGCGAGCCAAAATTAAATAATTTGTTTAACAAGACGTGCGGGTATGACCTCTGACCTCTCCTGTCCCACCCAATCTACCCTGTAACTGACAGAGGCCTAGAGGCCTGTGAATTAATTCAGGGAAGGGGGGGGAGGAGGGGGAAACCACGCCTTCCTGCTGACAAAAAAAAAAAAAACTACTTTATTTTATACAGGTTAGAATTCTAGCATTTTGATTGAACAAAATTTGTAATTGTTTCTCAGCAAAGCAGAGCTAGTGCTTACCTCCAACTTCTGAAGCATGTGGTGCCAACAGCTCTGCACATTTGCATACAGTCAAGCTAAACTGCTGCAATGATGAACACTTCGGCAGCCATTTTGAAACTGCACTGCCTCAGCTGCACTGAAAACGTGATTAAGATGGCTGCACTGTGCACTCAAGACCAGCCATTCAGTGACAACTCAGCAGCGGATAAAACATTTATACAGCAGAGCACCTCCCTTTTTGCCACACTGCAACAAACGGCATAGGGAGAAGGCGGCCAGAAAAATTGTTTTTTAGGCAGAAAATGGTTAATGCATGGCTGCAACATCGCAGCTACTCAGAGCACCACTGGCAAAGAGAAAAGAAAATAAACCAAAACCCACTAGATATTAAGAGAGGCAGCCTTGCTAGGCCTGCAGTTAGGATTTGTATCACATACTTCAAATCCTCCCTAACTCTAGGCAGGTCGGAATCCACTTCACATATTAACAGCCGTAGATAGAACCACTTCATGCCTAGAACTGACAAACATTACGGCATACTTTTCAAGAGTAGCCTCATCTCAATTATTAAATAAAACAAAAGTGACAACAAATACCAAACCATATCTGTACCTCTGTTTCAAAAGGGATAGTATTAATTTTGAAATATATTAGTTGTCCAATAAAAATTTTACTTGGGGAAAAAAAAAAAAAAAAAAACAGTTTGCTTTAGAAATAAGGAAGCTAGAAAACCCCACAACTCAAGAACACTCAGGAACTTCAGTCACCACAGAAACCATGTATCTAATTCTTTAAGTCATACAGTATACAAGTTCACCCTCCCCAAAGATCTAGAATCCCTTCAGCAATTTTTACTAGTTTTGTTTTTTAACGTTTTGGGTTTAAAATGCAAAGAAGTTTGTTCTTAAAGGACTGATTTGGGAACCTGGTGGGGGGTAGACAGAGGAGGGGGAAGCAGAGTGCCAGATGAATACACAATTTCAATGCAACCTGAAGTAAGGTTCCCCTTTAGGTTTTGTTCGTTAATGCCAATCATCTGCTATCATACAGGCAACAACAGCGCATCAGATCTGGAGGGAGCACTGCCATAACTGCCTTGCTGCATCATGTAACCTGTCCTCTAGAAAATCCAAATACAGCTATTTTAAAACAATTGCAAGAGCAGATGGGGCTATCTTGAAGGAAATTAATGTTGATTTTTTCTTTGTAAAGGTTAGGAAAATAGAACATGCCCTCCATCCATTCTTCTATTAAAATATCTAAATTTACATAACTGTGCATGTATCTGTTGCCAGTTGTAGCAGGTTATTTCAGGACTCATTAATCATGCCAGCAGTAGTTGTCTGATGTGCTCATCGGCACTAGTATTTCAAACTTAGTATGTTTGAATGCACTACCTGGCTAATAAAAGGACAAAGGAAAAAGCATGGTTTGCAACACAAGGGAGAGAACATCTAATACTTATAGTAAGCTACATTAATTATTATATTCAGAGGATTAAATTAAAATATGCTTTAAGTTCAAATGCCCAAAAGACCAGTCTCTTAAGCAAAATTTTGAGGACTGGGGCACAATTTCATTACACACCAGACACTTGAAAATTACCTACTACACTGAAGCTTTTTTTGGTCAAGATCCGTTACCACATCAAAATGAACTTTACAACAAATTTGAAATATATATTTTTTGAATAACCAGTTATAACCCCAAGTTCTTTACTCTGAACTTTACACATAAAATGTCTTCACCTTACAATGATTTACAATAACTTTTAACATTTCAAAACTCAAACTTACTATTTCATTTTTGACAAATACATTCACTTTGATTTCAACATCATTCTCTGCATTCTCTGACATTTGGTCCTGGAGCTCTCTATATGGAAACTCAGTAACTTCAATAGGTTTGTATAGGCAAAACTACTCTGGCCTACCTTAAGAAAATAAAAGTAAAGAGAGAACACTTCCTCTGACCCACAGAAAACAGAACTCATGTCACATGCTGCATCCAGTCAATCACCTCATCAGAAAACTTCACGAACACAGAGGTGCTGGCATGTTAATACAGACGCCCAGTCTCAAGAAATCTAACCAAATGCTAAGGAACCATATACATGTACTAAGACTTCATTTCAGCATACTTAACTCCACAGACGTGTTAATTATTTAAAAATATTAGCCAAATTGAATATTAAAATCAAATCAGATATTTCATAAAACATCAAAATGAGATCTGAATAACGCATTCGTGAATACTTTGGTCAAGGAACCATGAAGTGAATCTATGTTAATGCAGAACTGCTACATAAGTGTGAGATGGCAACTTCTTATTGCTACTTAGGGTAGCATCTATACAGGTTCTCCAAAACTCAGAAATAAGTGTGGAAATCAGGCATTTTAAAAACAATCCGAAATTGGATTTTAACTTAATTTACCTCATATGTTTACACTTCTGTTACACACACAACAAAAACTCCCAACATCCTTAACTCTGCCCTCTTTTAATGACAAGCCAACCCACTGAAGTACTAATTCAGCAAGTTCAATTATTCTAGTCATAAGTTAATTCCTAAAATGGAGCTTCCCCTTTCCAACCTTCTCATGAACATCAAACAGGAAACTCAGAGAACTGTAGCGTGTCATTTCCCTGTTTCCTTCCTTACAAGGAAGTAATACAAGCAGACACCTCCCTCCCCCCAACACTGTTATGTAGGGACAGATTTTATACTATGGCTCTGACCCTAAAGAATCAATTGACAAGGCAGAAAATTACAGATTTTCAGACGGGGTTTTAAGTTTTCACATTATAATGTCAGCAAAAACAAGCCAAAGCACAAAAACATTTATTTTGCTAAAGTCATAGATCTTTAGATCAGTCTACTACATATCACCCACACTTCTCTGTGCACAAAACACACCTCATCCATATTATTTACCCTCTTCTTTTGAGTAGTATCTTTATGAAGTGAACAAAACAATTCCTCCACTTAACGAAGTACACATCTGATTTAAAGTTTCAGTGGACCATCTACTGAAGCCCTCCCTTATGCCTGTATTTACACAGTCAAGTAGACTAACACAAGAAAAAAATCACACAGAGAACTGCAAGAACTTGGTAGATTACAGATACTTTAACAACTGTATGGGGGGGTGAATCCATGATGACCATAAGACAAGGAACACTAGAGTCAGGAAAAGTCAAAGTTTGCGCAACACCCAAGTTCTTCCTGCACGTCCAAACCACTTGATGGTAGGACCAATGAAGGAAACTGTTAACATAGTCAGCAAGTGTGTATGCCAACATGCTAGTTTTCTAAAAACACTGAAATGCTCTTAAAAAAAAAAAAAAAAAGAAAAACAATTAGTGTGCAATGTTTATGTAAAAGTGCCTTGTGAAAACTGCAGTAGAATCACAGAATCATCTAAGTTGGAAAAGACTGCTAAGATCACCTAGTCCAATCTCTGACCTAACACTCGCACATCCTCCACTAAACCATATCCCTAAGCTCTACATCTAAACATCTTTTAAAGATCTCCAGCAAAACTCAACCACTTCCCTGGGCAGTCTATTCCAATGCCTAACAACCCTTTCAGCAAAGAAGTTCTTCCTAATATCCAACCTAAACCTCCCCTGGTGCAACTTTAGCCCTGTCACCAGGCACATGGGAGAACAGACCAACCAGCACCTCGCTACAGCCTCCTTTCAGGTACCTGTAGAGTGCGATAAGGTCACCCTGAGCCTCCTCTTCTCCAGGCTGAACAAGCCCAGCTCCCTCAGCTGCTCCTCGTAAGATTTCTTCTCCAGACCCCTCACCAGCTTCGCTGTCCTTCTCTGGACTCACTTGAACACCTCAGTGTCCTTCTTGTGGCAAGGGGCCCAAAACTGAACACAGTATTTGAGGTATAGCCTCACCAGAGCCGAGTACAGGGAGACAATCACTTCCCTAGCCCTGCTGGCCACATTGTTTCGTAATATGTTGGAGACAACTGTGGAAGGAACTTCCTGTCATGGCAGGTGTCTTTCTTTGTTATTATTAAACATATTGCTTCTTTATGGTATTGTGAAATCGAGGATAATGCAGAGGACGGCACAAAATAACAGAGCATTACAAATACACTGGTTATTTTAAAAACTAGATGAAATACTTCTGTTCATGTTATTCATACAACTCTGCATTAAGTATGTGAGTTTACTTAACATTATCTTCAGAAACTGGATCTAAAAGAGAAAAACTTTTTCTGTATTAAAAACATAATGTTAAATACAATAGGTAAACTGTATTGGTACACCTAAGTATCTTAATAAATAAGTTATTAAGAATTATTCTGCAGACAGCCATCTAATTTACTTAAGACCTCCTGTGATTTGATGCTTATTCCTGGAAGAAATAAGAGCTGATACTCATCAGTACAGTTTTTAGTCATTTATAACATACACATCTCAAAATTAAACATCGTAAAGGGCAAAGCTAGTGGGTGTTTATTTATTTATTTTAAATGTTGTTTAAGTTGCTCATAAATCACAAAAGAACATCAAGGGCATTTATATGAACACATGTATACACAGTATTTTGAATTGCTCCACAATTATATGATGGAAGTTTTCAAACAACTGAGGATCAGGCATTTATTTAATACCACAGTTACTACTATGCCTTTAGCTACAACACCAAGGAATCATTACTAAAAAAAAAAAAAAGGGGGGGGGGGGAAGGGAGAAATGAGAGGGGGACGACCTGCTGTTACAAACACGGGCAATTTTTTTAAAGTATATGTTGGTAATACTAAACAAAATAATGAGCATGCAACAGAAAAAAAAAAAAATCCTGCAAATTTGTAAACACTATCTTGTTACTTTTTATCAGAGTAACCCCAGGTTATTATCAGTGCCTTACCACAGCAGGCAGGCATCTGTACCATACAGCCTGAAGTTGCATGCTAATGCAACAGCTTCCATACTGCTTTAACAGACAGTACCTATGTTCTGGCTGACCAGCTACTTATCACCCCAAAACAACATGTTCCTTTGAGGTTCTCCATGCCTTTTACATCACTGGGGATAGTGGTAATCTCTCCTCACTCCAACTGCTTATTTTCACAAATCTGCTGGTATTAATTATTTTGGAAACCTACTACTGACATTTATTGACAACAATCAAGTATTTCAAGAATTTGAGGATAGATCAATCAATCAACAGACAACAATCACACAAAGTTGGGCTACCATACTAGAAGTGAGCAGGTTTCTGCTAAAGCCTGTGGGCTGTGACAATTAAAACATGTTTTGTCACATATTTTTCATATTTTTTTTTGCTTAAGAAACACATATATTTTTAAATACATGCTTTATTAGTGGCACAGCACAAGTACAATTTAATAGACTTTATGCACTTACAAAAAATTCATGCAGCATTCATTTTTCACTAACAGCATTCTGTTTTTAGTGTCTAACATAACCTCAGATGAAAACATAAATAAAGCCACATAAAACTCTAGTGTAACTGCAATTCTACTGTCCATTTTGGGATTTTATAGTTTTACTGTATGTACACAAATAGTCAAAACAGACCATTAGTAGCAATCAGAAATAAAAACTACAATATTAACTAGAGCCAGAATATGCAACAGAAGTAAAAATAAAACTAGACCCACATTTCTGATTCACAATTCAATTGTTTATACCCTGTAAAGTTAAAAAAAAAAAAAAAAATTGGTCTAGCTCATTATTCCTTATCATTCTAAGATAAATTATTAACGCATTATGTAGATACAAGTACCAGTACAGAAACTGGATCTCTAAAATTCATGACGCTCAGTTTTATTATTTGTTCTGTAGATTTAAAATGAGCTTGAATAATAAGATGCTTCCCGAAACCTAATACATCCTATACAAAGTCAAGGATTTCCTGATTCCCACCACTGCTGCAAGGGGAAGAAAGGAAAAAGCATAACAAGAAAGGTAAGACACCTGAACACACTAGAATGACATCATAAAATCCCTGTGTAAGAATGAGAATTAAGATTCCAGAATATTACAGAAAAATTGTATTTTGAAAAGATACTCAGAACTCAAAGGGTGACAAAAATATACGCTCCAAATAGTCCTGACTGAAAAACTCAAAGCTAAAATACTATAGTTACTTTCTTTGCAATCAGCCACTAGGCTTTAACATCCAAAGCAAGGACCGAGCTGCAGGAATTTTAAATATGAAGTATTGCACAATTCTCTTCTGAACTTTATGCAGAGATTAAGACACTCCATAACTGTCCAATTTAACAAGAACCACTTGCATACAGAGATTGCTTTAGAGAAGAACCTACTCTCTGCTTAATGAGTTGTCAAAAAATAAGTAAATCAAAATTAAAATAGAAAAACCACCACCACCCTATCCAAATACCACACAGACAGTAAGGCAAATCACCGGATCTTGATAAACATTGTTTCTTGAGGTATGATATAAACAAGAGAGCATTTTTTCACATGCTACAGGATATAGTGTTACCGAGTATAACTAAAATTTCTGACTTAAAAACACACATTCTGAACACATCATTTGTGTTGGGCAGTTACAGTGGCTGTGTATGTGTAGATAAGCCTCTCACAGTAATGTCACATACTGAGTAGGAGTAATAAAATAGTCCAGGCACAGTTGTAATTGAGAAACATTAACAATCTTAGATTTCACTACATTTTAGAGAAATATATAAAAATATATTGGGGAAAAGAAAAAAAATTAAATTCACCAATCTTAAGGGTTGTAAAACTTGCAACTCATTTTCCTCAGCTAGTATCTCTTAGAAAAACTGTGATTCACATCTGTATCACTGAATTTATTGTGGAAATAACCTCATGATATAAACATATGACTAGCACACAATATAGAAAAACACTAAATGGAGAGCAAATAGAAAAAAATACACAGTTGCAAACTAACACCAACATACGAATCAAGTATCTTTTGGTCTGTCTACATTTCATAACTAAGAAATTTTTGGCATAAATAAAATTCATGATAGTAAGCACAGATAAACCTCACTAATATTTTTGCTATTATAAGAATTCTAGATTTGGGGAAAATTATTTTATTGTTTTGGAAGGAAAATATAACATCAGGTTTAATTAACTATTTTTCACCTTGGAAGTATCTTCTATTTGTCACCAAAAAAATGTCTTCTTCCAAAAATCATAATCAAGCACACTGAAAATTATGACTTACTTACCAATTAAAATTGCTTACTAAAACAGGATTTTAAAAATCATTTAACATTTTAAACTGTTTCGTATAGATTCCGCAAAAATCAGTATTTAGAATTAAATTATTTTTATTCTTAGGTTGTTCAGGCTCTTGTCTAGCAAAATCACCTTCCCTGGTGGGGGGAGGGGTGAGGGGGATGCATTTGTCTATAGGAGGCTATGTTTCCTGTCCTTGCATCCCAAATTCTGGAAGCATTATCAACAAACCCTTTACAGGAAAAATAACATACTATAATTGATGCTGAGCTTCTACATATGTGAAATGGGCACATACGCAAGCTAAAGCAGGAGGTTTCAACAAAATATGGCATGTATGAATGTCTATTGAGATTAGCATTTTACTGAAAACAGACTTCATAACGGATGGGAAATGAGATGTAAGAGGTCCCTCAATAACAGCATAAAAATGTCTGTTTTAATTGATCTATATAAGTATTGTATCCTACTATGAAACAGTTGTTAAGCACAACCAGTTTCAAGCCTATACAACATCCAAGATAGTCCCGTCAAATGAATTCATACAGCAAAACACAGAACTGTGCTACGCTATCGGAAGCATCAGTTCAGCACTGCTACACTTGGTGGCAAGGTTGCAACTGATGAAAAGACTTTTACTCTAAGCAAGGTAATAAGTCTGCTAAACGAAAAATATAATTAAGAGAAAAAAGATCTCTTGATATTCTTTGAAAAAGAACACAATGACCAATTACTTATAAACAGTAACAAATTTTTC
The DNA here is from genome assembly GCA_011076525.1 of Nettapus auritus. Classification (NCBI taxonomy): domain Eukaryota; kingdom Metazoa; phylum Chordata; class Aves; order Anseriformes; family Anatidae; genus Nettapus; species Nettapus auritus. Next base: position 43,318,471 of record CM021765.1, read on the forward strand.
TGTATTTTAATTATTTGTTGTTTAACTAGAAATTTACTGCTATCCAAAATAAGCAATACCATTCTTTTCTGGATTATATGTACATCAGAATTTAATTTGATGCTTCTGAAGCATATAAAATAGTAATATAACTGCCAATCTGGAGGAATAAATAGTGGGTTTAATTGCCATGATTCATGAATTGCACAAGTCCACATGAAAGCATTAGTGAATTCATTTTATCATGGTGCTGACAATCACCATTAGCCCCATTTCACTGATATGAAAACTGAGAAATTGCCTATCCATGATCACATATCAAATAGCAGTTTTCTGTGTATTTTTCCTCCTCCAAAGAATTCTTAATGTTCAAGGCAATATCCTTTCATACCTTCCCCTGAGACTGCACAAAACAATACCCAATCATAAAATCTTACATATTTCTTACATTCTTATAAGTTTACCTCTGTATCAAGTTCATATTTAACTTTTAAGTTTTAGATTTAAATGGACATTAAGTACATTCTCTGTATTATATATATATAAATAATATCAGTAACTGTAATAATTTTAACTAGAAGAAACCGTAATAACAACTAGTATCCCCAAATATATTCAAACTTTTAAGAGAAAATATTGTAGAAGCCACTGTTTGGCTGCGATCTTGCAGAAGCAAATTCCAATAAATTTATTCATAACAATACTGCATTTAGGGATATTGATCAAGTATAATATTTACCAGATTAAATATTTACTCTTATTTCTACCATTTGGACACACGTTAAATAAGACGTCCAAGTGTGCAAGTGTTTTCTTTCTATGACTGCATGAAGGCTGCTGTTTAAAGCTCAACAATTTTTGCCTAAAACATTTGAGCTGTGCAATCTCACGTCTTCATTTTAAGAGAATATTTTTCCTCATCAGCAATTCAATCCAGTTTTTCCATCCAACAAACCTATCTGCGATACTGTAACGTCAGCGTGAGCGTTATGTTGTAGTCATTTCACTATTACTACTATGCAACAAAATATTCAAATGGAGGCATTTCCATTGGATATTTATCAAGGATTAAGCAATCAAGAACGCTATACCTCAAAAAGGCCGCAATGCCCCATCAGAATTAAGTAGTGAATAACTATCAATATAGATTTGATATTCTAAACGCTTAAGTTCAAAGAAAGTTAGAAGTTCAAGTGTGCATTCTTTATATCAGTATACGACTTACGCTTCCACCATTTTGTTTGACATGGGCCTGTATGGCGGCCTTAAGTAGTAACTCTGGCCAAGTTCACTGAGGATATGACATAAATAACTAACGCGGAACTGGGCCTGTTTTTTAAATTTCCTCACTGAAACACACGTGCTTCCAGAAAAAGAGCAAGCCCACTTGCTCCAGGAACTTCAAACCGAAACCTCACCTGCACGCACAGCGCGCAGCAACACCAGATGCGCTTCCCAACTTGCTGCTTCCGCAGCCCGCCCACCGCGGCGCTCAGCATTGACACCAACAACATCTTTCGAGGCTGTTTGGTAGGTGCAGGCGGCCACTCCCTGTTCCCACAGAGAGCCGGGAGGCGCTTTCGAGGCGCAGGGCGTGCTGCCGTCCCACCCCAACACCTCCCTGGTGCGGGCGGACCATAGCACCTCGCCTCACCTCGCCTCACCAAGGTGTGTGCCAGACGGCGCTCAAACTCTTGCCGGGTGTTGCCCAGCTCTCCACACCTCACGACGGGGCGCAGCGCCCCACGCTCGCCCTGCCCCACGCCAGACTTACCTGTGAGAGCCGCGAGCCCTGCGAGCCGCAGCGGCCGCCGCGGAAGCCCCCGACGCGCAGGGGAGGGAGGCAGGCGCGCCCCCGCGCCACGCTCCCCACCTGCTGCCACCTCGGGGCGAAAACAGCAACGCGCATGCGCGCCGCCGCCTGCACTGGAGCCGCGTCACGTGCTCCCATGCAGTATGCGCGTAGCTGCGCTGCGCTGGCGAGCGGCTGCGCCGCGCGGCGCCTGTGCAGAGCTGCAGCCCCGGAGCATGCGCAGTGCCGCCGCCGCCACGGCGCGGGGCAGCGTTCCGCGCTAAGTGCTGCCGCTGCCCGGCCGCCGCGAGAGCGCGCCCCGCCGCCCGCCGGGGCCGCGCAGTACCTGTGCCGCTGCGTTCCGCGGCGGCCTCTCTGCCTCAGCGCCCGGCCGGCCAACGCCGCTCCCGCCTCCTCCGCTGCTGCCGCCGTAGATTCAAAATCGGAACCCGCTCCGGGCACCGACACCGCCTCCCCCCGTCGCACGCGCCGGGCCGTTATGCAAATGAGCCCCGTGTCCCCTCCCCTCTCCCTGCAGGCCCCGCCCCCTCCGCGGGCACGGGGGCCGGCAGCGAGGGCTGCCTCGGAGCCGGCCAATCGCCGGGCCGGCCATCTTGGCGGCATGCAAATGAGCCCGGGCAGTATTTAAATGAGCGCGTGGCTCCGCCCCTTGGCGGGCGGTTATCGGCGGTTTCGCGCAGGGGCCCGGGGCCGCCCTGCAACCGCCGCTGCCAGGGGGCGCTGTCGCGGGGCCGGGCGGCAGGGCCCAGGGGCCGGGCGCTCGCAGCCCACCCGCGCACCCCACGCTTGGCCCTCTCTCCCTCGGCTTCCCCCCACAGCAGAGGTGGACTGCGTGGCCCTGGAGGCTCGCCGGCACCTCCTGAAGCCAGCCCGAAGTCCGTTGGGCCACCCTGAGAGTAACTGGCGTTAGCCACTTCGTGCGGCGCTGGTGGCAGCATCCGTACCGGAGCATCCTGACGGGGGCTGTGGCCCAGTTCCTGGGTTCTCTGCGGGGTAACTTCAAGTTTTGTCTATGACAGGCAGTGCCTGGCCAAAACATAGAGGGTTGTTTGGTTGGTTTGTTTTTAATAGCTAGCTTTGAGTATCCAGAGTGTCAAGAAACCAAGCAGCGCTGCTGTCCTTCTAAGGCACGTGGTTTATCCCAGGTGACCTGCAAGCCAAAGCCATACGCAGCCATTTCCCACCTGCCCTCCATTTCTACCTAAGGAGAGGGCGGCAAAACTCAGCATATGCTTTAGTTTTAGCCATGACTTAGCACGTCTGGTACTCAGCCAAAGGCAGAAGTGACTTGTCAAGAGCTAGTCTGTACCCCAAGGCACTGCTCAGTTCTAGCGGAGAAAAGGATGGCTATATCCTTAGATAGGTACAAGGGAGTAGAAAAACTTGTAGTATTTTAAGAATTGCCTCTGTGATAGTGTGGAGGCTCATGTACCAGTCATCTACCAACCCTGTAATGGAGAGTCCCATTCCGTCTCTGTTAATGCCAGTAGAGTTCCCATTCTTCCTAGTGAAGGCATAAAACAGTGGAAATAGCATCTTGATTTACGTTTCAAGAGAATGCTAAATGTGAAATGCGTTTTTGTCAGCCATATACAAAAGAGGCTGACCAACACAGTTCTGTGTTCCTATATGCTGTGAAATGGTACCTATGGCATAGCCATTATACACGTTCGTCAGCTGCGCTTGACAGATTAAGTGATAGTATTTTAAGATGCTGTCATTCCTGGTGGTTTGCCTGACCTCCCTGCTAAGTGCTTCCACTGACAGTGCCAAGATGGCAGAAAGAAATGTATCTGTGTGCCCATAAATTTGTGTAAACACATCTGCAGCAGTGCTTTATGCAGGTATACAAGCCCTGGAACTTGAACCACAGAAATGTGAATGTACATCTGAGTCTGCCATCTCTGGTACAGGCACAGCAATTTCTAACAGAAAGTGTGGCAGAAACCTGAAACAGTAATTTCTTAAACTCTCAAACTCTCTATGCATATACATCCTTTGAGAGTCAATCAGGAGTGAAAGCTTTGTGGCTAAAAGATGCATGTTTTCAGAAGACTAAGTATTAATATAATAATCTCTTTGGATAACCACTGGTGGCATTCCTGGTTTAGTATGGAAACCCTTAGAGCAACATAGTATTTTATTGATGACAGTGCATTTCCTGTGCCGAAAGGGAGAATGAGGAAGGAGGCTTTGTCACCCTGAAGAACGTGGTTTCCTGCTATTAGCTTGATTTATTTATTTATTTATTTATTTTAATCACAGATAAATGGAAAAATTGGAAATGCACCATGAAATGAATGATTACAAAAATCTTTCTTGGATCTCAGAAGAAAAGATAGTACTGAGAATCCGAGTGCCTCAAAACAAAATCCTATTTGTCAGGCCTAATATCCGTCTCCATGTGGTGACAGGGGACAGTTTAATCAGCAGCTGAGAGGACTGTTTGATTACTAATAGAAGAGATGGAGTGGTGTTGATTGTGATTATCCCCAGTGTCTAGATTGCTGATGATTGCTGAGAGATTAGAAGTCTTATGCTACTCTTCTTTAAAATTCTGAAGAATCCAGGTGTCCAGAGTTTATACTTTGTTCATGAGAACAGAAACGGAGAAATCTCTGAAGGAAGTTTGGAGAGCCAGTTCTGTAATGAAATACAGAAACATAAAAATTGCCATTGAAATCTCATACTTAAACACGTGACAATGTGTGCCAGACCTGGTAGACTGATGGCTATTTCTTAGGAATTGGTCATAAATATGTCAAATCCTGGTTAGAAATTAGTTTTTTTTAATCATCTATTAATAAATTAAGTACTAACTTGAAAGGTGGTAAGAAGCAAATGTGTTCAATGTTTTACATAGAATTGCCTAAAAATTATCTTGTTGCATGTATTCTTTTTTGCAAAGGGAGAATATGATCTTTTTCTTCAACAAAGCTTTACAACAACAAAAAAAATAGTAAAATAGTTACAGAAAGACAAACTATAAAACACAAACAAAATTAGTTAATTTTCAGAATTACTGTTGATCACCAAAGACAATAGTTTAACAGAATGTCACCATCATAATTATTTTTAAAGGGAAATATTTGTTTTCGTTCTTTTAGTTAGCACAAATTATTACTTATTTCATTATTTTTTTCAAAATGGTTTTATGATTTTATTTTTATTTTTTTTTCCCATCTTCTTTCTCAGGCAACATTCCTGTTCAGCCTTGAAAGAAAAAAAAATAAATAAAAAAAGCCTCTCTCCCCGTCCCCCCCAATGTATTATTACATATTCCATACTTCACAGTTGTATTAGTTAAGACTAAAGTTGTATTAATATAGCTGCTGCAGTAAGGAAGTACCCCTGCTATGCCCTACTATGATACTTTAGATACCAGTATAAGCAGTGCGTTAACATCCTTAAATTTGACAAGTAATGACCATACAGAAATTATCAGCTCAGCAGTTTGAGGAAGGGAAAATCCAGATTTCCGTCAGCCGTTCCTGCTGAAGGTAGTCTGGTCATAAATTCAGAAGAGCAATGATATCAGTTTATATTGCTCAGCCTCTTCACAAGAAGAAAGTTTATATAAAAAGTTGTTGAGAAAATATGCCTTCAGCAATTTTATTTGCAAAATTATTATTATTATTATTATTTTTCTGCAAAAGTGACATGTAAAGCAAATGCTACACTGGAATTAAATGTAAAAGATACTAGTCACAAAACAGCACAAAAAGTAGGTTTTCATGTAGGAACATGTAGAAAAATGAGACTTAACTTGAATGTCTCCCAAATATTAGCTCTCTCCATATGATTTAGCTAATTGAGACATTGCATAGTCACAAATGGGGATGATAAAAAGAAGAAAGGAAAGCCATGCACACTAGAGTTATAGATCTCAGTATGAAAATGAGCTTTTTGAATATAGAAAGCTGACTACTTTTAAAGAAATCAAAATATGACTGTAAGAAATAGTTAACAATACAGAGAAATGAAAAGTAAATTTCCTTTTATGTTTTATTTTTAAATAATTGCTCAAAAATGTGTAATTGCAAGAGGCTACCTTGCTAAACGGATGACTTCTGAATCAAGATTTATGTTAATTTTTCTTGGTAATTGATTAGATTAATAAGTATTTCTTGCATAGTGATTTAATAGGATAGAATTAATATGACTTCTCTGGTTATAAACAAGTCCTATGCAAGGCAAAAGGAGCACCGTAATACAAGAAAGTAATTTCACTAAAAAAATATCTCCGGCAAGAAAAAAGAATACATCCCCATCTGAGAAAAGAATCTGTAATTTAATGACTCTTTTGGGACTTCAAGAATTTTGCTAGGAAGGCCTAAAATTTCACTCAGGAAGGAATCATATGATACCTTTTTGATGAAGAAAACCAGAAGAATTTCAAAATTTTTTTTTAATATCAGTATTTTGAGATACAAACAAGTACCATCTACACTGTGCATTGTTGTTCTTAATGTCTAGCTAAAGAATCTATCAGATTTCTGAAGAAGTAATCTTAACAACATGGACCTGATGGATAATTGGTGTGTATCATATGAAGATCCTTCTCCAAAAAAAAATTCAAAAATTTAGTCAGTTCTAAGCACTGATCAGGGTTCTGTTTGTTGGGGGAAAAAAACAATGTCATCCGTTGTCCCACTTACTCTTTGATACGAGAAATTTGTGAAACCAAGTTGTAAAAACAGCACCTAACACGTTAGAGAACCTTAAAATTGTAAAATCTCTTTTGGGTCTATTTATTTTTCTTGCAGCTTATTTTGCATCTGGAACACAAGTCCTATGAGGAGTGGCTGAGGGAACTGGGGTTGTTTAGTCTGGAGAAGAGAAGGCTCAAGGGAGACCTTATTGCTCTCTACAACTACCTGAAAGGAAGGTGTGAGGAGCTGGGGGTTGGCCTCTTTCTTGCAGATAACTAACGATAGGACCAGAGGGAATGGCCTCAAGTTGTGCCAGGGGAGGTTCAGGTTGGAAATTAGGAGACATTTCTTCTCAGAAAGAGGCATTGGAACAGGTTACCCAGGGACGTGGTGGAGTTACCGTCCCTGAGGGTGTTTAAGGAAAGGTTGGAACTGGTGCTTAGGGACATGATTTAGTGGGTGACATTGGTGGTGGGGAGATGGTTGGATCAGATGATCTTGGAGGTCCTTACCAACCTTAATGATTCTATGATTCTAAGTATTCACATGATGGCAGTGGACAGTCTTCTTTCCATCACGTGTATTAACAATGTACCTTCCTGAATGCAGTTGTCTGTTCATTACTTTAGAGATAATGGCTCTGGGAGATGCTAAGTTTGGAAGAGCCCTCCTTGTCCCTAAAAGTGTAATGTTATACCGTGTTAGCACTGTTATTACAGCAGAGGTTGAGAAATCAGTGCTCAGTTCTAACTCCCACGATATGTTTTAGATGAAATGTTCTTGACCTCTAAGTTACATAGGCAAAGTTTTATGAATATGTCTCATTAATTTATCCAATATATTTTATGTATTTATTTTTTTTAATGAAGAAATGTGAAGAATATGTCTAATGTTCCCTCCTGTGAGTGCTTTGAGGAATATGTTTTGACCTGTTAGAAGAAATGTATTTGAACATCACTGTGGAATGTAATGCATACAGTATGTCTTCAGTAAATGAGTTGTACAGATGATCTGAAATGCATGGACTCATTTTTTGTGGTCACATTATTGACTGAGTTTAAATGAATTATAAATATTTGACCTTTTCTAATGTTTATAAATGGAAATACTTTTCTTAGAGAAAAATTTCTATCCCAGTTAAGAAGACTTATCCTCAGGGTGAATATCTTACGTCAGTTTCTCAAGTCTAACCTTGGATTTTTTTTTAATTTTTATTTTTATTTTTTATTTATTTATTTATTTTCCATTGTAAGATCTGCTTTAGATTTTTCCAGCAAGTAGAAGACTTATGGTTTAGTGAACCTCAGTGGTAATATAAGCATTTCTCAATCAATGATGTGTACCTTCAGGAAATTGCCAGTGAAGAAAAAGATGCAGAGTGGTTTATTAACAACTCACAAAGGTAGAATACTAGGACTTATCCACAATTAACTTTTTCAGTAAGAGGTTAATTACATAATAAATGGAACTTAGGAATATCTTGTGGTCCTTGGTTGTGTTTTGAAAGGTTTCTCTTTTCTTTCTCTCTCCTTTTTCTCCTTTTTCTCCTTTCTTTCTTTCCTTCTTTTCTTTCTTTCTTTCTTTCTTTCTTTCTTTCTTTCTTTCTTTCTTTCTCTTTCTTTCATTTTTCTTCCTTCCTTCCTTTGAAAAACAAAACGACAAAACATTTTCAAGGTTTTTGGTTTTTTTTGTTTGTTTTGTTTTGTTTTGTTTTGTTTTCTAGAAGTCATTGTCAGTAAAATTTGAATTTCAGTTTCAATTTGAATTAAAATTATCTTGTCCTTAAAGGTTTTCCTAATTGAAGTCATCATCTGGTATTTCTGCTGTAATCTGAGTACTTTCTCCTTAATTCCTTCTATAGGTTCTTTTATCATCTGGTAAAACAAGATCAATATCTCATCTCTTGTATAAACATAGCTAAGAAAATATTGAACAGTTCTTCTAATACTGAGGCGGGTAACTAACCAAAACACATGATATCCACTCATCCTCATTCAAAATCATCAACAAATGAAAAACTCAGCATCTATCCATTGCCAGTTACCACTGTTTTACCTAATGGCATAATTAGTTTCCACGACCTAGCAGAATAATTTGAAAGGATTTCTCCAGATGTTGGTGTACTTGGAGAGGAGAGATAGGAGCTCTTATATTTTTTTTGAGGTAATGGGCCTGCAAATCATAATATATACACATATGCTCTTGAATGAAGCCAGAAAGGAAGGAAGAGGGAGAGGAAGAAAGGGAGGGGGAGAGTGGAGCTTAGATTGCCTCTTTTGCCCCTCGCACCATGACAGGCATCGTCCTCAAAATTTGAATGAAGGAGACACTAATGAGAGAACTTCTAAGAGTTTGACTAACAGGCTAACATGTACACTCAGAGACAATTTTGTCCTTCTATCAATGTAGCAGGGCCCTGTTACAGAGACATTTCCTATGATATGGGATCCTGAGATCACTTCTCTATTCCCAATTCTGTGTGAGATGCATTTGCTCTATGCCTGCCATTCCCTGTGTCTGTGGCAGCTTTTAAGATCAGATGGATGCCTATGTAAGACAAGGGAGGAGTAGAAATTAAAAGGAAGGGGAACAGTTGGTAACAGCACATAGTAGGATTGAAAGTAGATCTGCCATTAAATAAATTTAATTCATTGCCATTTATATTTTCCATCCATTCCTTTTATTTCATCCTTTAATATACTTGCTCTCTGCCACATCTGCAGATTGCTCTGTTTACAATCGCAGAATCACAGAATAGTCTAGGTTGGAAGAGACCTCCAAGATCACCGAGTCCAACCTCTGACCTAATGCTAACAAATCTTCCACTAAACCATATCCCTAAGCTCTACATCTAAATGTCTTCTAAGAACTCCAGGGATGGTGACTCAACCACTTCCCTGGGCAGCCTATTCCAGTGCCTAACAACACTTTCAGTAAATAAGTTTTTCCTAATATCCAACCTAAACCTTCCCTGGCGCAACTTTAGCCCATTCCCCCTTGTCCTGTCACCAGGCATGTGGGAGAATAGACCAACCGCTGCCTTGCTACAGCCTCCTTTAAGGTACCTGTAGAGTGCAATAAGGTTGCCCCTGAGCCTCCTCTTCTCCAGGCTAAATAGTCCCAGCTCCCTCAGCTGCTCCTTGTAACACTTGTTCTCCAGACCCCTCACCAGCTTTGTTGCCCTTCTCTGGACTCGCTTGAGCACCTCCATGTCCTTCTTGTAGTGAGGGGCCCAAAACTGAACACAGTACTCGAGGTGCGGCCTCACCAGAGCCGAGTACAGGGGGACAATAACTTACAGAATCACAGAATCACAGAATTTCTAGGTTGGAAGAGACCTCAAG
>CM021765.1:43338258-43354591 GCA_011076525.1 Nettapus auritus
TGATTCTGTGATATGAATTTTTCAGTTTCCCACAGACAATTATTTTAATTATTAAAAAAACAAAAAAACAAAAACAAAAAACGGTGTTAGTGTGGGTGAGGGGTGGAAATTATTAAACTTTTACAAAGTGAAATAAGCTAAAACTTTAAGGTTATCTATGCAATGGTTGCAGTTAAATGTTCTGTTTTGAAAGAGTACAAGATCGATATTTGGTTGAGCTTCATAATACAATGACTGTAATTACACTGAAATTATAGCATAGTTACACAAGTAATTTTTTATCCTACAATTACCACTAATTCATGTAACCACAAAGCATGGCTGGAAATAATTATAGAGTGAACACAATGGTGTTAGTACATCTGAGATACATACACGTACATTTATATAGATGTGATCGTGTGTCTGTCTATATGTGTATATGGAATTCTGATGTAGAATAGACACGTGTAGTGCAGAATGGGAATATCTGGCTTACCTGTATAGTTACTTTGTATTTGTATTGGCATTAACTAATCTTGAAAAAGCATGACTTTACTGTAATATTTACTGTGTGATAATGTCAATATTCTACATGCTTAAAACACAAAAAGTTTTAACCCCCTATTGCCCATCACATTAAAAATTGAAATACCTACTTCATTTTAATCTATTATTTGCAATAGTTTATAAATGTCCATATGTTGAAATGCCACATTAAAAAAAAATAATAATTGAATTATTTGAGACTGATAAAATTATTCCAAACTTGGTTTTGATACTTTTGTAATTCTCAAAGAGGCAAGATGTAGAATTTTAGGTTTGCAATATTCCTGGTTTTGTGTAAGAAACACTGAAAAATCACTGCAGTTTGAACCTATTAGAAAGGCTAAGATATGAGAGGTTCTAGCTTCTTACTTTCATATTTCACACTAGCTATCACAAGATTTTTTGTTTGTTTGTTTAATGCGTATTACTTAAATTTTTATATTGCACTAACACTTTCACTGTAGAGAGTAAGGAATGTTTATAAACTGACATGAAGAAGAAAAAAGACAAAGGCAGTGCAATATAGTAGCAGTGATCTTTTTGGTTCCATGATTTCGGTCTCAGTTTTTCAGTACTGGGCGGTGTCTTTCTGCTTTATAAGACAAGGATATTGCAGAAAAACGGAAGGGATTAGTTAGAGGAAACAATAAGAGAACAAGGGAAGGAAGGTTGTGCAGGACCACTGGAAGCAGGAAGTGCAAAGCTGATAAAAGAATGCAATGAGTGAGTGCAGTACAGGAAGCAGTAAATCAGATAGGGTCAGAAGAGACAAGAATAAAGAGTACAGTTCAATGACATCATCAGTGAGACCACTGAAATTACTTTTGAGTTTGTGTCTGTTTCTGCCAACACCAACCTTTGGCGGAATTCTTACAGGAAAAGGAGAATGTTTATTCTTACCCTTAGCTCATGTAAACACAGAGTGATGGTGTGGGGGAAGATGACTACATGGAAATGGGGTCACTGAATGATGAGGTCTGAACTGATTTTTGGCCTACAACAATGCTAAACTACAGCTGCAAATAGCATGCTGATGAAAAGGGCTTATTTGCCAATGTACCTGCAATTCTACTTCTGCATATTTTGTGATTAATGTAGAAATATGCAGCTAAGTCAAAATATGCATTTACGATTCAGGATGTCTTTGCAACATTATCTGTTGTGAAATTCCACTGCTCACGTTAGTCCAGTTCTAACAGCATGTTCCTCTAACTTACAGCCTCTAGAGGCAAGAAGGCTAATGCAAGCTTGTACACACATACTTTGCTGCATATTATTCATCTGTAAGTGGAAGATTATATACTTAGATCCCTCCCGTAGCTTAATGCCTGCACAACAGCGTGGCAAGGCAGTATTAAATACTTGGAATTAGGCTCTCATTAGTCACTATTTAGTGCCTCAGGAAGACTCACTTTGTTAGCTACCAAGCTTAGTCAGTCAATTAACGTCTAAGCCTTCTCACCTTACCTGCATTCAATACAGTCAGATTAATATACGTATAAAAACATGTATCTCTGAAGTACCTAAACTGGGCAAGGTTTAGTAATATTTATGACCACTATAACATCTTAATATATATTCATCCATGTACAGACTTGTATATTCCTTGCCTTCAGCAAGTGTGTCACATACATATAGTGATAATTATTGTATGGGTGGGTCTGTTTTATGATGGCATATATAAATACGTAATACTATTGGTATGAAGAATGTAGACAACTGAGGAGCATTACAACAAATGTGTAACAACAGATTTCCTCCAAACACCGATGATTACACTATATAACTTCTCGTGCAGAAAAACTCATTTTGAAACAGAACCATGTCTGAGCTGGAATGGTGCAAGCCAATCACACAATCATTCCCCATTTTAAAGTATTCTAAGGTCCTTTTCTTTTTTATGAAAATTATCAAAATGAAATCCAAAGGGGAAAAAAAATCTAGTCTGTTTACTGAAGCAAATGTGTTTTCCTTGGAGGTTTCCTGTATAGGCATGATAGCTTGTGAGAACTGATGAACTTGGAACCCAAGATAAGATCCTATAAACAGCTTACTTTTATAAATATCCAACATCAAGAGGCAGAGAAAAGGGAAACAGGAATGGAAAAGCAAACTGCACCATATTAATGCTGAGTATCCTACCAGTTGATCACTGGATGTTACATTTGTCTTCTGATCTAAACAAACAGATGACAAGATATTTTTAATCTTAAGGCTGCTTTACTTTCTACCACAAAAGATGTAAATCCTTAGGAGGTAATATCTGTTTAAGAACCTGGAAATGTGGTAACAGTATGTGCAGTTGCATCCAAATTACATTTTAAATAAATATTTTCAGGGGCAAGGTCGCAGCTTCCTCTTAATATTACAAATGTTGGTTGTCTATTTCATTCCAAAGAGGTTCTTGAGGGAATTATTTGATTTCTTCCCCATTGGAAAAACAAAAACAAAACCCAAATAAACAAACAAAAAAAGACAATGAAATCATTGAGTATGCATGCCACAAAAATGAAAAAAAAAAAAAAAAAAAAAAAAAAAAAGCCAATTTTGGAATGCATTGGTGGTACTGATGGCCAGGATCTAACATCAATGGACTCCTTGAACTCCTCTTAAATTAAAATGGCTAGCAAAGAAAAGGAAAAAAAAAATAAATAAATAATAATAAAAAAATAAATAAAAAGATTTGGAATACAATTATAAACAGACCAGTGAGTCAAAATCTCAGTACAACAGACTCAAGAGTGTTCATTCTGCACTTTAGAAGCCACTTAACCTATATAAAGAAAGTTAAAGGAGAACTCATGAGTCAACATGATTCACATGATTTCAGGAAATGGCCATATACCAGATTACATGAAAAGGAGAAAGAATGACCTCATCACATCTGAAGACCAATACAGGAAAGACCTGTGTAGTCTTCCTGCTGGTTTCTTTCTTCCCACAGTGGCACTGACAAACGCATCCAAGCAGCTGGTACTAAGTCATCTCACCTGTTTCAGTGTTGCACATATGGAAGTCCTGAAGCAGGGTCACAGTGAATTATATGTGTCAGATAAGTTATTCTGCTACTTATTCCTTTCCATCCAGCATTCCAGCACCTGGATCAGCTTCGCCATTTTACTTGTGTACAGTTTTCTCCTGACCTCAGATCATCTCGTCCTGATGTCACCTCCCTTTTCCAAATGCAAGTGCACCATATGTTTGCAGTTACAACTTGTTTGGAGGTAAATGCAGAAAAGGTACAGAACTCCTCAGAGTGGCCACATTTGTACTTCTATGTGACCTGATTGAGGACCCTCAGTTATAATCTTATTCTCTTGAGAGAGACATTTATTGTGTCCTTTCTAAGCAAATACCAGTTCTGCATATGGGCCTGAAAGTCACAGAGAAATGAGCTCCAAGTGAAGAACAAAACAAAACAAAAACAAAAACAAAAAAACCCTCCCCTCCACTTCAAACTGGCAAAAGGAATAATCAAAAAGTGATAAAGAACAGCTAATTTCATCCTTGCTGCCATTCAGCCTAGTATTTGGACATTTGTGTTTTTTTCTTGTTCATTTCCACTTGCAGTCATACTGCTCTCCTGATAGACAGAGGCAGTCATCTGCTGAGTTCCTGATAAAACTCTAAGGAAGAGAGGGGGATGAAGGACAAATTTGCTGAGTTCATGTTTGCATCTCAGCAAAATGGCCAGAAAGCTGCCAAGTAAAGAAGACAAGTATTTCACAGCCTGCCAATTGCAATTAATTCAGTTGGATATCCATCCAACATATGTATCCTAAAATTTAGAAAGGTTTTTGTAAAACTGTTAACACATTCTTATAATCAAACTACCTTCTTTGCTTTCCACTTTGTTAGTTTTCATCCTGTTCCAATGGATATGAAATAAAATAATCAGTCTGCTCCTTTCTGCAGCAGTATTTTCAATATTTCAACATTTCCCCTCATTCTTCACTAGACTAAACATGTCCAGTTATACCAGTCCTGGGTTAGTCTTTCTAGATTCCTTACCATTTAGCTGTTACTCATCTTTGGATTTTCTCCAGCTGATGTGTATTTGCTTGGAGTGTTGTGCCCATAACTGAACATGCTACTTTATGTAAAAATTAAAGTTGTGTTTTTGCAGTGGAAAATTCCACTAACCTTGCATATGCAAAAGTGATTGCGCAGGCGTAACAGTGGGGGTATGTTAAGATAAGCAGACAAGGGGACAGTGGAAGGTTCCACTGTCCCAATATGAGGATGGCTAAGAAAAACAAGACAAGCAGTTGTGGAATCAGCAAGAACAAGAAGTTATTAAATCATGGGCCCCTCAAAAATAATAAAAAAAATAAAAAAATTTTTAAAAAATTAAAGATTGGTCAAATAAAACTGTACATACAGAACATAGAAACAAGTGTCGGGTAAGTTGTAAACCTGTAGTACTCAGCCAATGAGGAAACGGGAGGAATCAAGTGTTGGGTAATTGAGGATATAGGGCTGTGATACACTTCCACTGGGCATTCCTGCTTGCAGGATGCCTACCATGGCAATTGCAAATAAATTAGCTTCACAAGAGACCCTGTCTTAGAAAATTATTGGGATATTTCTCACATTTAGAGATATGTTTGTAGCAAGCTTTTTACTTGTTGCAAAGTGGGAGGAAATTCTGTCATTGTCCCCTGTTCACTTTAAATGATTAGTACTACACTGAATAAATAAATAGGTGTTTTTTAATTATTATTATTATGTAAAATTTTACTTAGAAATTTTATTGGGAGTTCACTGACATACAGTTTCTCTCCATTATCTTCAAATTATATAGTATTTAAAAATCTTTTCTTCAATATCATTGGCATAAATACCTTCTTTTCCCACTGCTCAAACTTCAACTCTGAAAACATAGTAACCATTTAGCTGAACAGGCAGAAACTGTGTGTGTGCATCCTCATGGGCTATTCCATAGATCCACAAAGTCCCTCCACCTTTATCTCCTACCGACAGACAAGAATTTCTGCCACTGTTAGTGAGCAAAACCCACTAACAGACTGCTACCTAGAGCAGGTACGGCTCAGAAATTACTCCCTGATCTTAAGGAACCCCACCTGCTCAACAGGTTTGTAAATGCAATGAACTGTTACTTGGAAGATGATCAGTCTGTAGCCACCCAACTTCCTTACTTCCTATAAGATCCACAAAAAGCTGACATTTTCATCCAACGGAAGTGGACAGTATACTGAAATCTACGTTGCCATATCTATTTTGTCTCTATATTTGTGCACTAAAGAGAAACAATTCTAAGTACTGCCAGCTCCTGCTTTCTGACAACAAAGAGTTCAAGCCTTTTGATTCTTGGTTTCCATGCAGTCAGGTAAAAACTGGCAACACTGATATCTACACAAGTGGGAGGCAGTCATCTAACTATTAGAAACTACAATTCCTAACCCTGTTTGGACAGGGCAGGAAACAACTCTGTGATTGTAACTACTTTCTGGTCACAGCAGACAGTTTTAAAATCACTCAGTGTACAGCAACCTGAACACTCAACGATCTGGTCAATTATACAGGCATTTTGCATAACTTTAGTTATTTTGAACATCCAACTTTGACAACCAAGTGCTATTTAAACATTGTGGATAAGTTTACAATCAGACTATTTTTTGTTCTTAAATATTTAAAACAATACAGAAGTAAAAAAGCAGGATGTGGAACTGGCGAATTTACAGGTTAAAGAAATTGTTTTATTCAATTTTTCTGATGGAAAAGGTGTTATAATGAGCACAGTTAAGTAAATATGGAGAACTGTAGTGAAAATAAAATTATATCTGTTCTTGAACATGCACAGTTCGAACCTCTTTGCAGTTTGTTTTTTTTTTTTTTTTTTTTTTTTTTTTAATTGTGCTGGCAGCAGAAGCTTGAATGGAAGAGAATTCATGCTATTGCAGTTGAATGCTGGGGGATGTATTTGTTCCTGAACTATGAACAGTATCTGAAGGTGGTCAGGAGATTAACCAATGGACATCAGGACAAGGAAGAAATTGTCAAAACCAAAACCTATATAATTTCTTAGTATGCTCAGGTCCTCAGCTGGCATTGCCAGATCTGAACAGCTCGTGTTCACACAGCTCTAAGGCATGACAAATAAACATCATGCTACAACTGCAAGATGTCCTTGGCTAAGATACCATGCAAATGCAAATTCAGTGGCTAACTAACAGCATGGGAGAAACAGTGCTTAGCAATTGAAATATATTTCAAAGCTACATAGATCTATTTTAAAAGCTGCACTAAAGTAATTACATTGAACTCAGAATTTACAGTATATAAAACAGATGGAAACCTTTTCCATCAGATAGTGCAATGAAGGATGTTCACCATACAGCCCAAACACAACCCACAGAGGCTGAGGCTGGGGTAGCAGAAAGTGAAAGCTGGAAGGAATTCACTGAGGTGATGCCGTTCCTTGACAGGGCTGGTGAACAAGAAGTCTAATTGGGTGAAGCCTAAAGAACCGAGATGGATAATTGTCTCCAAGGACGCCAGCTGACACCTTTTCTTTGCAGTACAGAGCTCATTTCAGTCTCTGCATAGTTCGTCCGACCGTCTTCAGACCTGTCTCTGTGTGACTCCTCTCTAGTCCAAAGCAAACAGTCCTATGCCCTCAAATGGGAGAGGTAAAATCTGCAGCCTAAATAGAAGTCTCCTGACCTTTGGTTGTGACTTATGTTTCCCAAGGACATAGCGTGCATTTGATAACAAGCATTTTCTAACAAAAGCATATTTTCAGTGGTGCTGCAAAGGAAATATACTGAGTATGTCGAAAAAGAACTAGCATAATTTTCATTTGGACCTTTCCCTCTCGGTTCCACCTTTGTGATCGAAATGAAGTCAGACTTCATCTCTTCCCAGTGCTTCCAACTTTACTCCATTTTCTCATGTAGACTGAAGCACAACAGATACAAACTGGTGTGGGTAAAACAGGCTCCATTTCTCTATTCTCTATCCAGTGCACATGCAAGGATATCCACACATATTCTACCCTCCCGGCAATATAAGTCTTCCATGGTTACAATTTGGCTTTAAATCTTGTCTCACTGTGGCAAAAGTCAAGGTCCCAAATTTACCCAACAACATTTTGCAGTTTTGTTGGCAAGGGGAACTTTGTTGGTGAGTAGGATTTTGGTTCCTTAAGTATAAGGACTGTTTAAAAACACTTTTTTCTCCAAGTAGAAATTATTTTTGACGACTAGTGTTCACAGGTCCAAGGTAGCTAAATTTGTTGGCACTGCAGGACTGAGTATGTAGTAGAGTAGAATTTTTCCTAAATGGCCCCAGGAGAGCTTAAATATTTGGAAGAGTAAAGCATAAGATCACTGTAATTAAGTAGTATTATATTACCAGTTCAACTGAGAGAAATTATGGGCAGAGAAATTTCTACATTTTGAACTTATGAACTTACCATTTTAGGCACAGTCAGCTCACAGTTTCCCTAATTTGTGTTTTCCTACTATTGTACTGATGAAGACAATCTGTGAAACAGGAAAATATGATTGTAAAAAGCTGCAAGAATTGACACAGTAGAATCATATGTAGAAGTAATTGGAAAAAATGACTTCTAGAGTGGCTGCATAGTTCTGTGTTCTTTTAAAGCAGTAACCAGCTTTAAATCAGCCCAAGGGCAGCTATCTGTGAAGTCATCAGACAACTAACTTGCCCATGCATGGCTTCCAGCAGGAAGTCAGTGTTGTGCTTTTTGGAAGTGAAATGGCAAATCAAATTATACTGTTGGGGCTCTATAACTTTTTTTTTTTTTTTTTTTAAATCCTTTTTTTTTATCCTTTTTTTTTTTTTTTAATCTATGTGAATCATAGATCTTTTCTATGTGAATAGCTGGTACTGTTGAAGAGGCTGTAACTCTGTGAATCAGAGATAATCATCTGACATACAGAGAACGTGTCAAGGCAACAGAAAGAGCTGGACAGCGTAAAAAGTTATTTGGGACACCATCCAGTTTAAACGTTTGCTTATTTTTAATTAGAATTTGCACATCAGCTGTACTCATGCTGTTCTCTAGTTCCTCTACCTTAGCAAACAGTAATAAGAAACTACTTTATTTCTCACAAGTGATGTTTCCAGATCTTTTATTGCAAATGCTGTTCTTTGCTACTGGGTTTCCCTTTTGATTTCAGGACACAGTGTTTCACCAGCACTTTTAGTATTGATGAATGCTTGAGAGTGTAAGCACTTACAATGTGGAATGCATTGCATTCAAGCTTGCAGGACAGTCTGTACATGTGCTGCTGGCCTACATATGCCTTCTGGCTCTTGTGCAAAGACACAAGGCAGCTCTGTTTCCTGCCATGAGTCATCATTCAAGAATGGTATTTAAATAGAAGAAAAAAAGAAAAGGAAAAAGGAAAAAAAAAAATAGGAAAAAAAGTAGGAAAAAAAGTAGAAAAAATAAAAGATTCCAGGGAAGAGCAAGTAGCAGCAGCAGGTTTTTGTTTGTTTGTTTGTTTGTTTCAGCAGAATGAGTTATTTTTTCCTTTTAAATAAACATCTTGCTAGGAAATCCCAGGAAAGTCAGAGTTTTTGGTTTTTATTATGTTACAGCTAGGCTGGGTAGAAAGCCTATATTAGACCATGGTGTTGATCTTGTCTAGTCAAGTAGACACTGTCCATGTATTTGTCTACACTAGAGTTTCACAGTGATAAATTTTATGAATGTAGACAGGCACACCCTTTTTTGTCAATAAAGATACACTCTTAGGGTAAAGAATATTTAGAAACTGGATGAGTTGTGTGAGGAGTGCACACATTAACCTTTACAAATATCAAGTGCCTCAAGTCAAAGGGCTATCAGTAACCTGAGGTAAAGTCAAGTGAGGCTCTGTTGGGAAGAAGTGCTAAAAGAGACTTTTTCTGTGTGAATTATTCT
Organism: Nettapus auritus; assembly: GCA_011076525.1. NCBI lineage: Eukaryota > Metazoa > Chordata > Aves > Anseriformes > Anatidae > Nettapus > Nettapus auritus. The sequence goes on from CM021765.1 coordinate 43,347,704, forward strand.
GAATTTCATACCTTCCCCTGAAGCAACTAACAGTGATTAAGATGGGAGACAGCATACTAGATAAACCACTCTAATCTGTGAATGTAAGGGTTTTGTTGCTTTAGAGTGTCCACAGAAATATCTCTAATTTCTATGAAAGTGTTTTCCTCTCTAATATACAGGATCTTTTTCCTCTCTGGGGACCAGCAGCTTTGCAAATAAAATTACACCCCTCCCCCCCCCCCCCCCCCGTGCTGTCAAAATTTGGTTAGGTTTTTTATACCAATTTTTGGAAAAAAAAATGGTAAAAATTTAAAAAAAAAAAAAAGGCAATTATTATGCGCAGGAAGGAAGGAAAGAGAAGGAGAAGAACAGCACAGGGAGGAAACAGGACTCTGGCTAAGAAAACAAAGCATGGAGTAGAACAGCAAGAGGGAGCAGGGGAGGGACCTTTTCAGCTCTTGCTGTGGAAAGGCAAGGTAAGCATTTCACATGTGTTAACAACCTAAACTAAAAGGATTGATATAACAGGAATTGTCATCCAGATTTTTCCAACTGTTCTTAGTCTAGGAGTGACTGAACATCAATTTGCTTGGTGGCTCGTGGCAGTCTGTAAAAAATGAGCTGGTGTTTATTTTCTGAGGAAGTAGTGTCCATATCCCTCTACTTTTCAGGGCACTAATCAGTCCTTGGCTTGGCAATCTCTGTAAGAAGGCCTTGTATGACAAGAAAACGGAAGGTAAACTGTTTTGCCTTAGTAGCGGTCTCGTGGGCTCAGCAAAGAACCACAAGGGGAAGGAAGGATCGGATGTAAAAGTTCATGTGCTCCTACCCATGCCTCACTTGTTCTGAGGATAAGCACAATATTAGAGATCTGTCCAAGGCAGAAGGTTCTCCTTCAGAAACACCTGTGGGTAAAAATACCTTATTTCAATATTACTAACACTTAGCCTGAGGGGAGGCTGGTACCACCAGCTGTACTCTAGCTGACATCACAACACAGGTTAGGTTTGAGGCTGAAGTCAGTTTACCAGGACCTCAAAGACACCCTTGTCACTTACTTGCTTCTACCCCCAGCTGTCTGGCACCCTCTTTATTGTGCTGATTACTCTCTTTATGGAGACATCCTTCACAGCAGCTCACAGAAATGATGTGTTTTAAATGCAGCTCTGGGAGGAGGATGTTGGGTGTTTTTTTCTTTCACCTCTCCAGTGATGCAATCAACAGCCCAGCTCCACAAACGCGTGAACTGAATCAGCCGAGGAGGGATAAACAGCACTACTGCAGGGAGAGGCAGCAGGACGAATAAACACCTTGAGTGTGAAGATCTGTTGCTGAGAAGACAATATTTGGAAGGACCACCTTGAGTCCTGCTGAAGGCTTGGCTGTTTGTGGGAGCATCGAGAGAAGCCGAGGTCTTGAGATCCTGACGAGCTCTGCTGCTGGTCCACCATACCAGGCCTGCACCAGCAACTCTTATTGTTTTCCTAACAACTGTTCCCATGGCACTGTCACGCACAAGACATTAGTCATCCTGGCTGGAAAAGGTGGTGTACGAGTCAAACATTTACAGTCCAGCATCAACCATGTATGGTGGGGGAGGGGAGCAGCCCGTCTCAGCAGATGTAGGTAGGGCTGGTTTCAGCAGGCTGGAGCTTCTTTCAATAGCTTGCAAGCCTAAGATCCATGTTCAGCTGAGCCGGCTGCTGGCAGCAGGGATTGTAGCTTGCATTTGACATGTTATGTTATTGGCAGCTGTAATAGCAATATGCTTTAATTTAACATATGAGATGGTAACAGCTGAAGGTACAAGGAGTGGTTAGAGGCATTTCTACTAGTAAGGAAACCCAACCCCCATTCCTTGGCATTGAAACCAAGCACTGAGGTAAAAAGTCAGAAATGTTATTGACTTCTGCTGTACACTTTTGGAGGGACAGGCTGTGAGCAGCAATAATATAGAGGCATCCCTGCAGAGCAAAGCTCCGGAGGCCTGCAAAGCAGCTCTGGAACATGGTGATTTGTGTGAGCTGCTACACTTGTTTAACAGGTTTAACTTGTCCAGACCCAACCCCCTTGAATTTGTCAGCATTTCTGGCAGCATTAGCAATCACCTCCTGGAAGCTCTGAACTGGCAATGTCTTCTCTTTCCTCACCCAGAAGGCTCCTATGTATTGTTTCCCATACAACGATCTGTACATTTCTCCTGGTGCTGAGAGGAGTCCCTCCTTCTAACAATAAACACAGCTAAAGGAAGTGGGAAACCCATACATACAAGCCCAGACTTGCGTCCTCTCTAAAACCGGTTTGGTCTGTTGAGGATCAAAGGAAGGCAGCACCAACACAATATATTTTCAACTCTGGTAAACCAAAAACATTTGTGACTTGCTCAGTACTTCTGCACCTGTGCCTCTTTGACATGCATGATCTGTGCTCCAGTATCTCTGCTATTTGCTCCCGAGAAGGTCACTCTCTCCCTGCTTCAGACCTCTTTCAGTCACAAAACAGATGAGTCTGGCTTTAAGCTGGGTTTAGTGGCAAGGGAAAAAAGAGGTGGCTCGCAGATGTTTCGACATCTTGTTCGCCTAATGCTCTAATCCAGTTTCTATCCAGAAGCCTTGCTTAGATTCAGTTTTATAGCTTCTAAATAGAATGGAAAAACATCCACTCTTCAACAGTCCAGTTCTGTCACTCAGACTCTAAATACTGTATTATGAGTTGTTTGCTTATGAAGGTTTTCCTGATTAAGTCCATGTGGGGATACTTTTGTTCTGAATAAGGAATATCCATGAGCAGTTATTTCAGAGCACTAAATTCATTCCCACCATGCTCTAAAAAGAAACATATTTTGGAGAGCTTGTCTATCTGCCAATGTAACAGAAAAATGAAGACTGAATCAGTGCTCAAGTAGTCTCATGACTTAAGAGAGGGTGAGAATAGCTGTTGTGCTGTTAAGTTCACACCCCAGCTTGTTTTACAATATTTTATTTATACAGACAGCCCTTGACTTTTTTTTTTTTTTTTTTTTTTTTTTTTTTTTTTTTCCTTTGTCACCCTAAAATGACTTGTTTTAACTTTCCAGGATGACATTAATAATGTTTATTAGACAGATATTAACGGTTCGGGGGAAACAAACAAACAAACAAACAAAAGTATTTTGAGTGGTTATTCCTGTACTGAAGCTAATGCCACTGTCTTATATTTGCCAATGTCTTCTATTTATGGATGTTTAATGTTTAGTTCATTATATTACCATCATCTCGCTAGGTCCAGCCATTTTTCTATTTAATTTCCATTGCTTCATCACACCTAATTCCTTGGAAAGATCCTCTTGCAGTTCAGGTAAAACCCATTTGGGAATCAAAATATATGCCAGTATGCACATATTGACACAGATGCTGTCATTATGGCTGATGACTAGTAGTATGTGAAATATTTGTTGAAAAAAAAAAAAAAAAAAAAAGGGGAAAAAGATGGGGGAGAAGAAGAAAAGCAGAAATATTCTTGGCTTTTATAAAACTTCAGTAAAATTGGAGCATTCTTTATTTGAGATTTTCGCACTGTTCTTCTAATTTCTTGAAGTTTGACTGACAAAGCTAAAATTTTTTTTTTGTTCAAAGGATGGGCAAAAGGGACTCAACTACAGAAGCATGTTTACTTGCAAAATTTGCAGGTAATACAAATATGTACTATTTTAAACACTTCTTGATAGAGGCAAGACCTTCTATTCAGTGTTCAGTGCTCACAGGCAATAGCATCATCTTGATGTCTTTTTATAAACTTTGCTTTTATTGATCCAAATCTTGTTTGTCTACCAGATGTGAACAGATTGCCTAAATCACATGAGAACAACAATCTGGATTTGGCTCTAGGACTTGATCATATGAGAACACAGCGATAGGTCAGCTGCCATAGCCTACTTAGCTTTCTGGGAGGAGCAGCGCGGCCCCCTGAGGACGGTAAAGCCCCCGTACATGTACCTGCAGGGAATAGCAACGTCTTATGTAGATGCAGGTAGGGGTGTGGAATAGGGGGCAGTTAACAGTTATACCTCTGCTTTTCTTTTCAGCAAATTATGCATTCCTCCTACAGTCTGCTGGCTACCAGCTCAGCTCTGAAATATGAGCTATGGTAGAAGGGGGGAGGGAAGGTCAGCCTGGAAGACTGTGGGAGAGGATTTCCATTCCAGACGCAGGCTTTTGGTTAGGGCACTATTGTTCAAATGCGATTTGTTCACATGATAAATGAGAAAAAATTCTCACTGCTAACCCTCCCCCCATCCTTTTTTTTTAGCAATAATAATATAAACGCAAAGGAAAATAAACACTTTTTGCTATATTGCACTGGTTTCATAGTGCTGATTGCATTGAACATTTCACAGAGACACTTCAAAGTGCTTCTGCCTTTTCATTTTACATATGGATGTACAGTTTGCTTGAAAATATATGTCCAACTCAAATTACATTAAGATAATATTGGATCTACGATATTTACCCATCAGTTAGACATAAATTAATGCTATTTTAAATTCTGCAGCAGTGTCTCATGAACTTTCAACATTTTTTCTCTCATCCTAGGAAAAGGTTTTTACACACCTCTGTTGACATTCGGTGAGTTTAGTCTCTGTGCTGTCAAACAATGAACGATTTGTGGATCCTCAGCGTTAAAGTACTCGCAAACAATGAGAGAAAAGCTAGAAATAGCTAGTACTAACAAACGAATTGCTCTGACAAGGGGCACTACTAAAAAATAAGCGTATCATTTAAGGATACATATACCCTGTTTCTGGCAAAGGCAAATACAATATGAATATGGTGCGATGTATGATCCAGAATTTGTAGCATATTTTATACAATTACCCAAGTGACTGCTTTAACTAAGGAAGCTCTGGATTACTTTTAGTATGTTCAAAAACACAGCGGAGGCATGAGGCTCTTTGAACAATTCCAGTTCTTCAGAAAGATTGCACACAATGATACTGTCTCAAATCAGCAGGAACCTAATAAAAGGAGACACTTTTTTTTGGCTTATATTTCCACGCTCCTTTCAGGGAACTTTATCCTAGAGACTTTGGGCTTTTCTGAAAGCTAGAACAAATATCCTTTTTACCTCATTTCTCTCTCTCTCTCTTTTTTATTTTTTATTTTTATTTTTTTTTTTTTTAGGATAAACCATCCTGAAAAAATAGTAAAATAAGGCTGCCAGCAAAATATCTTCCATTCATACTGGTCTCATATTTGCCTGTTGTTTTTATTTATTTATTTATTTATTTTGCACAGATATGTATATGCTTGGTGGTGGAGATCATTCTATATTATAAAGTGCTGTAGGCACTTTAGTAGCCGAAGTAGTATAATACAGACATACTTATGAAGGACTACAGACCTCTCATCCTAGCTGAAATGGTGTAGTTGGCGCTTAACTGAGGGGAGATTGTCTTTTACCTTAATGGAAAATTAATGCTGAATGTTCCTTGGTCCAGTTCAGGAAAAGAAGTGTTAAAGAGAACATTCATTGACACATACATGTAATAGACGATATATATCGTATATGAATAGTATATCGTATACGAATATACGATAAATGTTTGTTCATTGTCTTTTGTATTGTGTAAACTACAGAAATCAGAAAACTGCATTTATAAAAAATATAACTAATGCTGTTGTCCAGTCAAAAGAATTTTTTTTTAAAGGAATATCACATTAATAATCTTATCCTTGCTCTGTGACAAAGACCCTTATCGTTTAAAGACCAAATGCATCACAATTACTTGGTCATTCCATAGCTCAAAGAACTGTAAACATGGACGCTTATAAGCCATGGTCTGCACTGCTGTACCAAGGTACCTCATTTTTTGTACTACATATGAACCCTAAGCTACACTATACCAAACAAGACTTTATATCACTTTGAAGATAAAGCTGGGAGAAAAAAAATAGACCTGATACTGAGGTGCACAGAGATACTTTAACCTCTGAAGGACTTCTGGAAGGAAAGAGTATGTAAATCTACTTTGTCATTAATTCCTAGGTTTTCTTTTGGTGTTGCCCTTCATTTACTCTCCTTCCCATTTTATTCATTTCCTCTGCAATCAGACTTTCCTTCATCACTATTTGTTTTTTTTGTTAGTCTAAAATGTTTTCCTCTTTCATGTCTTGTGTAACTTTTCCATCCCTTACTTTCTTCCCATTATCCTCACCATACTTACTCCTCTTCTGGTGCTATCTCACACTACCTGTCCTTGACTCATCTAATGTGAAGATTACACTCTGCAAGAATTGAAACTGAATGAAACTAGTAGTTTCATTTTCCTGTTCTGCTCCTCTTACCTTCTTTCTGCTAAGTTCTGATTCACCAAAATACTTGACACTAAAATACTTGTATTCATGACTATGCAGCCATTTAAAACTATTGAGATGTGTAAACATGTTTCCTAATGTAAAATCTTTATTAGAAAGTCTGCAGAGAGGGAGTTCTTGATAGGTAACCTTCTCCAACCTTTCTCAAGACATTTTTCATTTTCTTTTCAGCTCATGGCTGGGCGTGGCCATGATATTAATGACTTACGTGCTCATGCAGCAACTCAGGCTTCCACCTCTTAGGTGTGTAAAAGGAACCACCATTTTTCATGTGGAAAAAAAAAGGAACCACCAATTTCCATGTTTAATCTCAGATGGAAAGTATTTTGACATGCTGTAAGCAAAATTAATCTTCTCCTCTTCTCTTCTCTTCTCTCCTCTTCTCTTCTCTTCTCTTCTCTCCTCTTCTCTTCTCTCCTCTCCTCTTCTCTTCTCTTCTCTTCTCTTCTCTTCTCTTCTCTTCTCTTCTCTTCTCTTCTCTTCTCTTCTCTTCTCTTCTCTTCTCTTCTCTTCTCTTCTCTTCTCTTCTCTTCTCTTCTCTTCTCTCCTCTGC
>CM021765.1:43354691-43393317 GCA_011076525.1 Nettapus auritus
CCCTCCCCTCCCCACAGGGGTGATTCAAAATTCACAAGTTTATTCCAGACCTGAAATAGAAATCTGGTAGATCAGTCTTAAGTTCCTCTGCCTGTTTCTTTTGAAATTGACCCTTTCTGCTTCAGTTTTTCCAACTTGACTCCCAAATCCTTGGTCTCTCTTACTTCAATTTCCAGCCCATACTTTCTTGCCTAGCTTATCCAAATTTCTACCATTTTCCTCCCAGGACAACCCCAGTCTCTTCCAAGATCCCTGACAAATGATTTAATAGCCTGTATCACTTGTTGTAGACCCAACAGCTCATCGCTTCACAGACTCTACTTCTTCTCAATTCTCTACCCGATTTTCTCAATCAGCCAGTCTGACTTCCATATTTAATCACAGTCTCTGGTTCTATTTCCTATATCTGCTGTCCCAGTCATATTCCTGCCTCTTCCCATGCCTCACGTGACCTTCCACCTCCCATATCTAGTTTTTGCCCTTTTTCTGTTTAAATTACGTCCTCACTTTTTGCTGCTTGGGCATCGATGGGGTAGAGAGTAACTGAAACAGGCATTGTGGTTTTAGCCCTTTTACCTGGCTACAATCCAACCCAAAACAGCTCAGAGCTACAACAAAAGACCATGCTCCATCCATGGCTGTAGCATGCCTAATGTGGAGGCCAGAAATGTAACAGTGGCTAATATGTGGGTGTGCTGAGACCACTTTTATCCCACTGACCAGCGCCAGTTCATTATCTCCTTATGCCTTAACTCCTTTACCAGCTTGTCCACATCCATCTGCTGTCTAGCACCGTGTAACCTCTTCAAAACATTTCTGAGGCAAGGACTGCTTTGGAGTTCTGTGTCTTTACAATGTACACGGTGGGATCTTGGTTAAGAGTGACAGCTAGATGGGATTATGATTATCATGATAATAATAAAAATTAGGGTGCCTGCTGAAGGCATGAACATCCTATATTTTTTGAAAGGGCCTTAACTTGCCAAATCTGTGTGGAGTTTCACAGGGATACTAAAAAGCACATGCTCAGCACAGACGTCATTTCTCTACAAAATGTCAAGTTCCTTTGGAGGTTCCTAAAGTTTCCTAAAATTTCTAAATGGAGAAAAATATTTTTTTTCTTTTTGCTTGACCTCATTCTTGGAAATAGATTTATTTTTTTTTTTTTTTGCTATTTTCCAAATTAAAATGTAATCAAATGAAATACACAGACACACACACATTGCCAGACACGTAGCCAAAAGGTTTTAGCCTTAATAGTTAATACTTAGAGGAGGTTTTTGCAACTGGAATTGGGTTTTACCATAGGAAGTGTGGTGAACTATAATAACAGGCTGTGATCTTAAGTCCTGTTTATAAGATAGAAACACCCATACAAATAAAACTTTTATTTTTTTCTAGAGAAGAAAAAAATTGTTATTCATTGTTTTCCATATTATAGGTATAGATTTGTTGGCAGAAGAAGGTACAGGTTTGTTGGGAGAAGCTGAATACATATACACAGCTGTGTGGATAATAATGACCATGAATTGCCTTTAAAAGTCAAAATTAATATATTAGCTGGAACCATAGTAAGGTATATACTTCTATAGTATGTGATGGCTTTACTTCTTTATTTCTTCCTTTTTGTATTTGTAACCAGAAATATTCAGGTATAATGTGTATGTGCCAAACTTTCCTTCCTTAATTCCATTTTATCTATAGCTTCTTCAGAATCTTAGTTCCATTACTGTTAGTAAAAACTTAACTATACACTTTTGTTTCTGCTTTGCTGTTACATATTTTGAGCTTATTTATTTTCTAATATGGCACCTGTTGAAACATAAATGAAAGGGCTGCTCAATGAGAAGGCTTTACGCCGCAAAGATCCTTCTGCTTAGCAGTACAAGAGAAATACAGCTCCTATAAAATGTATGTTTGAGGAAAGAACTCATGTTAGGCAGGTTAGCCTTAGGCAGGCTTGACTGATAATTTGAAAGAGAGTCACAAATTTTAACATTCTGCTATCAACATATATGCTACTTTTGTGAGGCCAGTATCCCCTGAGTTTCCAGATAATCTGTTTTGACAGTCATCAAAGAAGGAAAATTGAAGATAACTGAGGGAGGCAAACCTCCTGAGAGGACAGTCTATGCTTTATTATTATTATTATTTATTTTTTTTCCTGCTATAAAAAGGAGAGAATGAGTGTGGGGATAGTCACCTCAGGTTACCCCAAAGAGCTCTGTTGGCACGGTTAAAATTCAGCCAGGTCTGAAGGAATATTTTATCTTTGTAATACTGCACATACATGGCGTAGAACACAACACAGTGGCTTGGGGTAAGCAAGAGGAATCTTGAACTGACCAAACCTTTGGTGAAGGACCTAGAGGGGAAGATGTATGAGGGGCGGCTGAGGTTACTTGGTCTGTTCAGCCTGGAAAAAGGAGGCTGAGGGGAGACCTCATTGTGGTCTACAGCTTCCTCACTCACAAGGGGGAGTAGAGGGCTAGGTGCCTATCTGTTCTCTTTAATGACCAGTGATAGGACCTGAGGGAATAGTGTCAATCTGTGACAAGGGAGGGTCAGGCTGGATATCAGGAAGAGGTTCTTCACTGAGAGGGTTGTCATGCACTGGAACAGGCTCCCCAGGGACGTGGTCATGGTACCAAGCTTTCGGAATTTAAGAAGCATTTGGTCTATGCTCTTAGTCATATGGTCTGATTTTTTGGGTAGACCTGTGTGGTGCCAGGAGTTGGACTTGATGATCCTTGGGGTCCCCTTCTAACTCAGGATATTCTATGATTCTATAAAACCTAATTACACAAATTGGAGAATGGTCACGACATTAGGTTTAAAAACCCATTCCAGCAACAAGACAGAAGATAAGATCTGGGGTCACAAACTTGTTAGGCATCCAGTTCTGTAGGCCATTAAAAATATCAGATAAAATGAAGACTAAACCAACAAATTCCATTTATAGTGTTCAAATATACCAAGCAACTGCTTGCAATATGTTTGTACAGATAGCATTTATGCTAAAAAGACAGTGTTTCTCTTTCCTTTAGCTGTCAGGACCCATATTCATTGTTGTTGCCTAGGAAACGATAGATAAAAGCCATGAAAGAGGAATATTTCACTGAGCATCCTACATTGTTTTAGATGCCTTTTGCAGATAGTTGAATAGAGAATTGCAACTCAATTTCATTTAAAAATGTAAACCCCAGTAATTTGATCAGTACAATCTAGTGGTTAACCATCAGGTGACTGACGTTCTGTGTATGACAGTCTGACCTGACTTACCGTGACCATCAGCAAGTCACTTAGTGCTATTCTCATGCTAACATGAACAAACTTTTTCATGCCTACACTATAAAAGCAGATGTGACAGAGGTGATACTATGTTCTTTCTTCAAAGTGCAAGAACATATGCTTCCTTTGCAATGTGTTAAACAAGACATCTAAAATATGTGAATGACTAAAATAATCTGCTTAATGATTGCCTCAGTTATAATATCTCACGTGCAGTCTTCCAGATATGAATGTCTACTAGATCTCCAAAATTTTATATTGAATGAACACACTGGAGGAGACATTTGGGATAGAAGATGAGAGAAAGATGCTGTTTTATAATTTAGGATTTTTTTTAATTGTAAAAATAAAATAAGTTTAAAGTATGACAAAATAAACATAGCAACTCTGAATGAAATACCCCATATTTACCTATGTTTAGGAAACACATGCTTTCTATAAACCACCTTGTTCTTCAAGTCACAATTCTCAAGTAAACATGGATTAAAAAATCTGGCTGCAGCAAATGTACAGCTCCTGCATCTGTGTCATAGATAATCAGGTCTGACTTTCTCTGTTCCGGAAAGTTATCTCAAGACACAACAACCGTGAACTAAAGGAACAGTAACATTTTTTTTTTGGTCTTTTTTTTTTTTTCCCCTCTGATGATACACAAAATAACACCACATGGCAGGAGTTCTATTGTTTTGTAATAAGAAAACAAACAACAACAAAAGAGGCAGCTCCAGAAGAACTGCAGAGTACTAGGAGGATAAATAATCCCATTCATTTCAATATAGTTTTAATTCTACCGTACAGCATGGGACCCATCCCCACGCTTTGATGATACAGATGATACGAGAGGAGTGCAGCATGAGTGGCTCACCCAACCAAACAGAGGTGACTGCACTGTAGCAACCAATGTAGCTCTCTTGCTTCATTATATTTCACGCCAAGGAGAAAGAATACCTGCTGACAGCTGCATTTATTTGTAGATCTCATTGGAAGGGAATAAGGATCTGAGCAACTGACACATCTTGTACTCCAAGCACTAAACATACTCAGCTGAGACCAAAACACATCTGATCCAGTGAACTCTGTCCATATTTAGTGCTTCTAAAAATATAATTTGTCCATATTGACATATGCTTACTCCTTTGGGCTTCCAAAGAACAAAATACAGCTCCTATCTCTTCCTACACGTTTAGGTTCTGTCTGAACTAGATTATCTCCTGTGACTGCTTTAGAGTTATCAGAGCAGCTTTACTTCTGATAATACATGCAAGAATACTGCTGCAGGCAAAATCTGGGCAGCCACAAGGATTTTTATCATGAGACTTTAGGACTGTACTTTAAATAGGTCAGATAACTAAGCAAGGGAGCACCTTTCTTGCACCGCCATTCCCACCTCTCACAAACTTGTGGCAATAGAGAAAAAGTGACATCTTTTTTTTGCCCTGAGGGGCAAAAAAGAAAGAGAAACTCTTGATTACGGACAGGGAGTGGCCTCCATTTATCAGGGCTATCCAGAGAACGATGTAACATGATCTCAGACAGCAAGATGAAAGACTGAAACTAGAAGCAAATCAAACACATATGAGGAGATTAAAGACACAAGGAGAGATCTAATCTAATAGAAAGGGAGGGGACAAGGCTGTTCTTTTACTGATTCGGTATTATGACTGAGTTAGCCCTTAGGCTGAAACACCACATGCCAGTTTATGTTCCTGTTAACAACTTGATGTGACAGAAAGCATAAAATAATATTAAGACCAGTAACTGCATATGTTCAGATATACTGCAGATCTCCGTGCAGGTAAGGTACAGATGAAAAGTATGACATTTGTTAAAAGTAGGTTGACTTGCTATGCTATAGACAGCCACTAAAACTTGTTCTAGAAAATACGATGTAATAAAATGATACTTTAGGCTGGGGAAGCGAAAAGAACGCTCTTCTATTAAGCAAAGCATTAAAGTGCGAAAGCATTTCGCAAAGAAAGTCAGGAGTCTGAATGCCTGCTCCTCCATGCTACAGTGACGGGCACTTTAATAACGAGATTTTATCAGCTGGGGAGAAAAAAAAAAAAAAAGCCAACGTGTTCCAGGGGAGATTGTCACTTCCCGTACATAAGGATTCGGGTGCTTTTTTGTACTTTGAATGCTGCCACAGTAGATCAAACTCAGTATTTGCATATGCACAAATGCAGTGCAAAAGAAACACACAAATAAACCACCAAACAGATGTGGTGTGAAAGTCATTTCAAAGATTCTAGGTGAGTCCCAAAAAGCTTGAGTTTAAAGGACCACTGGGAAAACCTAGCTCCCCTCTCCACACACCACAGGAGGCTTCCGGCCCCATGCCACCTCAGCAGCACCCGTCCCGCCAAGCGATGCCTGACAGGGGCACCCCTGGGCTTGGGGTGGCCGTGTGAGGGGTAGCCGGGGCTCCATGTCCGGCAAGGGCTGCACGCTACCCTCCCAGCCGCCCTCAGGCCTGCCTAGCCTAGCCCGGCCCGGCCTGGCTTGGCCTAGCCTGGCTTGGCCTGGGCCGGCCCTGAGGCGCCCCCTTGCCGTTGCTCCCCTCCCTTCCTCTCCCCTCCCCCAGTAGCCACAGGACTCCGGCTGAAACCCGACACCGGGGCCTCCCTGCCCCTCCGGCAGCCTGCGGCCCCGCGGGGCGACACGCAAAGCCAGGAGCGGATCTCCGCATGCAGACGGCTCCGGCTCCGGGCTGCGGCAGGGCCGGGCCGGGCCGTATTGTGTGTGCCGGCAGCAGCCTCGCGGGGCGAACTTCGCACGGAGCTCCGCTCCGAGGGCTCTGAGGAATCCAGTCCGAAAAGTGCAGCTCGCCCTGATGCAATCGGCAGCCTCCGCAGCTGCAGTCTCCTTGCAGAGCCACAACCGGCTCAGACCGGCTCGAACCGGCCTGGGCCGGCTGTGCTGGCTGCGGGCAGCGCCCCCGCCTTCCTCTCCCCCGCCTCCGCTTCCTCTTCCCCGGGCCTCCCTCCCACAGTCCCACAGCACCGTGATCCCTTGTCCTTCCACCGCCTGGGTGGGCCCCGGCTGAGCACTGCGCTGCCCTCACAATGGATGTCTCGCCTGGCTGCCCTGGCGTTTGACCCACATTTTCCTCTCTGCCACAATGAGGAAAGTACCGTGTGCTTTACGTGTTTTTTCCATGTCTGGAAGGAATGAACACATCGCAAGCCATGCCCTTTTTGGCCAAAGCTACTCCCCCCCCACAGAAGGTGTACTGCACTTGGGCTCCTTGCTGCCTGTCCTGGGCACTGTCCCCTCCTGTCACAGCCCCAAAAGGAGGAACATAGCTCGGTTACCTGCCGAGGTCATGGGAAAGGCCCCTCTGTGCCCATCTCCTCACAGCTGCAGGCTGTGATCACCTCACGGCAGTACAGGAGGCAAGGATACTTGGGTGGTACCCTGTCTCTTCTGCCCTACCTTTCACACGTACTGGGAGGATAAACACACCCCAAATTTTGTCACTCTATAATGGAATAACATTTTTTTTTTTTTTTTCCTGTTCCCCCCCTCCCCCTCCCCCCCCCCCCCCCCCCCCCCCCCCCCCCCCCATTCTTACAGATCAAAGGAAACATGATCTGGCTATGTTTTGGAGAACTGAGGACATTTCCTACTTCCTCAATGGTGAGGGACATGTATATGGTTGCCACTCTCTTTCCCTGGCATTAGTTTGATAATTAACCTGAGTAGATCTGTCAGTTGGCTGCTGCTGAAGGAATCCCTCCCCTGCACTCTGGCACTCCTCAAAGGAAAAGTGCTGCCAGATCCATGAGTTCAGCTGGCTCACCAAAGAGTCAAGCAAACGCTGGACTCTCTAAAGTAGGTCTGTTCCATGTAGCCACAAGCGAGGTGTGGGCAAAGGAGTGATGCAACCCCCTTTTTATGGCAGCAAGATGTTTATTTGACTCACTGATACTGTTAAACTGTTTCTGAACAAGGCAGATACCTGAGCCACTCCCACTGACCCTAATGAGGAGAGGCAAACACATGTGGTGATGTGTACCTCCACGTGGATCTCTGGAAGTCAGTCATCTGCAGGCCTCATTTCCACAGGCTTCAGGTGGTAAAACGGCTCTGTGCTGCTTCCATTGTCCTTAAGGGTATAAGTGCTAGGTTTTGTAAAGACTTCTGCCTTGTGGGCATGCCATTCGCATCCACATCTGGAGGTGAAAACGTGTACTACAAGTACTGATTTTGAGGATGGCACAGACAGTAGGCACAAGTGACAAACATAGAGGGTCCCAAGGAAATGGTAAGCTGTGACAAAATGTAGAGGCTCCCAAGGAAAGTAGGAAGAAAAGTTCATACATGTGCAAACAGTTAGCCATGCTCATGGAAAAGGAGTTGTGATGGGTTGGCCCAAGTTAGAAACCCAACTCTCACCTAGCTGATACCAGTGTATAGTTAACTCCGTTGTGTGAAAGTGTTAAAATATGCAATTTGAGAAAAAGGCAAGATGACCCAGGCCTTGGAGATGTCTAAAGGATGATTAATTGAGGAACTGCTAATCAGGAAGACCATTATATTGACATTCTTAAGGAAAACATCCTGTCTTAAGCCCTTGAATACGTCACCAATCATGTGACTAGTTGGCTGAAAGACAAAGATCAGGAGTATTCTAATGTGATTTATCTGTGAACTGTCCTCATTATTAGTAAAAAATCACTTGCATAATCTGGCAGGCCTGGGCCTAACAAGGGACTCTGAGGATGCGCAGAATGATTCTGTCATGTCAGCAGTATGCTAATTATGTATGGAGGGTAGGGGATTGTACAGACATGTGAATATTGATAAAGGATTGTATAAAGAGTAGCATAGAAAATCCTTAGGGTGCTAGTTTTGTTGGAAACCACCTGGTACCCAGACTCGCACAATTCTGAAATAAACAATATCTCAACCTAGTGTATGGCTTGGGTTATTGCATACCAGGTAACAAATTAAACTTTTTATCAGACAACACAGGCGCTCGCTCACCCTCTGTCCACATCAGGATGGGGGAGAGGACAGGAAGAAGAAGAATGAGGAAGCTCCTGGGTCAAAGATGAAGACCTGGAGACTGCTTACGAAATACCATAGCAAGCAAAACAGGCTGACCTTGGAGAAATTAACTTAATTTATTGTTAATTTATACCTATACATAAAATTACTGGTTTGGATATTGAGAAACAACAACCAAACATGGGAAAACTCCTTTCCTTCCCCGTTTCCTAGGCTGAGTTTCACTCCTCTCTCCTTCTTATCACCACAGGTCACACTTCTTTCACCAAGAAAAGAATGGTTTCAAAGGTGCTGGGAGATGTTATGGTCATAACAGCCTCTCTTTTCTGCTTCTTTCATCTTTCACTTTTCATCTGGTCTGGCACGGGGATGGGAGGGGTGCAGGTATTATCTGCTTTGTTATGAAGCACCTCTGTCTCTTTTGACCTTGGTGCTCCCTCTGTTGTTTCTCACTAATTTTTGCTGTTCCCTCTTCTTCTGACTAGCATTTTTTGCTCCTTTCAACATTTTTTTTTTTTTTTCCAGTGGTCCCACCACTTGTCCTCTGGTTTCAGCTATGCCTTGCAATGGGCCTGTTGGAACCAGCTGGACCCACCTACGTCTACAGGGCAGACCCTGGTCTCTTCTCACAGAGGGCACTCCTGCAGCCCTCCCACTACCAACACCTTGACACCTACAACCGGTAGAGTACTCAAGAGTTGTGGAACCACAGAATAATTTAAGTTGGAAGAGATCTTTGGAGGTTGTCTGGGTCCAGCCTCCTCTGCCTCCCTCACACCAAAAGGGCCAGCTTTATACTTAGATTAGGTTGTTCCCAGCCTTACCAGATGAATTTTTAATGCCTCCAAAAGAAAGTGATTCCACATCATCTCCAGACAACTTTCCCAGTATTTGAGAATCATCACTGTGAAAACTTTTTTCCTTAAAATTTCCTTTGCCATAGCTTGTGAGCATTGTCTCCTGTCCTTTTGCTGTGCACCTCCAAGAGTGAAACAGTTCTCTTAACCCTGTAACTACCAAGTTTGACACATCAATTTGATTCTCTTGTGGCTGACTTTCCAGTCTGAACAAACCCAGAGGGCAGTAAGTTTGGTATTAATAGGGAATGAATGTGCATGGTGGCATGAGGAGTGAGAGAAAAAATGGCTATAAAACGACCTGTGTTGATGGCACCTAGATTAGCAGGTCATTAAGATCCCAGCACATCTAGGGGCACTTTCCTGAGACACAAATGACTGTCCGAATGACTCAAAGATAGAAGGATGGAGAGATTAATTAGTGTCAACTTCTATATTTTACCAAAGGGAAATATGTAAAACAACCATATCCTGAAACAAAAACACATCCACCCTAACACAAAACTAAGAACCCAGGAAAGCTGCGGAGCACTTTTCAGCAGGCATAATTTCTCATAAGCTTAAGTAAATTAAAACAGTTTTTTAGTAAAATGAAATCACCTTTTCCTCCTGTATTATGTCCAATTGTTGCTACAATATGGCAACATTATTTCTTGCATTTTCAGTCTTTCCTCCTACCATTTGTGATTCAGGACCCCAACCATGTTGCTGGCCCTCCACTGGCCTTGCTCTAGCTTGCAAATACCTTTCTAGTACTGGAGAGCTTACATCTGTCACTGTACTTTAGGATGGTGCAGTTTTGCAAGTGATGAATAACAATTCCCTGGATTCTGCTGTCTGTGCCTCCCAGTAATGCACTTCCAATGCAGTATGTTGTTGGCCTTGATTTCTGCAAAAGCGTGCCACCGAGTTCTGTTCAACTTCTTGTCTACCAGGAGTCACAGATTTTATTTTATTTTATTTTATTTATTTATTTATTTATTTTTGCTAAGCGGCTTTCTGCACAGGACTTTACACTTGGTTTTATTGAACTTGATGTGGTTTCTGCTGGCCCATTTTTTTCAGCTTGCTGGGATTGCTGCTGAGTTACAGCCCAACTGTAGAGCCTGTTGATCTCTCCCTCTCCAGTCCACAGCACAGGCACTCCCTTAACCAGCTGTGGAGTGTTTTACAGAAGGCTGTTTGCACACCATGTTCACCTGCTAAAGGAAACACATCTAGCTGCTTCTTTTCTCTAAAATAACTGCAGCAATGACCTTGTTGGGGGAGGGGGATGGAATTTATGCATGTGTGCATAAGTACAAATACGTGCATGCACACATACACACACATTACCAAGTAAAGTGTGAGGAAAGTGGATTCAGTAGAATTCATTACACTGTGGGAAAAAGCTTGCATTCTTTTTATTTATTTATTTATTTATTTATTTATTTATTTCCAGTAAACTTGAAAGTATCCCCTCATTTTCCATCTATTTATAGCTTTTGAATGTTGGCAGACCTGGCTCTGATTCTGGGAGGCCACTCCAAGAAAGGGAAAGTCTCTACCTGCCTGCCCTGCTGCCTTGCTCTCTCCCTGATTTACTTGGAAAAGGCAGGTCAGACTGCCTCTGAAATACTCCAGGGAAAAGGTTTGGATTTTTGCCTGTAACTGTAGGGATCAGAAAGAAAAAACCTTCAGGAATTTGGGGAATCAGGAAATTGTTTTATCTTGCAATTGAACACTGATTATTTGGAAACTGGCTTGTCTCAGCCATCTTCTTTGAAATAGGACTTAAAGAAAAAAAGTCTATGGTATGTTATGCCTCAGGATGAGACCAGCTGTTCTGATTTTGGCTGTTCTCATTTGTCTCCCTCTCCTGGTCAGTGGCAGTTATTATTATTATTTTTTTTTGTCTTTCTAGATTTTGTCTGATTTTGGGTAGGGAAGTCTTTGGCTTTTGTCTGTACACAGAGTTCAAAGAATTTGTGTCTGACTGGAATAGATTTTATGTGTACATACTTGTTCTCGTGTACTGAAGGGTTAAATCTACATAATCTATATTTATCTATTAAACATTTTACCTCTACATCTCTTGACAAGAAAACATAAAATCGTGCAATATCTCAGAAAATGAGCCAGGGAAACCTGTTAACTACAGTGCTCACATTCAGTCAAGTTTGACACCCTGGAATGATGCCAGGAATAGTGGAGCTGAGAGGTGACTACATTTTTGAAGAGGTGGTGACAGGGAGAAGAGCTGGACTCAGTCACTTTAAGAGACTTTGACAGTTTTGGTACAGTAAATTGAATTATTCTGGCTTTTGAAGGCTTAATATTGACATAATACACTGCAGGCTGCCAATTTTTACCTTTTGCTTTAATGAGTCATATAAATAAAATGAAAAAAAAAAAAGAGAGAGACAGAATTAACTTATTGTTCTGTATAATGAAGAGCCTGGGAATCAACTGAAGGATACTCAGGCAATACATAATCTTCCTGCTGTAGTTTTGACAGTACTCTTTATTCCCCAAAGGCAGTATCTTCTCAAGGGCTACGCAGCAATTGCAGTTTTTGGCAGTTCACCTACTGCACAATGCTAGGCCTGTTTCTTCTGCATCGTAGAGCTTCCTAACAGATACTTTACCCACTGTTCTATTACCTTCTCTTTCCAGCTTTGGAAAGAGCCATTACCCACGGAAACTCATTTAAGCACAGACTTCCGCAGACCTCTCTCTGGACCCTGGAGTCTTCATCCTCAGCACCTTGAGGTTCTAGTCAGGGATCTTTCATTGACAGGATGAAACATGGAATTAGAAATTAGAGAGTGACTGATTAAGAATAAATATATAGACAACACTCATTGCTTAATATGTGCTACATTTGTGATGTATTGTGCCTGTGCTGCACTTAAGCCTCCAGATGAGCCCCTGGGGCTCCAAGAACCAAATCAAACCAACCTCATTCTTCGGACTGTGAGCAAGGGCTCAAAGATAAGGAAGACTGTTTATAAAAGGATAAGATAAAGGACATGAAACATGCAAAGCCTCAAGATAACAGGAGCCCCTTGGACCCCAAGAACTGGACCAAACAAACCTTATGGCCCGGATTGTGTCCAAGGGCTCAGAGAGCATGAGCAGCGAGACGAGGTGAAAAGTTCAACTCTGATGAAGGCGTCTTACTTCATCCCGATGACCACCAGGACAACCACCAGAGAGTCCTACGCAAGTGCAGAAGGACTGATAAGATAATTAGCATACAAAGCGGGGCTAGGTGGAGCTAGGAAATGAATATGCATAGGTGTGTTGCAAAACTTAATGCATATGTAATATTTTAGGGGATAAAAGAGAATGCAAGAGAACAAATTGTTGCCCACGACTTTGGTGGGACTACCCCCATGCTGCCCAGTGCTGAATAAACATACCTACTTTACAGTCTTACTGATTGTGGAGTCAGTTTTCCACGAGTCAAGGATAGACTTAGGTAGTTTATGTAGACTAGATCTGTTTTTTATGTTACGACAAACAGACTTTCCAGTTTAATTTCATTTGTGAGCTACTGAAGTAACTATTGGAGGATGTGAGTCTCCTGCAGCCAGAAAGTTTCCAAGTAGTTAAATATCCCAGTGTGGCACTGTGGTGGTTTTACTCTGCTGGGCAGCTAAACTTCACTACAGCCGCTCTCTCACTTCCCCTCTTCAAAGGAAAGGGGGAGAAAATACAATGCAAAAGGCTCAGAGGTTGAGATAAGAACAGGGAGATCATTCACCAATTATCATCAAGGGCAAAACAGACTCAGTATAGGAAGATTAATGTAATTTATTTTCTATCACTAGCAGACTAGAAGAACAGTGAGAAACTTAAAGCAAACTAAAGACACCTTCTCCCCTTCTACCCTCGTTTATCTCCTTTCCCCGAGCAGTGCAGGGGAAGTGGGAATGGGGGCTGCAGTCAGTCCCTAATGTTTTGTCTCTGCTGCTCCCTCACGGTCACTCTCTGCCCCTGCTCCACGCGGGGTCCCTCCCACGGGATGCCGTCCTTCCTGAACTGAGCCTGCGGGGGCTGCCCACAGGCAGCAGCTCTTCAAGAACTGCTCCCACGTGGCTCTGTACCACAGGGTACATCCCCCTGGAGCACACGGGTCCCCCACGAGCGGCAGCTCCCCCCCAGACTCCCTAGTCCTGCGTGGGCTCCTCTCCACGGGCTGCAGCTCCAGCCCAGGGCTTGCTCCCGCAGGGGCTCTCCATGGGCCGCAGCCTCTTCCAGGCCACATCCACCTGCTCCACCGGGGGCTCCTCCACAGGCTGCAGCGTGGAGATCTGCTCCATGTGGGACCCACGGGCTGCAGGGGGACAGCCTACTCCAGCAGGGGCCTCTCCACAGGCCACAGGGGAACTGCTGCTCTTCATTGACCTTGGGGATTGCAGGGCTGGTTCTCACTCCCCTCTACCCAGCTGCTGTTGTGCAGCACTTTTTTTTTTTTTTTTTTTTTTTCTTCCTCATTCATAAATCTGCTCTCCCAGAGGCCCAACCAATGTCACTCCCTTTTGGAGCCAGCTGGAGCTGGCCCTGATCTGACATGGGGCAGCTGCTGAGCTCTGCTCACAGAGTACACCCCTGCAGACCCCTGACTAAACTCTGTCCATGTAAACCCAATAGAGCCACTAAGCTTTATTCAATTCCACAGCAGCTATGTTGACTTCCTGCCACCATTCCACCATTTCCTTTTCCCTATGTTTTTAAAAATGAAAGCTATATTCAAACTTGTTTCTTATGAACTCAGAATAGTCTTTTAGTCTTCAGGAGAAATCTGTTCTTCAACTGCAAATATGCCCTGATTTTGTGTTTGGGATTTTAGCAATTAGTATTGATATACTGAGGAGGGAAAAGAGGAGAACTGTAGAGAGGAGTGAGGAACTCTGGAGACGTAGTTCTAAGAAAGAAGCTTTCTGGATTATTTCATTATTTATAAAGCAGAGGAAGAAACAGAGTCAAGATAAAAAAGTTTTGAAAAATCTTACTAGAGAATACGGAGCATAGGAGATATGTACTAAAAATTCAAATAATTCTGTTTCCATGTTTCAGTTTAGCAAGTAAAACAAGCCTTTAGCAACTGTATTTTTATGAGGACTACATCAGCATTTGCTCTGAGTGCAGAAAATATATTCTCAGGAAGTTCAAGTGCAATGTTTTTTAATTAGTTAGAGTCCTCTAGGAAAGTTTGTCGATTTTTATTTATTTGTTTATTTATTTATTTATTTTAGGTTTCCTGAATTGTCTTGCGATAAGTCTTCAAACTTTTCAGCTCATTAAACACACTCAGATCTCCTACTCTGACATAACTAGGAGTTTTTAAACATGTGCTGTTTTTTCCATAATTTGTCATAATTGAATGCTTTCTCTTCAGCAAACAAATGTTCTACTATGGAAATTGTAAAGAAAAAAATGTCCTTTAAAATAGCTTCCCTCTTTTGTTCATAGTGGTTTAGATTGTCATTATACTGCTATTTAGTCTGGCAGAAGTACAGTCTGCTGTTGAAAGGAGTTGGACAGTTTTCCTTCTTCCACCGTCTCCTGCCACTTCTTCACACCACATCCTTCTGCCATTCTTATGCATGTGGTTTTGGGATGAGTTGCATCAGGGAACCACTCTGACTGAAAGCTAAATTTTTTGTTGTTGCTAGCCTAGTTTCCCACACTGCAAGTAATGCAAGCAGTGCAAAGGGAGCAGCAGGAAAATGTGTCTGGAGCCAGGCAGGGAGGTGAACATGATTATCCTTCAATATTCATTTAATAGTCAGTTTAATCTAAACAGAGATTACTGAACTCATTATGTGCTAAAGTTAGCTATACTGCTACTGTTTTGTACAAAATATTGATAACTTGGTAGAAAAATGATTTTTAACAGAATTAATTTGTCTGCTTTTTGAACCCGTTCATTTTATAGCAAAAGACCAATTGCCTAGGAAATGCACTATTTCAGTTTGGATAAGCTGAGTAATTTTTACAGCTGCTGGTAATATAATCTTGGCAAGCCTGTAAGAATCTAATAGAGGTCCAGGTAGACTGTGCCTGCAGCCTTCAAAAGACAAATCTTCAAATGTGTCTTGATATATTAGGGACCTGTAAGATCTAAAGCTTTGGCTGCTGACTAAGACCTGGCCATGACTATAGATCAAACTTGTTTCAGTAGAATCTACACGAGATTCTGCCAACTACACTTTTGCCACTTTGCCAAAGGTTTCATTATTTCATGTATAACAAAAGTATAGTTAAGTGAATAAGAAACTAGGAAATATGTTAATACATTAAAATAAATAGAATATAAATCACTGCTTAAATAAGAAATATTGTTAGTTCAGAATTCACATGTGTACATATGTGTCAAATTGTATTGTCATACAGATCTGCAAATCTTTTTTTCTTTATCCCTCTGATTTAGTTTGCCTAGGTCTGAGAATTTACTAGTATCCTCCATGATTACAGAAGGAATTCTGTCCCCTAGCACAGGATTTGAAATAAAACGTGTTTGAATCCCTACAAGAAATCCTGATAATACTCCTTGAAACCTAGGTGTAGAGGATAACCAGAAGCTGGCATGGGATCTTTGTGTGTCAACTCTCTTTAGATTCCTCAGAGTGATGCAGTCATCTTCAAACATCTTGAGATACTTTTATTTTCTGAAGGTGGTCAGTATAATTTCAACTTAAAACCATATGCCAAAACAGATATATACTTCTTGTGCAGCTCTATATCTCAGGTGAAAGGAACATAACTTTTTATTCACAAATCTAATTTGTCACAAAATTATGGATAAAAAAAAGCTGAAATGAATATTGAAAAAAATCACAGATGGTTGAATTTACTGAATTTCTTCTGGTAAGCTTTCTCAAGAGAGTGTTCAGGTATATTCAGTAGGCTTGAGGACAGAGAAGTGTGGGTGACCTGGAAGTGGAACAGATCAGGTGGTGCAAAGTAATCTTAGGGGAGCTAGGAGTCAAGAGGGGATGGGGAGTTGAGATGCAGGTGAGATGAAAAGGTGAATGAGAAGGACATAAGGGACTGGAAAAATGTACTTTGAAATGTTCTCTCAGCAAGTGATGAAGCCTGCAGATCTCTGACAAAGGGTGCTTGCTGAGAGAGCTGAACATACTTGCTAGTTGCTGGCAGTACAAGAATGCTTCCTGGCATGCTCCTGTACTGTGCTTACATAGGAGTAGTAATGTTAGCCCTATATTTTTCTACAGTATAGCTTGTTTCTGCCTTCAGAAAACAAATGCAATTTCTCAGTCTGGAAAGAATGGGAATTTTATCTTAAAATTAAAATAAACTACTGGGAAGTCATTCAGCTTTCCTGTCCTAAAATTGACTACTGGATATCACTCCCTTTTCTTGAGCTTTATGAAAATACAGTATATATATTTTTAATTATTTTTATTTATTTATTTATTTTTTCAGAGTTAAGCTCCTCTGAAATCAATGTGTTTCACATGTTTTTAATGGAATTAGATTAAGGGTTTTGCATGAGTTAGACAAATGCATGTTATGTGTTGACTTTATATGCTTCATGATGCTTCTGTTATGTTGATTTCAGATATGGTCACAGATGAAAGGCTGGTGTTTTCTGTGATAGCTAGTGAAACAGCAGTGACAGGAGTCTAATAGTAGATTGATCAAGGCTGAAAATCATTACACATGGCATTCTAATGTAGCCAGTGCAGCCTGTAGCCAGTGCAGCCTGTAGTTGGCACATGCAATAGTTGTCTTAAGTAACCCAGTACTGGACCAGCAAAATAAACTAGAAAGAAGAATAACTGCTCTTCTGTGATTTCAAAGCTCTTAAGCAGATTGGAAGGAGATGAAGTTGAGGAAAGTGTAATCATAAAGAATTAGAAAAGAGACAGGAAAAGCAAGTGGTGAAGTAGGGGGAGTCATGAGAAGACTCAAAAGAACTTTGAAAAATACAAATGTAACAAGAAAAAGCCAGTGAACACTAAAAACACATGGATGTCTGTTGTACAACATCTCCAGTTCCCCAAGGCTGCTAGGATATCTGAATTAAATATCTGACATTAGGATAGCTGATATCTAGAATCAGTGAGGTCTTCTTAATAGAGCTCTTAACTTCCCTGAAAATTTGTTGGTTTTGAATCCAAACCATGTCAGAGTAATATTTACTTCAGATTTCTCTCTAAAAGATATTGAAGGAAGAAGATAAAAATGGAAGTGGAGTTCTTTCTCCCTAGAAGTTTGTATGTTGTGACAGAAAAGAGAAACTGGGAACATATTCAAGAAGAGTCACTAATGAAGAAAACAATCACCATCATCTGTACAACATGGGAGTTAACTGAAAATGGGGAAGTAGGAATATCTGGAAATCATTCAGGCTTTAGGAACTTCATGAGTTTTATTCTTATCATCCTGTTTCAGAAAAGTAGAGAGCAGAAGATGGGCTCAGAGATTGCTGTGAGGTATTTTGAATAACTTGTTGCCCTCAAAACATGATCTTTTTAGCTTTTTCTAACTCTGAAGTCTTAGGAATGCTTCCCAGCTCTTGGGTTCAGCTGTGCACCCTAGCTGTGTAAGGTCCGTATGAAGGAACACAGTAGCATTTCCTTCTTCCCCAAGTTTCCTCCTTGTGATGCACATCCATGGATACATGTTTAGAGTGGCCATTGTCCTCTCTCACCATTAGGCTCTTTCTTGATTCAGTAGAGCTATGTTGCAAGCTCTCTCTTGACCTGCATCACTGGAGTCCTGCAGACCGGGGAGACTGTTACCCAGGCAGCAGGCAGGGGAAGGGTGCCACCTTGGTGGCATTGGAAGCTGCCTTCAATTGCAGCCTGCAGCAGCTGAGCTCTGCAGTCAAAACTTTGGTTGTGAGAGGAAGGAGGGGTTAAAATTTATTATTTCCAGTCCTCCTGGGTTCCTTTCAAAGGGTGGATGGTGGAGCAAACTGCCTTCTGTTTGATCTCAGTGTTAAAGCACTCCCTGAAGCAATAGAGTTGTTACCATCCTTTTGCTTCTGTTTTTCTTGGCCTAGGTTTTCAATGAAGCCTTCTAGGGCATCAGTCTCTGCATGTCTGACCAAGGGAAACAGAGCTGTTGCGACATCTGCTCCCAAGTCTTATACCTAGATCCCAGACTGTTCACTGGCTGAACTTGAGTTAGAGGTTTTTGTCTTCAGGTTGTTGGCAAGAGTCACCTCTGCCACAGGTTGAGCAGATTAAATGTATGGAGATTCCAGGCATAGGAAAAGTCTGGTCTGCAAGATGGGGCATGAAAGCTTGCAGGGCCCAGGCTGTTGGTGAGGGTAATGAATGAAAGTACAGGTGAGAAAAGTGTAGCATCAGAACTAGGGGCAGAGTAAGGGGAGAGAGAGCCTCATGGGAGCAGACAAAATTCTGAGGGTACACATGTGACAGGAAATTAGGTTGTAAATTAAAGAAAAAAAATGAGTGGAAGAGAACAGTAGGATGGCAAGGAGAAGGGAAGAGAAGCAGGAAGGGATTTTAGGAAGAAGAGTAGAAGTTCTCTAATTCTCTGAAAAAAAGGAGAACAGGCAACATTCTTCCTAAAACAGCCGGGAGGAAGTCAGTATTTTTGTGTGCAAATTTAAGATTTGATGTGGGGGTAGGTTCCCTCCTAAAAACTCAGAATGAGAAAATTTACTGGAAAGGGTGCAAGTTTAAAAGTGTTATATAATTTTGAAGACAGTCTTGTATTTTTTTTTGGGGGAAGGGATGTGATACAATAATTTTGTATTCTGGTTTTGATTTTATCAAAATGAAGGGATTTAGGTGGAGAAAGAAGTAAGTCGTTGCTGAGAGACCTGTAGTCAGGATTGGACCAACAGCCATTCACTGGACTAACAACTAAGAGGTAGGAGACAAGTGGGGATAGGAAAAAAAAAAAACCAACAAAAAAACACAACCAAACAAAACCTAGCTAGATACAGCATAACATACTGATTACATCCCTGTAACATAAAGGAACTTTATTTAACAATGCAGAGGTCTCTTACGGCCAGCAGCTGTAATCTAACTAGCCTAACAAGCCAAAAGAGGTTAATTTGCTGGGGGCAGGGAAGAGCTGGGTGTTATTTATAGCACAAATTGCTGAGCCTGCAAGTGTCTCCTATGCCCTCATTATCCTTTTTGGAAGCATCACAGAAAGTGTGTTTTTCAGGCTCTGTCCTCTCCAGCTAATGCAGTTTTGGTTAGCCCAAGTCACCTGAGCTGAACCGTGCCCTTCCGAAAATACTTTTTAAGGTTAAGCATTACTTATTTGAATAATTACAGAAATAATTGCCAGAGGACTTTGAAGACTGAAGCATCATCTGCCTGTGTGAAAAGGAAATGGCCTATGTGCTTCTGAGAATTTTTATGTTAGCTTCAAAATTAATTTCTGTTCCTGAATTATGGTGATTCAATTCAAATGAAGAAGCTGTACAGGCTTTTGGCAATTTTGGATATATTTTCTCTTGTCTGTGTGATGGGACTAGAATGTTTTGAGACAGGAGTAAGCTTTTGAAAAAGACTGCCAAATTATATTATATATCCCTCTATTCATAAGACTCCTGCTAAAATATAGCAGTGGGGCAACAAGTGAAAGGAAAAAACACACTCTTTTCTATATAAGTGCTGGTGAAATTATTAAATCAAGAAAATAAAATACATAATTTTTATAATTATGCTTAATGTAATACACTTTAAGGCTAGATGTGAAAATGACATACCTCTGTCCTCCTGCTTCGGTAGACCATGGAGCTGCCTTTTTTTTTTTTTTTTTTTTAACCAAACTTAGTAGTTTCTGTTTAAAGTTTCAAAATAATACTCACTCTTGGATTAAAAATTCCAACGGATGTCTTTAGAGACATTGTTTCTATGACTGATTTTTCTGATAGATAATATTTTGTACTACTTCAAGCTAATTTAATCTTTGTTTGATTTACAGCTTTCAGCATATCTTTGACCATTTTTCTGTGAGTTCAAAGGGCGTTTCACTAGGGAAAACAAACAAACAAAAACACACCATTATGTAAGTATGTCTCAGTCACTGTGAAGCAGTTTCTTATCTTTCCATAGCTGCAAAACTTATTCATATGGGCAAATAATGATCTTTGTAATAATAAATCTTAAAAAGATATAGGTACTATAATTTATTTTTTTAAGAAAATATTTTGTTAGCTATTACTTAGTGTTTACTTTTTAACATCATAAAGAGCATATTATAATTTATTTAACGTGACAAACAAACATTTGAAGTTTGAATAGCTATAATAATACTAGTCTATGAAGGACAGTGTTATATGTGCATATGAGCAAAAGTCTGGCATTTTCTAACTTTTAAATAGTTAATGGGTTCAAATGTAATTACCTAATTATTTTAAAGTATCTTTACATATTAATGAAGCACTGACATTAGGCAACACTATATTTACCTTTACAGTTTAAGAAATATATTTTATTTTATTTTATTATTTTTCCCCAGTAGTAGAAGGAAAAGAAAATTTCAAAATGATATAAATTGTTATGCATACCAAAAATACAACTCTAAGAAATATACAACATTCAACACAACTTTTTAGAAAATTAAGCTCTGAAATAGCTGAAAGATTAGTTATCTTTTACCATTTTTGAGGAATGCCAGTATTCATTTCAATTTGAAGCCTCTTAAAACCACTAAAGAGTATTCTGAAAGAAGCAAGAAAACCTTTTTTTGTTTTAGCAGGAGAAAATCTGTGTTTTCATCAGCCTCTCCACTGCCCACATGCGAGAGAATGTTTACATAAAGGCTAATGTTTTCTCTTCGTTACTATTTGAATAGAAGCAGGTATTCTTAGAGCAAGTACTGGTACTCGTCATATATATATATAAAGTAGAGAAATCTGTACTCTTTTTTTTTTTAATAAAAAGATTCTTATCTGTCTGGAGTTCACAGACATTAGAACTTCTATGCAATTTAGCTCAGACAGTTAAAATAAGCTCTTCAAGAAACTGACGTTCAGAATTTTGACTATGTGGCCACTCCACACTGTCAAAAGCCTTTTTATTATTTAAAATTTGTCTGTACTTCCAGGAGAACAGAAATATGGGAGAAAATACAGTCAACAGTTCCTTCATTATTCTGGAATCAGTCCAACATTAGATGGTTTCTGGGTTATCAGGTTTATGGGCTGAAACATCTTTAATGCCATTGATGAATAAAAGTCAGGCCAATGTAGCATACATTCTTGTGATTTTTATTCATAATTGCATCAAGAAAGCTTGCAATTTTTTAAAGTAGCTTGCAATTTTAACTATTGCAATCAGATAAGTGTAGGCTTAGTATTTTACAGATGATAGAAAATTGAAATCCAAACAGAATTTGGAAAGACATTTCTTAGCCCCACCATTTGGAAATCACCCTTAGGATTTGTCTACAAGTCATTTCAAAACCAACAAACCTCATTTTTTAATTGAAGTTGAGGAAACTGTACACTAAATGAAACACAAAGGCATACGCAGAACATCATAGATGTAAAATCTGTTAAATTTGTCTGCTGCTGGCTTGAATATTTTTCTTCTGTGGAATGTGATATCAAATATGAACTTTCAGTTGTTAGCTTTCTTTTTGCTGAAGTTGTTGAAAATACAGTGTTGAAAAGTGGACACTTTTGTTTGCTTCGTTTAAGGTCTGCACTGAGGAACCTCTCAAAGGTGGCTTCCTTTTTTCCTCTCAATGATTCTCTGAGATTTCGTTCTGAGGGTGAATGTATGAACCTTGCTTCTGAAAGGAAAGTATACATGACTATGGAATACAGAACATAATCATACTCTGTAAGTGAGATTACTTTGATGTAATTTCATGTAGTTAGGTGATTTGTTATAAGATGATTTGATGTGGTTAGATGGTATTGATAAAATCAAGCTAATCTTTCCATTAAAACACTGTAGCATGAGTAAATAATGCATTTCATACAAAAGAAAAGCAGTCTGTGGCATCTCTGAAGTGCAAAGAAGGATAGAAACATTTGGAATGCACTTTTGAACCACAATGTTTTAAGTCTACTGTGAGACTATGAATCTAAGTCGATTGGTAGTTCTGCTAAGGTTTACATCATTATCATTAGCATACAGAGTCACATACGATGATGTTACTTGAAAATATCTTGTTTCTAGTCTTCAGATATTAATTACAGGTGATGATTTACATGATAGTTGAGTTGATCTAACAGCTTGTGGCTATTGAGTGGGGCAGTCCTGCTTTCGCTTCCTCTGCTTCCATATGTGCCTCTATCCCCATACTCTTGCATGACTTTTAGTGATCTGAACACTCACAAAAACAGCAGAAAACCATTGTTGCTGTTCTGTCAGGTTTGTTTTCTGCACCTGAGCAAGATACACTGATTGACCAAAGGACTAGTTGGATGCTGTAGGGGTTAGACCATATAGATATGTATGGAAGGGTGGGAGGGAGTGGAGCTCCCCTTTTGGAGGCAGCAAGCTCTTACACTGGCTGAGGTGTCTGATGAAGTCTCAGCCTGAGAGGTGCAGAGGGATCGCACCACTCTGCCCTTAGATGGGGCTCCTGGTCCTCTGATGTCTCCCTCCAGCCCTGTGGGGGTACATGCCTGGGCATCCACTGCAGTAGGATCACTGGTTCCCCTTCCTGGTGCTTATGGATGGATGGGTACAACTCACTTGTCCCAGTAGACTTCCCAGCCCTATGACTGGGTGGTTATGTTACACTTAAGTGATGGAGTCAAAGACAATATACCTAGCTTGTGTGTCCATAGAGTTAGCTGGATGACTGTAATGCCCTCAAAGCTATTTCTTTAACAAAACCTCTAACACCTGTCATGAATACACTGCATACCACAAAATGGTCTTGACGATAATATTTGACAATGGATCTCATGATGGACAGTCACCTCAGAAGTACATGCATTCCTGTAGTGGGTGAAATTTGTGAAAATGTGCTTGATTTTCTTCCAGACTCTCTGTGATGGTTTTACTCGGGTAGTTGGCCGAGTTCCACCACAACCGCTCTCTCACTTCCCCTCCTCATAGAGGAACGAGGAGAAAATACGATGAAAGGGGCTCAAGAGTTGAGATAAGGATGAGGAGATTGTGCAATAATTATAGTGATGGGCAAAACAGACTCAGCATAGAGAGATAGTAAGATTTATTGCCTATTACTAACAAGCTAGAGAAGTGAGAAACAAAGGAAAGAAACCAAAAGCACCTTCCCCCCCATCCACCCTCTTCCACTTCCTCCCCCTGAGCAGCACAGGGGAACAGGGGAATGGGGGTTATGGTCAGTCTATAGCACTTCTCCTCTGCCGCTCCTTCTCAGTCACTCTCGTCCCCTGTGCTGTGGGGTCCCACCCACGGGATGCAGTCCTTGCCGAACTGATCCGGCGTGGGCTGCCCACAGGCAGCAGCTCTTCAAGAACTGCTCCAGATATGGGTCCGTACCACCGGGTCCATCCCTTGGGAGCAAACTGCTCCAACCTGGGTCCCCCATGGGCAGCAGCTCCTGCCGGGTCACCTGCTCCTGCGTGGTCTCCTCTCCACAGCCTACAGGTCCGGCCTGTAATCTGCTCTGGCAGGGGTCTTCCACAGGCTGCAGTCTCCGTCGGGGCAGGTCCATCTGCTCCACCATGGTCTCCTCCACGGGCTGCAGCGTGGAACCCTGCTCCACCGTGGTACTCCATGGGCTGCAGGGGGACAGCCTGCTTCACCATGGTCCTCACCACAGGCCGCAGGGGACTTCTGCTCCAGTGCCTGGAGCACCTCTCCCCCTCCTTCTTCACTGACCTTGGCGCCTGCAAGGCTGTTTCTCACTCCTCTCACCCTCCCAGCTGCTGAGTGGAGCAGCGTTTTTTTCCTGGTCTTAAATATGCTCTCACAGAGGTGCAAAACAACATCACTTACTGGCTCAGCTCTGGTCAGCAGTGGGGCCCGTACCAAACATGGGGCAGCTTCTAGATCCTTCTCACAGAAGCCACCCCTATGGCCCCCTGCTACCAAAACTTTGCCACGTAAACCCACTATACTCTCATGTGTCTTAAGTGATTTGCAGTCATTGTTCACCTTTCAGATTGAACCTCAGACCATCTAGGGCACAGCCCTACCAAATCACAGAATCACAGAATAGTCTAGGTTGGAAGAGACCTACAAGATCACTGAGTCCAACCTCTGACCTAACGCTAACAAGTCCTCCACTAAACCATTGTCCCTAAGCTCTACATCTAAATGTCTTTTAAAGACCTCCAGGAATGGTGACTCAACCACTTCCCTGGGCAGCCTATTCCAGTGACTAACACTTGTTCAGTAAAGAAGTTCTTTCTAATATCCAACCTAAACCTCCCCTGGTGTAACTTTAGCCCGTTCCCCCTTGTCCTGTCACCAGGCACATGGGAGAACAGACCAACCGCCACCTCGCTACAGCCTCCTTTCAGGTACCTGTAGAGTGCAATAAGGTCGCTCCTGAGCCTTCTCTTCTCCAGGCTAAATAGTCCCAGCTCCCTCAGCCACTCCTTGTAAGACTTGTTCCCCAGACCCTTCACCAGCTTCGTTGCCCTTCTCTGGACTCTCTCGAGCACCTCCATGTCCTTCTTGTAGTGAGGGGCCCAAAACTGAACATAGTACTCGAGGTGCAGCTTCACCACAGCCGAGTATAGGAGGACAATCACTTCCCTGGACCTGCTGGCCCCACTGTTTCTTATACAAGCCAGGGTACTGTTGGCCTTCTTGGCTCCCTGAATGCACTGCTGGCTCATATTCAGGCAACTATCAACCAATACTCCCAGGTCCTTCTCTGACAGGCAGCTTTCTAACCACACATCTCCCAGCCTGTAGCTCTGTTTGGGGTTGTTGTGCCCCAGGTGCATGACCTTGCACTTGGCCTTGTTGAACTTCATACAGTTGGCCTCGGCCCATCGGTCCAGCCTATCCAGATCTTCCTGCAGAGCCTTCCTACCCTCGAGCAGATCAACACACGCACCTAACTTGGTGTTGTCTGCAAACTTACTGGGTGTGCACTCGATCCCCTCATCCAGATCATCGATGAAGATGTTAAAGAGAACTGGCCCCAGTACTGAGCCCTGGGGGCCTCCACTAGTAACCGGCCTCCAACTGGATTTAACTCCATTTGCCACAACTCTCTCGGCCATCCAGCCAACTCTTAAACCAATGAAGTGTATGCCAGTCCAAGCCATGAATGTTTACATTTGTGGTGGGCTGAAGTACTACTGAAATTAATCAGTCTAACTTGTACTGTGCAACCATTTTCCTATTATCTGAATAAGACTCGGCTAGATTTTAAAAAACATTGGACATACTGAGGTGACAGACTCTAAATATAATTAGAGATATCTTAGGATAAAATGTAATCATTCTTTTCTTTTTTTCTTTTTTTTTCTTTTTTTTTTTTTTTTAAAAGTTTCTTTATTACTAATATTATTTTTTACTGTACATCTTCATACTGCTACAAGATGCATGTGTGAGGGTGGACTATCATATGCAGCATGATTTTTCTCTATTATCTTTGTACTCTTGCCATTCCTTTCAGTGATTTAGTGAGTTTTCATTCTGCGTCCTTATCTACATTGTAAATTTCTGTGGCAGGGACAGCCTTTTAATATATGCTTTTACAGCAACACTGCAATTAGATGTAGTTCTGACTGGAACACTCGGGGTCTGCCGTAAGACAAATAATTACTAATCATAATTATACACATAGCAGCAATGTGCCTGACAATTCCATTATTTGAGGACTAGTTGATGTTCCAGTAAGAACAGTAGTTATTCCTTCTTTTCCAATACCTTTTTTTTTTTTTTTTTTTTTTTTTCCTGTCCACATATAAGCAAAATCCACAAAATGACAGCAATTCAGGGAATGTTTAACCAGAACATTTTTGAGGTTGGACTTTTAGCAACATGGAAGCAAAGAACAGATCTAGTGCTGCTCAGAAAACGGAACAGGGCTGAGTGGTGAGATGCTTTACCAATGCTGCCATCTTTTGTTTTGTTTTGATATTGCTACTTAAAAGAAAATAAAAAAATTCCTGGGAGATATGGTCAGGTTCTATAATGGAAAATAACCCCCCTACAAACACCTGCAGTTATTATTATTATTTTTTCCCCTAATGTCTCTCATTTTTTGTGTAAATAAGCTCCTTCAACACATCACTGCATTTCCCTTGAGCGTGACTACATGCAGTCTTTTATGTTTTTAATAACTTCATCAACTGGGTCACAGAAACAGGTTGTACTGAACTGCAGTCATTCAAATTAAAAATTAACACTGAGAAACAGAAGCCAAAGGAATGACAAAAACAAGTCTGTCCAATAGTACTAGATGCTTCTTGAACTCTTAACATGTGTCTTCTATGGCTGGAAATGTTGATGGGAGTAAAGACAACAAACTCCTTCATTCTGAGTTTGTGAAAGTCAAGAACCCACTTTCTCTTCCCAACCAATGGTTGATTTGAGATTTCTGTAAGATTTGGTCTTAGCTTAATTTTCAGTTGGTGATTCAAAATGTTGATTCCAAATTATAATAACGTGTGGAGATTTTTGAGATTTTTTTTTTTTTTTTTTTTTTTTTTAAAATCAGAAACTTTGTCACTGGACGGTATCAATTTCTCATAACTGAATGAATTAATAGAAAAAAAGTGATTTTGAAAAGGCTTTGGTTTTCCAGAACATTTACAAAATGGTTATTTCATATTTTGGCTTACAATTATAATTGTTTTTTAGTCAGTGAACATGTAAAACTGAAATCTGAAGGTAACATTTTGAAATTAAAGACATACTTTATTTCAGTTGAACCCTACTGACTTTTGTTTGTTTTAATTACAACGTAGTTTTGTCTGTGTTTTGATGTATTTTGAAAAATGAATATGGTTAGATGTTGACTTGAATGGAATATAACATTTCTCAACAGCTCTAATCTTCTCAGCCAGAGGAAACTGAACTTTGTCCTTGTTTCTAAATATACTAACTCCTGGACAGATTGAAACAAGCTGGTGTGATTATAGTCCCTGTCTTGCCAACTGCATTTGGTATGTAAAGACAATTATGCCAGTATAGCTATTTCCAGAAATGCTTTTTAAAAACCATTCAAAATATCAAAATTAATAATAAGAAAATACAAGTTTTCATTTGGATTTCTGCTGTTTTTCTTCTCATTCTTACAATACATTTTAAATGAGGTACATTTTTTTTTCATGGAGGATGACCTTTTTATGAGAACTGGTTTGTGATGTCGAATACAGCTCAAAAGTTATGTGTTTTAGAATACTGATCTGGCTGGGAACAGAATTGATCACCCAGAAATATTTGGATCTGTAACACAATTTCACATCTGCGCCCTTAAAAAAATAAAAAAAATCCACTGTAATTTCCTTCTGTAACATTGCTACTCTGGCATTTTAAGGGTGGAGAAAGACAACTTTTTATTTTCACATTCTTTTTTTATTGCTATTTTTTCTTGGACTTTTTCTACTTGTGGTGCTGTTGGCCAGGTAATTTATGGCATAATATCAGAGCCCTAGACAACTGTGCTGGTTGCCAGAGGCTTGGCAATTGGATCTAAGAAGTGTTTTAAAGATGTGTTTTATTTGAAATTCCTTTTCTGTTCTTCACAGATGAAATCCTGCTGCCACACAAATTTATTATGGAATAGGAAGAGAGCAGTGGAGAAAAGAAGGTGTGTGTTTATAAAGGCACCTGAAAAACAAAACTTTTGAGAAGCTGAAGCCTGCTAGGGATATAAATGGGCCACTTGCAAAGTCATGCATTTGGACAAAAGATGGTGTTTTCAAAGATTGCAATGGGCGTTAGGGTAATACTTCAAAGGCTATGGTTAACATTTGCATTTGTACAAACGAAAGCAGTGCTCAACAGATGTCTCCAACCCTGATTCTTCAAATGCACCGCTGCAGCCATGGCTGTCCTGTTGTCCTGCGACCTGCTGCTGAGTCCTGTGCCTTTCTGTGATCCTGTGCTGGTATCTGGCTGTATGCTGCTGCCCCTGCGTATGTGAGCACTTCTTAGTGACCAGGTCCCAGTGGCCCTAGTGCTTCTCCATCACCAAGCTTTGGGAACAGGGCAACGGTTGTTTTGATTAAGGGCTCTTCAGAAATGAAACATTTTTTCTTGGTTGGCTTGTTGGAAGAGAGGGAAAAAAGGATGTGAAGCAGCAAGTAGAGCCAAGGCTGGTTTTGTTTCGTGGGATCTTGTTATTTAATAAAATGGATGAGCTTTCTAGGAAGCTCTAGAGACAACCCTGGTAGTTTTTTATCCCTTTTCTGATTGCTTCTTCTTTCAAATGGCAGCTCCCTGGTGCTGTCTCTTACTTCCTTTTATTTTAGGATCATTCCTCACTGAAGCTCCAATTCAGGTCCTCAGCTGATCTTTGCTTGTATCTCTGCAGAATTTCCAAATCAAACTTGTTTTTCCTTTCCCACCTGGTTGCATTATTGACTTTCTATCTCTCTGCTTTTATACCAAGCAAGTGCATGCAGTGTTAGCAACAAGCTATGTGAACAGAACCTCTCTGCAGCAGCATTTTATCCACATCCCTGTACCCCATTACCACTGGAAGTCCCCTTAGTTTTGACCAACATGTTACCACAGCCTTAGCAGAGCATGACTGCCCTTTGCATGGGACAGAAATGTAGGTTTCAAGTTAAAAAAAAAAAAAAAAGAGGGAGAGCGAGCAAGAGAGAGACACAAGAATGCTTGATAAATCCAGTTTTATTGGAGTGCTACCTTGAACTGAACAAAACAAGTAAGTTACATTAAAAAAAAGAAAGGTATGTAGTCTAAACATCCCTGGGCCAAGCTGGAATTTCAACACAAGAGCACTGAGTGATGTTATGTCGGGGCTGCAAAGTCCTGCTGACATAGCCCTGTCATGCTGTTATGCAAAATTTATCTCATTTCCATGTGGAATGCCTCCATGCTGGCAAAGGTGCAGCTACACAAGGAGGAGGGAACTGCCACCAGTTCAGGGAGCATTCACTGCTTGTATGTAGGGTGCCCATTACTGCCAGAGCCATGATGGGCTCTATACTACTCAGGCCCTCATTCAGGAAGCTAGAAAGTTAAGCAGGGTATGGGCAGAGTCATAGCTCTGGCAAACTAAAGGTAACTGCAGTGAGAATTAACAGAAAAAAAAAAAAAAAAAAAAAAAAAGTAGGTTTTTCAGTCTTAACAACCTTTTGATAGAGGAAAGATTCTACTGGAAAGACAAAGTGTAATTTTTATTTTAAAATGTATTTGACTCAGCTTCCTACAATCCTTAAGTCACGAGGGATGGGAAAGCGGTGGTCCTAGTGGCAGCTGGCTTGGGGGAGAGTGGCACTG
This sequence comes from Nettapus auritus, assembly GCA_011076525.1. Taxonomy (NCBI): domain Eukaryota; kingdom Metazoa; phylum Chordata; class Aves; order Anseriformes; family Anatidae; genus Nettapus; species Nettapus auritus. The sequence goes on from CM021765.1 coordinate 43,384,195, forward strand.
TAATGCCAAGCGTATCAGAGCAAACCTCAGACAAGTCAGTTCTCAAACTGTACTGAGAAATGGGGTAGTGTCGGCTGTAGCAAGAAAAGCGAGAGAAACAAGGATTTTTTATCACAGGGATTCATGGGTATGTCTATGTGGTATATTGTGTGCCAGCATGAGCTTATGACTACCAGAAGTATGTTGTGTAAAGTTATCTGTAACAAGCCTATCCCTGAACACAGGCATATTTAGTATGGCAGAATGTTTTCTTATTGGAAATAATACTGCCAACCCAAACATACAGAAATTGAGTGCCAAGCGCGCCCCCCCCCCCCAAAAAAAAAAAAAAAAAAAAGAAAAAAAAAAGAAAAATACTGCCTTTAAAATTTTTTAAATTACAAGCTTAAACCACCACCAATAACAACCTAAAGCAAAGCATTTTCTCTTCTTTTTATCTGCTCTCTGCTCTTGGAACATTAATTGTCTGCTTATAAGCTCACTGCATTGTGATGAAAGCTTGGAATATGCTTAAAAATTAAATCTCAGACTCATGGGTAATTACCTGACTATAGCCTCCACAATACTCACAAAGCTATTGGGTAGCACAAGAGTTGTGCTGCGTTTGACTAGTCTGGGTTGCATAACTGGGAGATCCTCACTTGTGAGCCATGAGGAAAGTGGATTTGAATGCTGGGTTGGGGCATAGATGTATTTACATGTGTACAGTAGAAGACAAATCTTGATTAAGTTTAGACAATATGTAAGATGTTTAAGGATGTGGACCAGCTTCCTCTTTGGGTCTCATTAAGGCAGTTGAAGATGCCCTAGCCCCAGCTGCTCAATTTTCTCCAGCTCTAGAAAATTCTGCCTCCCCAGCTGAGCTGGTGGGATGGGAAGGATGCTATAGCACAATGTCATATCACCTTTCCCTGCAGTTTAAGCTCAGGCAATGGACTCTGAACAAAGGTGGATGAGGAACACTTGCATCTTCTGTCCTCTCGGTGGTGGGAGTGAGGATCCTACCTCACAAGAGTGAGGAGATGGAGGGTGACGTGCATCTGGAAAACAGTAATATCTTAAGTCACCTCCAGTTCTCTGTAAAATAAACATGTGTCTAACCCAAGGCAAGGCTGTAAAGGTGCTCGTAATGTGACTTGATATTACAGACACTGAAAGTTCCTGCCTCTAAGGGGCTTTCTGCTTTCTCAAGAGAGATTACAGTAACGGGTAGTGCAGGAAGGAGTGTGCATGAAAAGCAGAGGATCGGGTGTCAGCTCACCGGAATGTATTTGCTCTTCAGACTGAGGCTGAGCCACAGAAACCATTTGGAGTTTTACCTCTGCATTAGGTAGGAAGCTGCATTCCAGCTGAGTAGTAATGTGTCTTCTGCTCCATCACTGCTCGTGTCTACCCGTGATTAGATCCAGATGGAGCTGTCTCACACAGGGCTCTCAGGCTGGCTACTGCTCTGCTGCTGCTTTGATTTTAATGCCCTGTATTTGGAGTCAGATCCTGATTCACATCAAAAAGCAAACAAACCCCAAGAGCAGGAGTGCAGATGATGTATTAAAATAAGTGGTCTGGGTGTTTACTCCGTTCTGACATTTATGCAAGGCTCTTTCTTGTCCTGGGGATATTATTACCCAACATAAGTATTTAATGCAGTTGGTATTAGATTAGCCTTTTTATATTCATTGTAATTTTACATAATGCTTGCCTGACCTCATGTGCTGGGAATGATCACAGTGGTGTGTGCGCCTGTGTGGGGCTATGCACTGCTCCATCCTGGCTGTCCTGCTCCTGCCCTTCTGTCAGTGAGACAGCAAATGGCTGCCATGGTGGTCTCTCTGCCAGTCTCCAGGGTTTTTCAAATTAAGTTCCTGGCTGAGGTGGGAAGAAGGAAAAAATGCTCATCTCTGATCCTGTATGGTAGAACCCAGAGGGCTATGGAGAGATACTGAGAAGTGCAGCCCAATAGCTGGCGAAAACAGCTGGGTAGAAAAAAATTACTGGGGTGAGGTAAACGTCGCTTTCAAGACAGCTACATTTCATAAACTGAGATTCTCTCTATGCATCCATTGCCATATGAAAGAAAACCACACACTGCACAAGGCTCACACAAGATTGTCATGTGAGATGAAGATTCTTTAAACCTTTTTACCCTTGCAAGGAAATATGAAAAGGGTTCCCAGGGCAAAAGTGTGTCATGAAAAATGTAGTTGTCTAGAATGAACACTTTTCCTTTTGACTTGTTATATGCAGTTAGATAAATATATTGTTTCTAAATAATGTTACTGCTCAGCATTCAGGCATGTCCTGAGTAATTGCTAATATTTTTGTGATGCCTCAAGTGTGACCGGTGAGTGTTCCTTAATCTGTAGCAGTGCAAAATTGCCTGTATGTAATGGGGAGGAAGGCTGATTTTTCAGGATGGCAGATGAGGAGTGTTCTTCTGTTCCGTCCCACCGGCACCACTCTGATGAGCCCATCAGAGCACTGAAGATGCATACAATGAATGCTAAGCACATCATGCAAATAAGCACAATAATAATAATGTTGAAGATGGGAAATGAATAATTTCTCTAAATGAAGCTTGGGCAGGAATTCAGATAGAAAGTATGTAATTAAACCAAGCTGGAACTTGATCAAAATACTGAAATGGTACAAGAAAAAAAAAAAAAAAAAAAAAAAAAAAGTTCTTTAATTACTATTAACAGGAAGGACCTTGGCTTTTTATTTCATCCAGAAAGACAACTGCTAGCACCAGGAAAGGCTGGATTCCCAAGAGAATGTCCCTCCTACTCCCACATGTTTTTCCCATGGAGAACTGCTATCTTGTGCTGCCAGTATAATATCCATCAGTTCTGGAGGTGGGGCAGAGACTTTGGGGCTTAAGCCTGATGTGAGAGGGGGAGGGCTGCTGGCTGAGCTGAGCACATCTGGTGCTGCTCCTGGCTGAGGATGCCGGCAATAGGGTTGTCTGGAGGCAGGTTTTAACACCTGGTTCTACCAAAGTGGGTGAAATGACTGCTTATGCCATCCCACTCTAATCCAAACTCTGACCAGATCTGACCCTTGCTTAACTTGGACTCTCTCTTACAAACATTACTTGCAGTCCTGTGACAATCTTAGGAAGAAAGATGGGCAGCAAGGATCTTCACTCCATCACAAACCACAGGGACACATTTGCTAGCATGTGATGAAGACTCAAAACTGCTGCTGACTTTATGCCTAGTGGTTGCCCCCTCTTCTGCTCTGATGGCTGGAGGACATAAAGTATCCAGAGAGCACTTCTGTTAGCTGGGCAAAGTTTGAACTTTGGTTGTGTTTTTGTGGAGCTCAGTGCACAATTAACCTAGCACGATTAACTGTGGCATAGTTCACGGTAAATCCTTACACTATAAATGGATTGTAATCACTACATTTCAGTGAGTACTGAAAGGCAATTTGAAGACTAAATAAAGCAGGATGTTGAGATTAGAGATTGCAGCACTGGTCTTTTGAAAGGATTTGAGGTAAAAGGAGTGTGCGCTACATGCAGTGCTGTGTAATGCTTATGAGGAGCCTGTGTGTGCTGGCAGGGACTGGTCAGGCTGCACATGGGTGCATGGGCTCATGGGGAGAAGGAAAGTTTATGTCATCATTCCAGTGCTGGAGGCAAAGGAGGTGGAAATGCGTCACCAACTGCATCAGTCAATAGTCAGGGGTGACAATCCTACACCTTTTTCTTTCAATTCTTGTAGAAGACAGAGGGTGTTTAAAGCATGGTTTTATTCCACAGCATGAGTACAGTCTTGCTGCTCAATTGACCCTACCAAAGCCAGAGTGTGACTTTGCCATGTTCGTGACCCTGAGGAATGGTTCTACAGCCACAGGGGTGTTGTTGTCTGTGTGAGACTCAGCAGGCAAGGAAGACTTTGCAGAGAAAAGTACTGCTAAATGCCACAAAGCCAGATCCTCAGTGGTGTTAAGGTCAGTAATACTATGGGAGCTTCTAGCAGCTGGCACTCTGTTGTGAGTACCCAGGTGGTGATATAGCACAGACCAATGCTGTGTGACTACCTCTATCTGCTGCTGGGCTAAGACTGAAAGAAATTAAACCTTTGGGAGCAAAGTTTTTCAGACTTGGACAACCAAAGGAATGGCAGCTCAATTCATACCAAGTACCTGAGGATCCCAGAATGGGATCTGAGGTAGTTTCCTGTGTTGGCTTTCACTAGCTGGTCTACGATTTAGGCGTGGTGAATGCAGGAGCATTTGGCTATAACCTTTCCCTGAGTTACTGAGTGCAAGTCTATAATACAGGACACATCCAGCTTCCTTCCCATTGTGCCTTCATGATCTGGGCTGTGCTGAGGCCTATCTGTGCTTAAGGTCCTATGAATCATATCCAAACATGATTTAAGGTAATTTTCTTCTAATTCACAGTCAGGCAATGGAATAGATCTATCTTCTGACAATCAGAAGTATTAATAACTCCCTTAGACGCAGTTTGGAAGCAAACGAATACCCATGTTTTTTGGTAAATTTTCAGAGTGTTATTTTACTTTATGGAGATGAACTCCACTAGCAGAACACATGAATTAAAACAAAAGCAGCTTATTTACATTCTGATTAACTGTTCCTGAGATGAGAAGCTCATCTAGATGTGAATATATGGCAACAAAGATTATAAACAGTGCGATGGGGCTTAATCTTTGGATTTTATGTTTCTACAAAATGGCTTTCATACGGAAACATTTTATTCTTACCTACAGCTGAAATTTGTCACCATGGTAACCTTCTGGATTTGGAGGGGCGGGGTGCTCCAGGCAAATCTGTGACTGCAACCTCAGAAATCGTTATCCAAATTGGGTTTCATTTTTCCTCTTGTTAGTTCACAGCTATAAGGTTCTTGCACACAGATCAGAGGGAGGCCATATGGATTTAAACTCTTGCTTGCTTTCTTTGAAAGAAACAGTGTTTGGGGCAATTTCATCTCTTATTCAACTGGCTCCATCCTTCCCTGGCTGCAGCTCCAAGCCCGCCTGGCTCTCCAGGAGCTGCTGGACCGCGCTCTGCTCAGGTGCCTTCACGTCACCCACTGTTGCTGGGAAACAAAAATCCTGAACTGGGGTCTTAGCAGCTCATTGTGTTGCTCATTTGCTGGCTTCAGTGTGTACATAGTTCTATTCTGTTTGGTTTGACAAACACATTTGAGAATGACTTGGGGCTTGACATCACTTTTTTGGGGGGGGTATTTTTAAGGGAAAGAACCTGACATAAATGTGCATTAGGACTTCTGAAAATAAAATGATTAAAACTTAAGAGAACCTTCCCCTGTAATATTGTGTCAACACATTGTATTTTAGGGAGATGTCACCATCTTGATCATTCAACTTCTGTTTTTTATTTCCCATTTTATGTACCAAATTATTTCCCACTGTTTGCCCATGTTCTCTTTCCGGCTTTTAGGTTGCAGGAAAAAGGAAGAGTTTATGATTAAAGCTCTGGACAAAGACTGTGTAGACTGAAGTTGCTACTAATGAACTGCTGGCTCTGCTTCTAACTTCTGAGGTAACTGTGGTTGAGTCATTGCAAGTGTTCATGCTTTAGGTCTAGTCTGTAGACAGCAAACAATCTTTCTTCTTGTACTTTTTGCTTTTTGTGTGGGCATACAATGTGAAAAGTGTGCTGGAGTCAGGGATGTTCCTAATCTGTGCAGTAGTGCCTTGATTTTATCTGAAGCTTCCTGTTGCAACTAATATATAAATAGTAAATAGCAATGATTAGATAGAGTACAACAACAAGCAAAACTGTGACCCCACCTCCTTTTTGAGAAGCTCCTGGCCCACCATGGGAGCTGTCATCATTAAGTAAGTGCCTATTATCCGAGTACACCCACTTCCCTATTCCCCCTGAAACTAACATTTACACCTTCTTTTCTTCCCTCTGTGAGGTGGGGGCAATCACAAAATTCCTTCATATTCAGGTTGGATATGATTTCAAGTGTTGTCTGGCCTGGACCAGCTCTGGCTTCTGTGCCCATCTTTGTCCCTTGGTAACTGCTAATCTGAAGTACTTCATCCTTTACTAGGAAGAACAAAAAACACCTAGGATTTATCCCGAAGGAAGGATGCATTTCAGAAGTTACTGTGAGAGCTGGGCTATGATCTCACTTGCATGTAGAATTTTTAGAAAACAACCAAACTGCTGGTTTATACCTTCTGGAAGGGCCCCATCAGCTCTCTTGATTTGTACCTGTATTTGAATATCCTGAAAGTACATCAGAGCAAGGCTTCTTAATAGGAGTAAAGCACTAAGGGGGAAATTGCAGACACCAGCAGTTCCTTTCTTAATGGCTCATAGCCGGTGCTTTGCCCCATGACCTGCCTGACATAGCCAAATAGCTATTGGAGAGTGATGCTGGTGAACGTCACTTGGTTCCTTCTGAGCTGGCAAGTGAGCAGAGGGGCTATTGTAAGGCCACCCCAAATGCAGCAGCAAGGCTATAATGTTAGGTGGCACATAAACTGTTTTCTGCTGCCAACCTGCTCTTCTCAAAGGTAAAACCTTGCTTTTATAGAGTTTAGCAAAAAGCTTAAAGACCTCATAGCCATTGTCAGGCAGAGGGAAGTCTCCTTAAGGAGAAAGTGCTAGGTCCACTTCTCAGTACCTAACGCATGAGGCTGAGATAACTATAAATATGCAGCCACCCACCACGCTGCTGTGCCAGTAGGGCCTGAGGGTGGAAAGCAGCATTTTGGGGACATTACAAGGCACAAAATAGCTGTGTTAACAGGTTGCCATCCACAATCTCACTTTCTTTACACCATCCTTTCCTCTCTGTCAAGGGCAACACAGAATGAAAGGGGGAAAAGACATGGTGTGCTGAGGTTGCATTAAGCTTTCTGTTGTCTCTTACCCCCTTTCCCCTCTTCTGTTGCATGCTTCCCTCCTTTCATCTTGTTTTGAGCGGTGGATCACCAAATTACCATAATTCAGGAAAGGACCTTGCCTTTCAGACTCATAAACATATCTCCCAAATTACTTATGCCCTTGCATCTGCAGAACAGGGTAGGGACATTTGTAAAGGTGTGTTTTTCCTACCACAGATTTTTAGGGAAAACTTCCTTTCAGGTTTATTGCACAAATGACAGAAACAGCTTTCTCCAAAGGGAGTATGCCCCAGTCACAACCCCCCTGTGGCAAAATTTAAGGCAGACAGGAAGAAATGATTTCCAAAGTTATCTGAACTTTTTTTCAAGTCACTTAAATTGTTTTCAGGCTCAGATGGGTATGGGGGATGAGCGGAGGTTCTGCTGGGTGCTTGGTGTGTTCAAATAAATAGATCCTCTCCCCAGAGCCCTATCTCTTGTGTGCAGCCAAATCGTGTGTGTTTGCAGGAGACAGTATGCTTGTGTTTCTCCCACGACCCTGCTGGCTCATTAGTGTTATTTCTGGAGGTCTTGTTTCCACAGTAACAAGCAATTATCATTGTTCCTTGGACTGCCAAAGTTACCACCAGCAACGCAGAGGAAGATGCGTTATTCTCTATATTGGGATAAAATGCCTTCATATGTCTTGCTATTCACTGAATGCCAATCCTGACGCAGGTCCTGTGCAAATAGCACACTCCACCCCCTGCCAATGCTGCTTTTGCTGGTATTAAGAGGTGCCAAATTCTCAGACGATCCAAACTGATCTTCTCAGATCTGTGGCTACACTGGCAATGACAGGGTCAGGATTTCAGCAGCAGGATGACTGTACCAATGGTAGCTCTGGTAGGACTATAAATAGAATAGCTTGGAGGCAGTTCTTTTTCCAATTGTGCTTAGCCCTGTTCTAAGTAATGCTGGCTAGTGACGTCAATAAAATATACTTTCTGTCTTTACCTTATAGCTTGTACCAGTACAGTGGTAGAGCTCCCACAGAGGAATCTGGTGATCTTATGCTAGCAGGATGATGAAATATCTGTACTGCACACTGCCTTCATCATCTCCCAAGGGGAGAAGTGCGTTCATCCACTCCAATCATTTCTTCCATCAGGGGCTTCTCCTTTCCCTTCTGCATTGGACACAGATAGATTCAGCTAGAATGGGCTTTAAACACCCTAAAACATATTCTAAATTTTATGTGCATATCAAACAAAATATTAGGTGGCTGCGATGGGCTCTTGTAGGTGAGAGAAAGGGGGCAGTGGGTCATCGGGTAGGCTGGATTGGATTTCCTGACTTGGAGAGTTTTTGTGGTTTTCAGTGACTCCAGTTTCTAGGTGTGATTCCATATTCTAAAAAGCTTTGGGACAATGTTGTAAGCTCTGACTGCCTCTCAACAGAGTTTTCCTGAGAGTGTGTGTACGTGTGAATCTACGTATACACATCCATTTGCTCAAATGACTAACAGGTCTTGGAGGGAGAACATGGCCTCTAGCCTCCATAAACCAGAGAACAGGGGAGTGCAAGATTTGTTCCATAATAGCTGAAGTATAGAGATCAGGACAGATGTTTTAAAACTGTCTATGAACAGGCTTCTACAGCAAGTCATAGAAATACTTGTACTAGAGATATTTGAAACCTGGACTTACCAGAGAAAGTAGAGGACAGTTTTATATCAGGATGGTATATGAGTGTGGCAATGGACAGAAAGCGTGCTGTTTGGACAGCTGCTGAGATAGTTCTGCTTTAGCTGCCCTTGAAGAAGAAATATCCAGTGAGAAATATGTCATCTTTTCTTGGAAATGGAGAAAAGGATAGGCAGAAATGATTGGTGACAGTCTTTGAGAATTTTGCTGGCTAAATCCCATGAAGCCTGTGAAATTAAGGTAAAGAAGGAAGTCAAACACAACTGGAAAGAATGCACCTGTATATCATATATCTTTTCTAGAGGCCAGGTCTATTTCTTAAGTGTCTCTTACAAGTAAGGATTGTAGTGTTAGAAAGTCCTTATGTTTTCTCAGAAGCTGACCATGGCATGAAGGCAGCACCATAGAGCAAGATAGGAAGATATCCCAGGGTGTGGAAGAATTTTCTTGGTGGAAATAGTCCAACCTAATCCAATAAGCTTTTCTTCTCTTCTTGTTTCATGTTGCATCTTCCTAAAGCCTTGAACTATAGCATGATCAGTATAGGAAAAAAAAAAAAAAAAAAAAAAAAAAAAAAA
>CM021765.1:43393417-43410370 GCA_011076525.1 Nettapus auritus
TTCTTGGTTGTCACTTTCCAACCTAATCAAATATGGTTTTATTGTTTTTTTTTTTCTTTTTTCATATTCAAAACGCCTTAAACTATTTAGTAAGATTTATAAAAAAAAAAAAAAAAAAAAAAAAAAAAAAAAAAAGCTAATCTTATTGTCCACAAGTAAACCAGAAGCTTGTGTCTGAGTTCTAGGTGACAGCACACAACGCATGGGTAGATCATAATGCGTTTTGACTCGTTTTGGTATTGCAAGGAAAACATTCCCCTCCCGAAAATAAACCAAGCTCTTGTTCTTTATCTTTTAGCTTCAGTGCACCCAGCGGTATTCCGCATTTTCAGTCGAGGTGGTGTGCCGAGCTTGCCAGCAGACACTAGGTGGAGGCCTTGGGCTGCAGTTTCACTTCAGTCACTGAAGGCAGAAGAGCAGACCACTTGTGCGTTGGGAAAGTGGACCTTTTTCTTTGCTGCTCTCACACGCTAGAATGGAAAGTCCAAGTTCTCCGGATGTGGAATGGGATGAGCTGTGGAATGGAGGAGAGTCTTTCCCATCCCAGTTCTTCTCAGTAAAAAGGATTTTGTGAGCATAGCTGCAGTGGGAGCATTGAAAATTTTGTAGTTCTTGGATATGGTTGGGTTGTAAGATCTGTTTAATTTATCCTCATTTATTTTATCCTCATTTATATATCCTGATGAGAATAATTTTGATATCACCAAAAATGCATATAAAAGGTATTAAAATCAGTTGAAAGTGAATACTGTTGAGCTGGTTTATCTAGCAACAAATGCTGGTAGAATGAGCTAAGATGAAGAGCATGCTATGTTTATGATGTTTGCTTTCAAGAGATCCTCCAGTATTAAAGCTATTCCAAACTGGAAGACTTAGAGTTAGTCTAAGAATGAACCACAGGTTAAGTGAGAGCTAGATGAAACTCAAAATGTTCATTTTTGAGGGAAATTTTAACATTTATAAATACAAAGCTACTTGTTACTCCGAGTGCTGAAAATACTGTCTTCAGTATCTTCCTAATAACTGAAAATTATGAGTTTCCGGTTAGATATTATTTTATTATCTAATAATAATAAATACTATTATCTAATACTATTAGATATACAACTGATGTTTAATTTTGAAAACTAGTTAAATTTGGTTACAGTTTCACATCAGTGGTAATGTAGAGTTATGTTATGCCAAATCATGTCTCATATGAGGATGTGTTATGCAATCCTACCAGTAACGTAGTATACTGGGAATGTCATAATGAAATATTGTTATATAATTTAGTAGAGGTGATCTTTTATTTTCAAAACAATTAAGTGATTTTGCTACCAAGCAATAAGTAATGAGTTTTCTACAAATGTGACCCAGCTTTATTAGTCTGTGCTGAATGAAACAGTTGAAATTTTTACACTCAGAATAAGAAAAGAAATGTGCTAGGTACTAATAAGGGACCAATTGGTTTTAATATCTGACAAACCTGATTTCAGGCTAATGGTGGGATATGGAACACTATAGTGTCTCTCACTATTAACTGAAGGATGTAAAACAAACTGAAGGAATAGAATATGATAAGAAAATATAAGGTTGCATTTTTTTTCCCTGAGGCAAATTTTCCAATACAGAAGATATTGCTAGAACCTCCTTTTCCATAGGGTTTTTTGTTTGTACTTATAATTTTGAGAAAAATGTTGATTTTATCAAAATAGTATTTCTGGTTGAAAACTGTTTCAATTAAAATCTTCTCACTAGTGTGAGCTGTTATGACAGTCTCCTCCTCCACCCTCTGAGCTGTGGTAAAAAGGTGAGTGAAGTTATTGATTTATCTTTCCTTATTTATTATTATTATTTTTTTTTAGTGCAATGACTTCGAGAGCTCCATAGCTGTTCTGCAGACAGATGCACAATTGTGAAACATCAATATGGACTGCAAATCTCTACTGTCAGTCAGCTCCTCTTCCCCTCAGCATAACGTAATCCCTATCTTCGCAATGCCTGCACAGAAACACACTTGCAAAGATATATGTATATATATACATATATATTTTCTTTTTCCTGGAGATAGCATGCATAGAAAGCCCTCTTTTACTTGTTCTCATCTCTTCTTGCAAGATTATGTGGAGCTTCAGCTCACTGTGTTCCCCCTGCTACCACTGAAATACAGCCAACTGTGAGCTATTAAGCATCACATAAGCAACACCACAAAACAGATTGTAGAAAGTGAAGAAATTCTGAGAAAGGCAAAAAAAAAATGAATGAGGACTGCAAAGGTTGTCTGGAAAGTGATATCGAAGTAGGGAATGTGAAGTAGTTAATATCAATGCAGACTAGCCTTCACCTTGATGTTCTGGAGATACTAGCCTTCAAAGGAGAGCTTTTGAGGATGGCACAAAGAGATGCCACTAGGAATAGTCAGGTTTCATCTAGAGAGACTAGCAGGTCAGCTTCCCTAGCCAATGAGATTTGTTAGACTGTCAGAGTCACAGGGAAAGAGCTGCAGGCATCATTGCCTGAGTTTTTAACACTGGTCAAAGCATCAAGACACAATCAATCAGTAGCAGGACAGCTGAATAAAAGAAAATGTAGCAAATAGTTGTATCTGTCTCCACTTTGTATGAGTCTGTGAAAATGGCTGGAAGAAAGATAACAAAGTCTGAAGGAACCTAATGTACAAAGTTAGAAAAGAATGTGAACTGACATGACAAGAGCTGGGACATGGCAAGAGGAAAGCTCTCAAACAGAGTGCTCTTTGACACCCTGTTGACCTTAGGGCAGGAAAGGAGGAAAAAGGGAAAGATGTGATGAGCTAGAGGAAAGGAGAAATGTGTGTCAGCATATGTAGCTGTTTATATGAGTGTGGCTCAACAGGAGTCTCAGTCAGATTGGAAAAAAGCATTGTTGGTGCCTGCATCTCAGTTTGCTCAGAGACTAGTGGCTGGAAGAGAGCACCTTGGCACAAAACCTGCATGTGAATTCTTGTTGCTTTAGGTAAAATGATGAGGGGGGAAGGTTGCCAGACACTGTCACTGCACATTCAATGAACAAACAAGAAGCAACCGCAAAAGTCTGTTCACAACTCAAGTTGCATAGCAACACTAAATTGTCAGATTGCTGTTATGGCTGTCCCTTACATTATCCCCATTATTAGAAGCCTTTGTAGGAATCATAAGATATGAAGTTGGAAGCTCACTTCCAAGCTGGCTGTTTGGCCTTTGTTCCTTGCTGAATTGTGCCATGTAACTTGCTGCAAAGGTGTTTCAAAGTAATACACCAGAGAGAGAAATTCCTGAGGATCCATCAGCGAAGGCATTAGGAAGAAAAAGATGTGTCCATGCAGGATGGGGCAGGGGAGACAGATAAGGGAGCAATATCCTCAAAGAAGTCTAGTGTCTGAGAAACTCAGTAGTGTGTACTTTACCCCTTCAGTCCTTTGAACTTCATTGAACTTCATTGATCCAGTTGAAAGGTTATTTTGAGGTGCGAGACAAAGCTGCTCCTAAGATGTGTTTCAAACTCCACCAGAGTAAACACTTGTGTCTGGTGGTTGGATCACTCCCATTGACCATTGCTGCTGTGAAATCCTAACTTCCATCTAGCTGTTTCCTGCTTTTCAGCATAAGCATTTTGTGAGTTGTCTCTTGGATGAGCAATTGTTCCCGATGCTGAAGCAAAAAAGCAGTCACAGCATCATCCTCTTGTGGTGCAGTGCCGCTCTCTGAAATGACACTGATAAGTCTGCTTGTCTTGCAGGATGTTGCTAGTGTCCTGCATGCTTTCTTTCCTGGATGTCTTATATAACACAGCATCCTTCTCCCTGTTTCATTCTGATGCTGCTTCTTTTGCTGGCACAGGATCCTGAAATGCCCCTGACACCTCTTTGCAGCCAAGGCAACCATTCTGTAAGGTGTAGCTGGAATTTTAAGGATATGAGTAAACTGAATGAACTCCTTTACTGCAAATATCAGACTGACATGGACTTTGGACACCAGTTAGAGTGGAAATTGGCTTATAGGCCTTCTGCACTGGGTAATAGGGTCTTCAAAGATGGTCATCTTAAGCAGATAATTCTCAGTGATATATCTCCTTTCTGAATAATGCCTGGTTGTAAACTGTACTTTTTTTTTGTTTGTTTCCAAGATCACCGCTGCAAATTATGAAGAAGCAAACAGACCTGAGAAGGGCAAGTCAAACTGCCTCTCCCCTCTGTTTAGAGTTATGGAATTATTCTGCCTCACTCAAACATCTGATGAAGAAAAAAACAGCCTCAAAATTCTGTTTTTTATGTTTCTATGCCCAGAACTCAGAGCACCCAAATGGCATAACACCTGGACTAGACACCACTGTTCACTTTTTCTTGATATTAAGGGAATCAATCTTGAGCAAAGTATAACAGCAGGTGATAAATATCTGTGCATGACATTTCTAAAAGAGATTTGATAGCCATGGAGTTCTTCTTGATGAAGGAACATCCTCTCTAATGCAAAATAACCCAAGAGTCATTACAAAGCAGGAGGAAAAGATGTTTATCTGACCTTCTGTTTTCTTCCCTTGAGTATTTCCCATGAACAGGATCTGTAGGATGGGACACTCCGAAGATCTTGTTTCTCTCTCCTGGAGAGAGTCTTCCTCTCTCTTTGTTTTGGATATTTTTTGTTCCCCTGTGAGCCTGAGGGATTTGAGATCATCAGAGAGCTAGCAGGTATTGGAGTTGTCACTGCTACCCACAAGCTCTGTAGCTCAGACCTCCTGAGGACCACTATCAGGAGGGATTTATCAAAGAGCTCTGCAGTACAAATAGACTTGGATGCTTCATAGCTGTTCCACATGTTTGTTGACAGCCCTGGTACTTCAATGAAGGAGTCACTCCTGAGTTTTAGGCTGTGTCACCCAGATTGAAAGAGTTTTGTATCATTTTGCTGCCATGGACTATATAGAGGTACAGATACAAAAGGCTGTTCCATGAGGCTGGTTCTCATTTGGGAATTATAGCTTTTTCTTTTTAACTTGGTATTCTAATTTTTAGTGGAGGTAGAGCTGAAGGTCCCCATTGCTGTGTGGAGGATTCTTTTATTAGACCATATACAATGGTGAGAACTCTCTAAGACTTTCTCTCCATGTATTACTATCAGTCTCAGCCTGTATGTCTTACTAGGAACCGTTTTTGCAGTGCCCCAGCTTTATTTCCCAGTCTGAGTTTCCTACGACCTTTTGAGGATAATGTTTCCAGGTTAAAAACTGCTGAATAAGGACAAATGAGGAATGCAAAAGAAGTGAAAATAGTCAGGTTTTAAAGAAGATTTCTTTAAATCTTCTGTCAGCATTGTATGCACGTGTGCTCATTTCTCATAAACATTCAGAGGCTTGAGTTTTCTGATGCTAGTAGACATGGAAAACAAATGCCAAAGCTGCACATGACTACTTGCCATAAATTAATATTAAATGCGCACACACACACTTCATCTGGAAGTGCTTGTACACTCCTCTTGTCAGAAAACAGAATAAATAACAAACAGAATAGTACCAAGAGCTGGTGATTTCCATTTGTAGAAGTGCAAATGCTCTACAGGGAAGGTCAGGATCATTGCCTCCAATCTTACAAATGGGACACAGTTCCTCAGTGAAGTGACTTGTCCACAGAGACATAGTCACAGAGCTTCTACCTCTCTAGCTAACCTGCATAGGCAAATGAGGATGCACATTTGATTATTTTCTCTTCCATTCTTGACTGCCCTTTCTAAAAGGAGACACTCATCCTTTCATTTGCTGCTCAGGGCACATGGCTATCCATCACCACCCAGCATAGGCTGCCATCCATCCAGGCTGGGTTTGTGCTTACTGGCATCTATTTTTCTCTCCGCCTCTCTTCCTCCTTGCATTGCAGGCGTGCCTTGATGTTTCCCTTCAGGTCACCTCTGCTTCAGCCTTTGGTTCCTCCTCCCCACAGATGATCTCTTCTCCTCTGCCTCTCTTCTGGGCTGGCTGGAGGTCTCATGCAATAGGTTTTCTTGCAGAGCAGGCATGATGATGTGTTTGGCTTTTCTGTACGTCTCCCACTGGCCTTGTTCTTTTCTAAGGGAAAGGGTCTCTTGTCTTCCAGGGCTGCCAGAGGAAGACTTGTAGTTCTGAGTCCTCTTTGTTCTTTCTTGTTTGGGTTTTCCTCCTGACAGCCCCCAGACTGTGCAGAGATGGAGGACATGGGAGGATTATAAGGTGAGTGTCTTGTTTCCTGCCAAGGTGAACTTTAATAATGGCTTTTCAAGATTCCCTGGGAGGATGGACTTGATAGTACCCATTTAAGAAATTTAAGATTTAAGAAATGAAATTTAGTCAGAAAGGACTTGATGAAAATGTCTAAAGTAATGTGTAGCAGAAGAGGTCTTTTGGGAATACCTTTTCATTGTGTCTCTCTACAAAGCAACAAAGGGCCATTCAGGGAAAAATTGGGAAATACAATTCTTGAGTACTTCACACAAGGTGAACTAAAGTATGAGGCATGTTACTACTGGGTGTTCTGGAGATCAAAAAAACCAAACCAAACCAAAACAAAAAATCCTGTTGCTCTATGGAATAGGCCAGTTTCCAAATTCCTAGGAATTAAAATGCTTCTTGAGACCCTTCCTACACTGTCTTCTCAGGGTGCTGAGGGTAACCTCAGCCTTAATTGTCCCTGCCCAGCCTTCCGGAGGCTTCCCCACCCTGCCCCAGGCCCATCAGCCCCTGCCTCTCAGCGAGGCCGCAGCAGGGCAGACTCCAGCTCACTACAGCCCTGCCCAGCCAGGCCTTGGCTCTGTCCAGCCAGGCTCTCCTGTGGGCCCACATCACAGCCTGGCCCCAGAGAGGTGCCTGGGGCTGCTCCAGCTGCCCTAGTCATGGTTGGGGCAGTGGAAGGGTCCCTGTGAAGCCCCCAGCCATCCCCGTTGAGCATTGCTAGGCTCTATCAGCTGTGTCCCACTCCACATGTGTGGTTTCTCATCAGCACTGTGCAGTCTGTACCGTCACGTGCCATAGCCAATAACATTTTTAAATGGACAATTCCCTCCCAATATACTGCTTTTATCTACAGCAAGGGTGTTAATGCCTGCCAGGATGTAGAACTGGTTGCGGAGACTGCAAAAGCGATACTTGGACTAGGAAGTCATTTTACCAATGCAGTCCCTCTTAAAAGTGATCATTGTTAGAAATCATTGATCTTTTCCTTGTCCTCTTAGTCCGACAATATCACAGCTCCGAAATGGGAAGCCTTGCTGTGTGAGCAGAGATACACAGATCAATATCCCTTCTCATGGCAGCAAATGAAAGTGAGTCGTACAAAGGTAGCCTTCCACAGCCCTGTTAGCAGGAGCAGCTTGGAGGCAAGCATCAAATGTCATGGCAGTTGAAATGAAAATAAGTGAATATAGATGTTTTTGGCATCAGTCTCCCTTGGTTTGGAGTTTAAGGATTATTATTTTCAGGATAATTGCAAATTTTCCTTAAAATATTTATAGAATTTCTGGGGAGAGGGAGGCAAACAAGAATAGAAATTTGTGTGGAAATAGCTGTGTTTCACAGTGCTCAGGGACATCCATTTCAGAAAGGCAGGTAGTCGGTTAGAGGAGACTGAGGGGACCCATGCTTTTGCGAACACGCTCCTATGCATAATAAAACTATTGCAGGCTAATATGCAGGCTAAAATGTCTTTGCTCTAGATTTACAAGCTGTTATATTGTGCAGCTCAACAACCAAAGTTCCTAATAACCAAAATCCATTAACTAGGGTATATCCAGGGTGAATTTGGTTCCAGATTTCCCATTAATGAGATGTTTTTGCAGAATGTGTTGCATCTAGTGTGGATTTTTTTTGCACCACATAAGAGAGAGAAAGCATGGATAAAGTCAATTTCACTCTCCTTCTTAAAAAGAAAAAAAAAAAAAAAAAAAAGTAGGGGGGAAATAACTTTTTGTAGCACAGTTAAAAAAAGTTGGTGTACTGACATCCATCATTCGATTATGTTAGGTTGTGGTGGAGGGATAGTTTTTTTCCCCACATTTGGAGCCTTTTTGCACTTTCCAGTTTTGATGTCAAGGTCAAATTCACAGCCCAGCTGCTTCATGCACTCATGGGGGGGTGGATGGCTGGGCTGTTTCTTGCATGCTGCTTCATGGTGTTGGCAAGTATGGGACTGGCTGTGCGTCAGGTCTGAGGAATCCCATCGGAAGCCTCCACTGTGAGTACCGAACTTGTAATTAAAAGCAAGGCAAGGCTGCATATCTGTTAACCTCCTCCCTGCAAAAACCAAGAAGGTCTCCCAACTCTCTCCTCCCGAACCCCCCCCCCCCCACTTTTCCATTTTCTTTGGTTTTTCAGCTAAAAATAGGGTGACAGAGGGACTGCGGGGTAAGCAGCTGGAGTAGAGAGGAGCCAGTTGCCATAGAAACCAATGAGCCACTTAGCAGCACTTGCCTTGCTTCTTTGCTTGCTGATTTTTTTCCTTCTGGTGCATGGTGTGGGGTGATGGAGGAGCCTAGCTCCCTGCCCCACCACCCAGGTTGCCACCCCTGCCTGCCAAGAGACGAAGGGGAGAAAGAAGACAGCCCTCATGCAGACAAAGGGTTTGGGTGTGAATGCATGGACATATGCTGAGAGCCTCCTCCTTATCCTAAGGGCTCCTTTTCCTTTCACGTGACTTATGGCTTGGATGGTGTCCCAAATATTCTAAGAGGGCTCTCCAGGCCACTGGTGCTTTGTCTTGTCTGTACAGACATGCTGGTGGCAAATAGTTATTAAAGCAGGGTTTTACCTATTTAACCATGTGCTGTATTACACCCCATGCTTGAATGGTCCAACAGTAGTTTGGAGGTGAATGTGAGGTTTAGAAGAGGGGAGCATTCCTCTCCTCTCCGGTCTTCCTTCCATTGTGAAAAATTAACATTTGGGTGATTATTTAAAGTAGCTATCCAACCTACTTTTGGTTCACATGGGGCTAAAGTTGCTTTAATTTCATTGCATATACATTTCTCAGTGGGGAAAACCTATTTCCTTGAAAGATCTGAGGCTCTACATGGGATACCTGATATGTATTAAACTGTAATTTGGTTATAACTGATACTTGCCTGCAGTGCCTGGTATCCAGTCTGTTTTTTTCTCTCTCTGTCTCTCTGTCTCTCTTTTTTTTTTTTTTTTTTAATTTTCTGTGACTGAAGAGACACACATTGTTAAGTAGCACATACTTCACTAAGTTTATTTTTAAACTTAGAAAATATTATCACTAGCAAAAAAGTATTGGATTGGCAGCTCTTTGGAGAATGAAATCTCTTAATCCTTGGTGTGGCAGAATCCATTGTGGTAAGACCTTCCCACACTTCTCTTCATTTGTGTACTCCAAGTGTGGACTCCTTGTAACCTTAATCATGTGAAAAATCCCCATCTGCTCACACCTGGATGCAAACCCCAAGTGACTGCTTGCAGGTGCTGTTTTCTTTCTCATGCTGTGCTATGTGGGAATAGTAGTGGCAAAGACAGATATGCATTAATGGGCATTGCCAAAACAGTAAAGCTGTTTTTCAGTTTGCCAGAAGAACCTTATCTGGTGAAGCTTATTGTTATAGAGCTACTCTTTAAGGTTGCAGGTTACCAGCATTTCTGAAACCTGGGAGAGAAAGTCTATCATACAGAAATCATGGTAAATAAAATCAGAAGCAGTTGCTGGAAGCTGGGGATGGATTGTTTTCCTGTTGCTGGTCTGAAACTGGCTTCTTGTGTTCAGTTTCTTTTCTTAACATGGCATCACATGGTATTACATGTAGGGAAGTGTAAATTTTAAATCATGAATCCTCATAAAATACCTGCAAAGTCAAACTTATCCTTTCACTTCTGCTTATCAGAGGTCAGACAAGACGTGCATGACAGAGTTAGAACTGGATCTATACCTGGACCGACCTGAAGACCTTATTCGCTGAGAATTGCTCTGCCAATGTAAGTATGGCATTTTGCCACCACTTGGTAGTGGTCAATGGAAAGTCCAGCTCCAGCTCTTGATGTTGGCTTTTAACATTATTCTCCATTATATCACTGACAGAAGCAGGACTTACCTTCACCCCAAAGAGGTGAGTGAAGACTTGTGTAGCTAAATACATCCACAGACCTGTAACATATAGCATGGCAGAAACACAAATGGGGTCATGCTGTGTTCTGGTGTTATTCTGGTTGTCACAGCAGTCTTTGTAGCCCTTGCCATGAAAACAATGCAAAACAACCTTGGGGTTTTGCTAATGTGTCACATCAGGGCCTCTTGTTTAGCCAGTCTTGCTTTTTCCTCTCTCCTTAGTTTAGCATAGGGCCTGTGCAGTCATCTCATGTGCAATTAACATCTTTCCAACATTTAACTGAGAATGCAGTGCAAAATTTGGAACTGAATTTAAAAAAATGTTCCCCAATTTAGGCAGCTTGATCCAGGTTTGGTGGTGGCCCATTTCTCTGTGAAATGTATAACAGCAGCCAAGTGTCTTTTCTTGTATATTATTGTGTTTCTTAATTTCATGGTGTGTTTTCTTTGTTTGTTGTAGTAGCCTGAAGTCATGCATCAAAACTCTAACTGCATTCATGAAAACATACCAAAGGCGAGCTTCACTGGCTAATTAAATCTTCTCTGTTGCACACTGGCATGACAAATATAGATTTAAAACAAACGTAATTTGCTATTACAGAGCTGCTTCTATTCTACCCACCTGATGTTATCAAAAGGCTCTGGCCTAGGAGGCAGGATGTGCTCAGTGCAATGCACGAAGCTGGAGAAACAAAAATTTGGGGCAGGTGGGTACAGAAGAAACAGGGACTTTGTACACAGAGGAATTAATGTATGCTAGAAGAAAGAGATAAAGATTACAAAGCAAATATTTCCATCAGCAAGATCAGAAGCTCCATGTCTTCTGTTCTCTTTAGGAGTCATTCAGAGCTGCAGCTTGTTGGCTGCAGAAAGCAAATGAGATTTAGAATGAGAAGAACTGAACCCTACAGCAACAGCTTGTGGTGGAGGGGAACAGAGAACTGTCAAGCACGCTGAACATCAACAACAGATGGGTTTTTGTGCAAAACATGGTACCACAGTTAGACTGGGAAAGAAAAATGATGGCTTTCCATCTCAGCCTCAGAGCATACAGAAGGAATAGATGTGTTCTCAATGATTTGAACTAAAAGTGGGGATCAGCTTGTTTCTCCTTCCTCTTCTCCCTGCTTCCTAAGGAAACCTTTTCACTTTCTCCCCACTTCCTCTAGGACACTAGCCCACAAATAACTGCTATTCTCAGCCTTCAAAGGACTGAGATTCTGGCAGCCTCTAGCCCCTAATGCTACTCGCTACCACCAGTGTAGTGATCTGGGTTTAATGCCCTTTTTTTCCAGTCAACAAGCTGATGTGTGCCATGCTGCCTCCTGTCTAGAAGAGTTGGTGAAGATGGGATGTGCCAGGTAGGCAGAAGAGAGAAGAAGTGGCAGGGGAAGAACTGTCTGGATTCATTCACTGCAGGAACCAGCTCTGAGATGGCCTTACCACCTAGCTGCTAGAAACAAAACTTATGTTTTTCCATCAGCTGCATCTCAGTTATGCTGCAAAATTCCCTACATTCCACAGCATTCTAATTAATATTGTTTCCTTTTCATCAACAACATTGAGATTACATTAAACTTGTGTTCCATAACACCTCTGTTTTCAGTATGGAATTAGTTTTTGCACTGGTTGAAGTTTGTTGCTGAACCAGCTGACAGGGAAGGCAATGAAGGAGGCGATGCTAATGTGGGGATCATTAAGTCAGCCACTGTCCTTGCTGGGTCTAGGGAACCCCAGGTTCATTTAGGTGTTTTTTCCATTAAGATGAACCTAGTAAAGCTAATGCTTCTGTTTTAATTAGGATTAGTCCAGTAAGCAAAAAGGAAGTTTTTATGTCTTTCTAACAAGTGCTGAAGTGTCATTTAGCTGGCTGAGCTAGAATACTGAAAGAGAATAGAAAAGGATGCCTAAACACTGGCCATAGATTCAAGAGGACAGCATTACATCAGATTAGATCTCTTTGGTACTTTACAGTTTCTTTACAACTATGAGAGTAGAATGTTGTTCCCCGAAGAATGCAGTCCTGCAGTTTCAGAAGAAAGACTCTGGCATAAAATGTATTCCATGTGAAATTCTGCTGCTGTGGAAAATGTGGGGCCTTGCCAGAAACCCTCCCACCCTGGAGAGAAACTGAATCCCAGGGAAGTGGATGGAGTCCACAGTATTAAACACTAGGGGAATGGGTTCAGCTCTGTTGCCCTTTTTGGTGAGATTGCAGCTGACAGTTCAGGCAGGAGGATATGTGCAGTGAGTAACGTGAAGTGGGATAATGCATGCAGAACACTATGTGCTGGAAGACTTACATACGGCTCTTGCTCAAAATAGTGTCTTCAGACATAGTCTGCAGTGTGTGTGCATAATGGCTCTTTGCTGAATTTTTTGTAATGTATGATCTTTGATGTTAAGTAGAGGCTTTGCTTCTGCACAAAACCACATCTTCCATTGCAGACTGCTGGGCATGTTCTGTGCATAATGTTCTGATGTTACTGCATGTGTGCAGTGCTGATGCCTAGATATACTTCTGAAATGATGAAGATTTTTCCTTTGTTATGATCTAATGTAATGGCAATTCCTTACTGAAGTGTTAATTTCAACTGCTCCTCTCTTCAGTGCAAAAGGATCTGATTAATTATTTGTTTAAAGCACCAAATATGCTTTCTTCCATCTCTTCCTCCCTCATTCTCAGATAACTCAGGCATAATGTCTCCACAGTTTTTCCTGAGGCTTGCCAGAATACTTCATCACTGGGATGAGGCATGGGTATCTGCAGTTGCGCTTCAGAATCAAAGGAACTGTTTTGGACTTTGTTCACTTTGCAAACAAAAGAAAACCTGGCTGCTTTCTACTGTTCCCTTTTCTAGGCTGTTAACTCTGGGTATTGTTCCCTGTCAGCGCTAACAGAAAATGAATAAACTTAAAATATGGCTCCTTTGAGCAGCTGAACAGAGCATTTTAGAATGAGAGCCCTTTCTCAAATTTACTTACTGAAATCCATTCAAAGCTTGCTAGACTGCTCTCTGTGTTCTGTGGTGCTATGGATTGTGACACAAAGACACTATGTAAACGTAATATATTATTATTAGCTCTGTCCCGTGTTCAAGCTGGCTAATAACAGCAACTGCCCTCTCCTTTCATTGATGTACTTGTGAGATCCGTCAATCAGGGCTATGTCAGAAGCACAAGATGGGGAGGGTGCAAGCATGTTTATTTTTACTGACAAATGTATTTGCTAATGAGAAAGGAGTCCATCACTAGAGAGGGAGTCTGTGCAAGTTGGTGACTGAGTCAATTTGTTATCAAGTGCTGGCTCTAGTGCCAAGTATTGCTTGGGAGAAGTGAAAATCATCATTCCTCCACCCCCATCTCCCCTCTGCCTAGCCTCTCACATTCACTCCTGATATTAACTGGAGATCACAGCTGCTGGGAAGCTGGCAAATACAATTTTACAAATGGATGTTGTCTGATGTCAACCTTTCCTCCTCCCCTCCCCGAGCATCTAACATTTCTCAACCAAACGGACAGATGATAGAGCAAAACTGGGATTATTTCTTTATGTTCATAATAATAATGACTTATTTTCAAAGTGCTTTTGCTCTGTAAGGAAGGGGGATAGAATAGCATTTATCCAGCTTGCATTCTCCCATCTCATCTGCTGTTTTTTTTTTTTTTTTTTTTTTTCCTGTGCTACAGCATCCTCCTTTTTTCCTTTAAAACTCCTCCTCTTTCTTCTTCCTTTTTACAATTCTGGTCAGCTGCACATAATGTTGGTTTGGTGGTGGCCTCCTCACCTGAGATGTGACACAATCCTAGCCTGCTTTGCTTTAGAAACCACCTTTCCTTGCTTTCCAGTCTCGTTTCCTGAACTGAACCTGTTCCTGACCCAGCCTGCTCTCCATGGGGTGCCTGGCAAATATCTTATTGCCTGGGGAGATACACTTCATTCCCACTGGAAACAACGGTGTGTAGTAGCTACTTTCAGCGTAATCAATGTTACTGCTGCCTGCGAGTGGGAGAGAAATAGCAGCTTCCATACTGAGAGCTGAGCCTTCTGCCCCACTGCTGTTTAAAGCAGATGAAGCCTCATTTTTGCATGAGGCAGGACATCAGATCCCTTAAAAAGGAAGAAATCACGACAAACTCCAAAGCCTTGGGAGGAATTTGGGGCCATCTGGCAGACAGCATCATTCAGCTACAGTCTTTTAGAGAGGTGCTCATCCAGAGCTGTCTCTGGTGGCAAGTGCTGTCTGCAGAGCCACCAACACAGCTCCTGCTTTGTCTCCTCGTGCTGCTTGTACTGCTGCTGGCCAAATCTAGGCTGGGCTATTTCTGTGAGGACAAACCCAAAGGCAGCATCAATGCAGGCAAAGTGTGTGGCCTGCATATGCCAATTGTCTCAATTCTACCTTCAGAAAAGCCCTTATTTTCACTTCAGATCCTCTTTGTCCATTGCAATACCTTTCTCTCCAACAAAGCAATTCCCATGCAATTCATGAGGTGATTTTTGCAAGCTCTCCTTATTTCACAGCCTTTCCTAGCATTGCCTCACCTGATCACCAGGCAGGTCTGTTTGGAAAACGTCCCCTCATGCTATTCTCTGCAGTCTGGGTCTGTGCTCCCTTACATCTCTGGCCAGGTTATGGCACCCAACTATGCCCTTTGTTTCACTGAGCAGATGGCTGCTGTTTTTTTTTTTTGTGGATTCTAGAAAAGACAGGAAAACTGTGTTTTTAACTTGAGAGAAAGGATGGCTGACCTCCTGTTAGTGGAGAGTGGAGGGAGCAGATGTTCCGTGCAGTGCTCTTCCCTTGTCATGTTTGTTCACTTTGCTTTGCTTCACTCACTTTTAGCATTGTAGTACCAGGTTTGGAAAAGAGAAAAGGTGAGACTCCAAACTCTTTTTCCCTGGGCAAGAAAGAAGCAGGAAGTCTTGAATGCTCCTGTGTCTGTGTTGTTTTACCCCATGCTATTCTACCTGATTTCACCACAGCCCATGTGGCAGGTTGCAGTAGGGGTAGGAGAACAGAGAAGAATCTCAGCAGAGGTGTGCTAAGAAGTAAAGGGGAGAAATGGGGAATAAATCCTATGCACCAGGACAGTGTCAGGAGAGGTGGGCCTGAGTGCTGTTTTTTGTACATGGGGAGATGCTTGGGGGAGAAACCACCAACACTTGTGGGGAGAAGCTGTATTTTCTGCATCTCTGAGTGAGTGGCCAGTGTCACTGCAGGGATGATCCAAAGTCACTGTTGACTTTTGTGAGTGCTGCTGATTTGATGAATGTCGCATGTTAGGGAGCTGGGAACAGGCAGTTCAAACACAGTGGCATTTCTAGGAGAAAAAAAAATGAAGACCTTGTAATGACATTTCTGGGTTTCTATTCCTAAACCTCTTCACACTAGTAATCCTTGAAATGCTCCATTTGTAAGATCCAGCCCTCTACCCTTGCCATGCAAACATAAAAGCTGTTAACAGGGGAGGATAAGGGACTTGCTCCTAGATCCAGGGTGAGGCAGTTTCTCTTTCAGGTTCTTTTTCTTGTCTATTGTATCTGCTAGACCATAACCTGCCTCCTACCCCTTCCTTCTTGTGCATCTCCTTGCTTTCTTCTACTTATCTACCACAGCTAGCGTGAAACCCTCCTCCACTGTTGGTTTAGCCATATAAGATCAGTTTTCCTGCTTTTCTGCCTCAACTAATCGCTTTTTAAAACATTTCAGCTGAAAGTGCATCTTCATAGCCTACGCTCTTGAATTTTTCTCTTCCTCTGCAATTATTTACCCCTCGAAAGTGGTTTTATTTAGCTGCAGTATGTACATTAAATATGAAAACGTGGTTGACTGTTTTAGAATAGTTATTATTGGATGATTTCAGATTGCATGATGAACATGAAGTAAATAAGTTTTGCTAAGTAGGTAGGCAGTGTAGTCAAGGGTCACTTAAATAACTTTCACTAGCACCTGGCTCTAGGTGCCACAGTCTTTGAAGGTATAGGCTGCAAAATAGAGTTGTAATTTATGGTGTATGTTTTCAGATCTTTGTCTTTATTTTGTAGTTTCTTTAACTCCTATATATCGTATGCTTTGCCCCAGCATGGTTTATGGCACAGCCCAGGAGGTAGGTTGGTGAGGCAGTAAGAAGACTTATGTCCTGCAGAAGGGATTAAACAGCAGTATTTTTACTTATCTAGAAACAAGAGTACAAAACAAACAAACAAACAAACAAAAGCAAATTCCAGACTTGTACAGTGGCCTCCAAAATTCAAGGTAGTTTAAAAACCTGTTCAGTTAAACTTGACGTAAAACTTTCTGGATCTGTAATTTAGATCAGGTTTCAGGCAGTCACTTTTGCTGAGTGGGTTCAGTCTCATGTGGAACAGGCTTTGGAATGGAGTTGATAGAAATACAGCAGAAATCTGATCTCTCAGGCAGTATAGCTGATTGGGATCAGCTTAAGTGAGCTGAAACTAGTTTGAATTTTGAGAAAAAAATGGCTTTTTCTGCTGTGATGGAACAACATCTTTCAATATCAGGGCAGGCATGGTTTGTCATAAGCACACTGTTATCCCAAAGGGTTTGTTATTTGCTATCCTGTTCAGTTTTCATCAAGAGCTGGTAATGGACTGTGCATGTTATTTTCATTAATGTGTTTGTGTAATGTATATCTATTCTATACTTCATCTAAATAATTTGCTGCCCAGAGAGGCTGTGGATGCCCCATCCCTAGAAACATTCAAGGCCATCTTACGTGGGCCTGGTCTAATGGGAGGTGTCCCTGCCCATGGCAGGCAGATTGGAATTAGATTGTCTTTAAGGTCCCTTCCAACTCAAACCATTTTATGATTCTATGATTCTGTGATTTTTTTTTTTTTTTTTTTTTTTTTACAG